>JAQNCB010000017.1:12270540-12285662 GCA_030068295.1 Euristhmus nudiceps | reverse complement strand
TAAATAAAATAACTAACCGATAAAACCTGCAGAAAGGTTGTTCTCCAGGAACAGAGTTGGAGACCACGACTCTAAGGTCTGTAGAGTCTAACATTAACAGTTTTGACTAAACCAAGCACTTCTCAGTGCTTCTTTATTCACAAAGTTTACTTTGGCTAGCATATTAACCTTAAGGGCAAGCATAACATTCAACTCAATCTTTCACAAACATGTTTATCTTATCTTCTGGGAAAAGGCACATTCCTGCTCCTCTGAAGCCACTCAAACATGATAAAATAAGGGAGTTCATTTGTAAAGTCTTCTTGTAGAGTATGGACAGTCATACCTGTCTCACTGCACCCACCATCTCTGCACGGCTGGACAGACGGTTGGCAAGACGATGTAGCACAGCTACAGTTTCGATGAGGCATTGGTAGAATTCCCTCTGCTCAGCATTCTGAAATAGAGACACTGTACTCTGAAATGCAAAGAGAAAAAAAAAAATCCCAAAACATGGATCACTGGCCTTTTGGGGAATTTCACATAACTGATTATCCTGCAATACCCACATGCTCCTCAACTGTACTCTCAAATGTTTTCTTCTCATAGCTCCAACAATGAAATTATCATACTCAAAGGGCAGAAGAGTTTATTCATCCACCCCAAATTATTTACATTGCAAATAATTGATTCCCACAGGGAAATGACTGTTCTGATATGGTCTACAGCCTACATGAGGAAATCCAGATATCGTCTTTGTGAATGTTATCGCTTTTACAAGAGTGAACCAAATGGTTTCGCTACACTCAAATTCCAGTATTGCAATGGTCTTTTTGGCCCAATCTTACATTGAATTAGAATACTGCTATGTACTTATGAAGTGTCAGGGGCTATCATTCATCAACACAGGGTATGCCTCAAGGCACAAGTCTGCTATTATTTAATAACTGTGAGGTATTTGGAGTATCTTTTAACCTAAACTGAACTTTAGTAGGCTTAAAACTGCTTCAGACCTTCTCAGGTCTCCTGAGTAATTCCCAAAACCTGATGGTCCTTCAAGCCCATCCTTATAACTGCCAATCAACATCAGTAATGCATGGTCTTATTTGCACATTTTAAAGTGTCAGACAGCATCACTTGGTATGCTTCACTGCTCAGTTTACATGAAAAGTTGTTTCTTTCCCACTAAGGTTGGTCTTCGGTGACTTTATGCCTTCAGTTCCTTCTCAGTGTTCTCCTTAGTAAAAGTTGCACTCCCAACATCTACATGTATAAATACCACATCCTATTCTTTAAAGCTCCCTTGACAATGTTTTTCGAAAACGTTTTGCATCCTTAATATACCATACATCATGTGGTGTGCCTCAAGGCTCAATTCTCCCTCTTCTATTGTTTAATCTTATAACAAGAATCCAATATTTATGAATCTTATCATCAGGGCAATGCAAATCTGCTGTAAATCCATCCACCCACCATCATGATGAAGTATTTCTCTATGTTAGAAGAAGATATCCATCATACTTCATTGTGGTACCACAGATAGTCTTGTCTGACTGTTAATAAATATTACAACACACTCCACAGCAACAGTGCATCTGGTTCACTGTCTCAGTATAATAAACATTCAACCAAATTGCCGAATGTTGAATGATAATATATGACTGATTTACTAGCTCGGAATAATTTCCATTCTATCTTTGCTGACCAGATATGATGATAGCTGTATAATGCACCTGATAGATGCACTTATTGATAGGTGTCCAAGGCTGCTGTTACAAGGGTAGCATGGCTCCCTTTGAGGGCAGAATCAACTTCAGAACTGGAAGTAGTAAATCAATAAATCTCCCCTGTATTTCCCCAACTACAAAGCAGGAAAGGTTAATACAGAGTTTCCTTTGAGTAACATGCACTCACTGTTTTGTGCGTTGATTTGTATCACCGATCTCATTAGTTTAATCACCTATTTAACAAGTTCACATTCCATATTACCAATCATGTTGTATCCTGTTTAGCTTGAATAAAATAAGTGTCTCCCTTCCTGTGTGTTTTTTATTCTGTGCAAGTCTGAGTGGTGGCGTATGAGCCTCTTTTTTATATTGCTGCCAGCCCGCATGGCATGCATATATATATAAAAATCAAAACATATCAAAAATTATACTTTTTTTTGTCCCCCTACCAAACGTCTCAGCTTGCTTGCATGCAAGTAACTGAATTTTAATCTTTGTTATTGCCTAATGCCAGTGTCCGGAGAAAAGTGCAATGTAACTGGTGTGAGCAAGCCAGTTAGCTAGAATACTTCTGGCTAATGCCCTTCAAATTTATTGATTTATTTTTTAAGAATTGGATTGCTCACTCACCCCCCTCCTCCCCCGCCAAATGCTTCTTTACTAGTTTTCCACAAAAAAACAGACCTTTAGCTAACCAGCTAGCGAGAGAATTCTTGCATCAATTAAAAATGGTAAAAAAAAAAAAAAAAAAAAAAAAAACTTGTTTGCTTTTGCTCCTGTGTCGCATATACAAAAGCAAATATTTACCTCAGTCCTGGTGGATATCGCTAAATGGTCCCTCTATTCTGTCTCGGACTTTTCAGCGATATCAACCTTGCCTTTGGTAAACTAGTATGTGTCTGAACTATAGTGAACGACAGTGTAGCTGTCACATGTATACATCTTGTTACATTCATACATTTGTCCAAGGAGTAAAACATCTTGCTTGTAGCAAATTCTAAGCAGCAAATGTGGCAGAAGTGTCATAATAGAGATTTTTTTTTTCACCAAAAGCTTTTCAGTGCATCTCTGTGTTGTATCCTACTTGCAAGCAAAATTAGAAAGAAGCCCACTTGTTTTGACACTTTTGGCATGTGAATCCTTACAGCTCTTTGCACTTACACAAGAGCTAATAATTGTAATGTGTCCTACGTTCCATGGCATGTAGATGCTGCCAATAAGCAAAACCTGCACACTCATTTAAAGGTCAAGAACACTTTCCGCATAGGGTCAGTATTTCCACTGACCTTAAGCGAGTTCTTAAACTCTTCCAGTTCTTTCTCGGTGTTCTCCTCCATAAGGTTGCGCTCCCTCTCGGCCTGCTTCAATCTCGTGTCTAGTGTGTAGTTGTCATTCCGGAATGCTAGAGACAGTTGCACAAAGGCATTCTGCAGGGAGAGGATACAATACATCTTACGTCATTCATCAGAGCAAATGAAAACAAAAGATAACATGCACAAAAGGCCAGGAAACATAGAGGTTCAAGTGGAAACCAGTATACAAGGTGACGGTCATAATCAAGGTCCGGCACAGAGGATGAAATGCCTTATAAGGCAGCAGGAGGAAAATAAAATATTGGCATCCGATAAACCCTGAGTGCCCTATAAATGTTCCTGGAGAACAAAAAGAATGCCCATCTGTTATACCCTTTAATATTTAGCTCATTAGGCATCAGATCAAAACAGACATGGAGATATAGAGGCAGAAATGTCCTGCAAGCCTCAGTTTCATAGTTAGGATCAAAAGGTAGGGATAGAAAAGAGGTGAGCATAAATGTCAGGTGGAAAAGCGAATGAGAGCAGAATGCCAGGCCATGACCTTGGCCGGCTTGCTAGCGTCATCCTGGGAGCAGCTCACAAGCATTGAGGCATGTTTGTGCTTCCATGTAGGGGGCAGGAAACTGCTAAGGCCTTGCAAATTGGTTCATCCTAAACTGGGCACGAGTGCTCCATGGGTTTTTCCACAAGTTAGTACATTCAAAACATTTTCAGGGACACAGTGTACCATGACCAGTGGCAAACCCTAGAAAGTCTGTTAGAATGTCTATGACTCATCACTGTGTAATAAAACATTATCCTTTCAATCATCCTCATAATCCCACCTCAAGCAAGGTTTATTTAAATCAACTCTCTCTGCCGGGTCCAGCTTTCCTCCCTCCCTATTCGAACACATAGCAGTGATCCAGGACCTTTGATTTACATCAACAATAAGCAGAGCCGAGTTTCAGAAAAGCATGGAAATGACAATTCTTCCTAGTACAATTTTTGTAAAGAATTATGAAACTATACTTACAATTTTGCTGCCATTTATTCTGATATTATCTTGACAATAATTTTGCTGTTTTATAATCTTTTAACTTACAAAAGTAAATAATTTATGATGCTTAGATTAGCGTTTCACAAAATGGGGTCTTGAGAAGCATTGCCAGAGGTTTGATTGTTTTTTATTTTATTTCTAACAAGGAGGTTATGTTTTCATCAGGGTGGATTTGTGATAGGTTATCACCCAAGGATGCTCCCATTAAACTTTGGAAAGAACTCACATACTGATGCAAAAAAAAAAAAAAAAATCTTATAAAGTGAATAATTATAATAATAATAATAATAATAATAATAATAATAATAATAATAATAATAATAGACTGCGCAGTTGGCAACAATTTAAATATAACATGGGTAATCCCATTTTTTGGAAGTGTGATAGTACATTAGGCCCAGCAGAGGGTGCTGTGTTAGTTTTTTTTTTTTGGCTTGGCAGAGGTTTGTGCACTGCAAAAGCTTTAAATAAAACACAGTATTGTCAATCAATTCACCATTATCAATTACATTTGCTTTGTATGCATTTTGATTATTAGCATGTCACTTTAATTGAATGGGCAGAAAACCAACAAAAAAAATGAATGACTCAAGTCCTCTTTTTTTATGGTTACAATAAATAGCTAGAGTATAACTATATACATTTCACCCAAGATATTTTGAAATCGAGTTCAGGATGATGCATACAGCCATCATCGGCCGGGAGACTATGATAGCTAACTTGTCAAGCTCTCGGAGAAGGAGGGATAGCACAGTATATGTGCTCACTTCCTTGTCACCAATCATGGGCTTCTGTGAGCAAACATGGATCTAAAGGAATAGACGTCACTTTCCTCTGGGTGTATTATGCTGCTTGTATATGCTTGAGTAGCAGCTAAAATAAATTCAGTCAGCTGGCATCACGTGCCTCAGTGGAAGCACATGCCTTTCTTCGCCTTCCCTGGTTGGTGCCCAGCGTGTGATCGGAGAAGATGCATGACTGGTACAAATAAACTGGGGAGAAAATTCTCAAAAAAAATCTAACTAGAAAAAGGTTGTGAACCCCTGATCCAGATAATTGCTATTGTGTCATTTTTCTGCTATAATGATACTCAATAATATAAAAATACATTTTGTTGCTTAAGTAGCTTGTACAGACCAAGAAAATGGTCAAGAAAGTTCATTACATATTTCTACTACAAGCTCATTATTTAATTTAATTGCAATCTTATTTTATTTCAGGTTCTGATTATTATATTGCCTCATTGTTTCAACTTATTATCGATTGTCCTGATTCTTTATATCCCAAGTTGACTGAATATGCATCAATGAAAGTGCATCATTCTTGATGTGTGTGCTGTTTTCCACTCAAGCCAGAAAGATAAATGTGCAAATCTATCTGACTCTCATTGAAATGATGAAATAATAGAATATCAACTTAAACTTATGAATTAATTAATAATTATTATTAACCTAGGCGGTATGGTGGTGTAGTGGTTAGCACATCTGCCTCACAGCAACAAGGCCTGGGTTCGATTCCCAGCCTGGACGTCTCTGTGTGTAGGTTGCATGTTCTCCCCGTGCTTGTGTGGGTTTCCTCCGGGTACTCCGGTTTCCTCCCACTGTCCAGAAACATGCACAGTAGGCCAATTGGTTGTTCCAAATCTCCATTAGGTGTGTGTGTGTGAGTTCGCCCTGCAATGGCCTAGCAAGCTATCCAGGGTGTGCCCTGCCCTCACCCAGAGTCGGCCAAGATGGGCGCCAGCCTCCCAGCGACCCTAATTAGGATTAAGCGGTTCAGAAAATAAAATGAATTATTAACTTACAGTTAAAGACATCCCTACATTTCATATAAATAACATTTGAGAAACTTTATCATATTTCAAAATAATGTTCTGTTTGATATAATACTTTTGTCCAACCCTCTTGGCACTTGGGAAAGATTAGAGCTTTCCCATCTGATGGGATCATGAGGCACCTACCTCAACTTCTTTCTCCGTGAGTGGAGGGGCACTGAAACAAAAACACAGGGAGACTTACACTGGGGTTCTACTGATACAAGTGGGGTTCATCATGTATTAAAAATTATATAAAGATAGAGTTCATAATATGTGTAATGCTCACCAGCCTGGTAAGCCTCTGTGAAGTTTGAGTTTGCGCAGCATGATGTCTGATATATTAGGCATGGCATCTGCTTTCTCTTTCGACTCCTCGTCCGCTGCGGATGAGGAATCTGGTAGAAACAACAAGCAATGTGCTTTGCTAATAATTTCATAACTTTGATGTTATGTGTACTCAATGACATGTGCGCCATCTCCTGGTATATGCATGTAACTGCATGAAGAATTTGGAGTGCAATCAAGGTTACATGTGCCTGGCTTTTGGATCACACCTTGGTCGTGTTCAGTTGACTCGCTCAGATCCGGCAACTTGGACCCAGAGATACTTTGGTTCCTCAATAGCTTGTGTTCCTGAGAAAGGGTGAACAATTCCCATGATGTATTTTTTTTAGTGAGTACAAATCTATCCATATCAGAACATCAAAGCAACGTTCTCACATACAAAGTGAGCTATTCACATCATTCAAAAATGAACATTAGAAACATTAGAATTACCTCCCGTAGTTTGGAAAGTTTCTTGGCATTCACTGGAGGCTTTGTGTCGTCAGAGCTGCCGTCATCATCTTTGGGTCCACCATTCCTCATGTTTAGAGAGCCCACTGTATCCCAGGAGACAGCCCTCATGAGAGGTGGGAAAGCCCCAATGGTCTTGATCTCAGCTGTGCATGGAGCTTGCTGCATGGCTGGCCGTGGTACTGGCTTCGCCACCCCAGTTGCTGTAGTCTGGTTATCTGGTTTCTGGATCACCAAAACTGGAATAGACTTTTTTCCCATGTCCGTGGAGACACACTGCTCTGTGCCATCTTTTGAAGACTTTGTAGTGAGCTCCTTAGCTGGTGCAGAGCCCGTGTGGCGAGGGGTCAGGGTGCCAGAGGAAACTTTACGCTTCTCAGGCGGTTTCCAATCGACAAGCTTCTTTAGAGTCTACACAGGAGAGGAATTCAGAATGAACTCAAAGTGAATGGAAACTCCACAGTCCTGTAGCTATTTTGTGGTTCAGTCACCTGCCTTCGGATAAATAATGCACAGAATCATGTATGCTTCACCAGAGTCTCTTTTGCATTACAAGACTGAATATGTTTTATTACCTCTGCCAAGGAGGTCATCTTTTTGTCTGCATTGGTTAATTTGCAACTTTATACAAAAAGTTATGAATGGATTTTGATGATTTTTTTGTAGAGGTTGAGTGTGGACCAATTAACATTATTAGATTTTGGAGATAATCCAGACAAAACTCTGTATCCAGGAACTGTATCATCAAGAGACTTTTTTGGAAGTGTAAAATTACAGCAGGCCTAGCATGGGGTACTTTACATTTTTTCAGTTTGGCAGAGGTCTGTGCTCTTTGAGTGATTCTAATAAGTAAAGAAAAAAATTCAAAATAAAAATACAGAGCTAGACTGACCTCCGGCTCAGGTTTGTTTGAATCTCCATGATCACGCACTGCAGGCACCTCCAACCTCTGCCCACAAATACAACAAGCAATATTATAGAAAATCAACAAAGGAGATCTTTGAGATAGTACACAGGTCACGTTGTAATTACCGTATTTTCCGCACTGTAAGGCGCACTGGATTATAAAGCGCACCATCAATGAATGGCCCATCTGAAATCCGTTTTCATATACAAGGTGCACTGCATTATAAGGCACACTGGACTATAAGGCACACCTTCAATGAATACAGTGGTGGCTGGGGTTGCGTTATGCATCCACTAGATGGATCTGCGCTAAAAGGAATGTCAACAACGCTGAGTGGTGTACCCCAACCCCCACCTTTGCTGTGTTAAGCTGGCTGTATAAACTGTGGCTAATTAGCAACCGGCTACTTGATTCGTGCATGTACCATCATGGAAAGAAGACTGTGTGCTTGAGTTCTGTCACGGACTATACTGTGTGTATACTGTCACGGATAGAAGACTGTTTGCGTTGAGTTTGGTATTCCTATCAGCCTGCTGAATGTCAGTAAAGTTACGTCCTAGCTCTTCAGGATTACTCTGTCTGGTTGTGCCACGGAGATTGTGCGCAGTGTTTTTGTTCATCCGGACTGTGTTTTTGGAATACCCTCAATAAAGGTATGTTTTTGTTTTCACCTATCACTGTCTGCTTGGTCTCACCAATGGATCCTAACCAGCCCAGCCTGGTGGAATTTAGCATCCACCTTAACACCCTGACTACGGCATGAGTACGGCATCCTAACTGCAGAGATTCCTACCTCAGATATAGATTTTCAGTATTCTTCACAACTTTTTTCAGTATTGTTGAAAAAATTTCAGTAACACTTCTACACACATGAATTAGCAAGAAATGTATTTGTAAGCAATATTATTGACATTTATTTTACATCATGCTTAAAATCTACAGATAGAATTGCAACATAATATGACTCACATGACAGAGTGAGTGCAGGTGCTCTTATTTGTCGGACAGAATAGCACCCTGTTACGTAATACCGTATTTACATTGACTTTCCGTACAAAATATGGAGATCCGTACTGGTAGGCATCTCTGTAACCAGCCCAGTCCGGTGGAATTTAGCATCCACCTTAACACCCTAACTACGGTAGCCATAATTAATCAACATTGACCCATATATAAGGCGCACCTTATTATGAGGCGCACCGTCGGCTTTTGAGAAAATGTAAGGCTTTTAGGTGCGCCTTATAGTGCGGAAAATACGGTAAATGAGTTCCATTATGCAAATAGACCCTTTTATCCTCATGCATATTCTGTGGCCTTTTACACATTTATAAAGACACATTTATAAAGGCCATTTTTGGCGAGTTATAAAATCTGGAAACCATTCATGGGTAAATATGTTTGGTGAATTTTCATTACTATAATTTTTGTATTATTTTAAACAGATTCTGGCTTGATTTGGCTTGTCTCACAACAGGCTTGTGTTTTTTTTTTTTTTTCTCCTTAGATGAGTTTGAACGCACACGGTGACAAACTGATATAGTACATGCTCGCCTCACAGCAAGCAGGTCCTCGGTTTGAGTCCCGGATTGGGTGTTTCTGCTTGGAGTTTGCATGTTCTCCTCATGCTTGCGTGGGTTTCTCTGAGTACTCTGGTTTCTTCCCATGCTTGAAAATCATGAACAATGGGATAAATGGATGTTCCCAATTGACCCTAGGTGTGGATCTCAGTTGAACTGCTATATGTGTGTCCCTGTAATGAGTGTCTGGTGAGCTGTTTAAGGTATACCCAGTCTTCGCCAAGTGTCAGCTTGAGATGGGTACCAGGCCCAAGCAGGAAATGAATGAGTGATTAGAATACACAGCCAGCTTCTTTGAATGTCTGTTGTTTCAGTGATTATGTGGACCTCTTTGATATGAAAAACAAATGCACTTTTTAGTTGTTTGCCATTTGTACAATATGGGTGTAAAAATATTCACCCCTCTGTCTGTAGTATCTATGTATAAGATAAAAAAAAAAGTTCACTCTTAAAGGAAATAGTTGCTATTTGATGTGTGGTACTAGCACACAGAGGGTTTTAAACCTCTCCAGAGAGCAACTTGCTACAATTTTTAATGAGAAGGAAGGAGAAAGATTTAATGAGAAGGAAAGAGAAAGAGAGAGGAGGAGACATTGTGGGGGTTGGCAGGTGATGGACGCCAGGCTGTTCCAGATATTTGCTTTAAATTGCAGTAGCTGTGACAATCTGTACTTGCTTATTAATTGAATTAGTTCAAAACGTTATCATTATAAAACAGAATTATTCATTATTATTTTGTTTGAGTTGATTTCTCCTAGTATCCATGTAGTAGAGACTCCATACATGCTTGCTTTTGTTGCTGTGTCTCATCTCTCACTCACTCGTTTGCTTAAACACTTCCTACTATTGGGGTTGCGGTGAGGCTGGAGCCTAACTCAGCTGACTGTGGGCAAAGAGGGGCACACCCTGAACCCAGCTTATCAGACCATAGCAGGGCCAACACAGACATACACAACCATTCATGCCTAGGGGAGATTTAGAGCAGCCAATTAGCCTAATGGGCATGTTTTTGGACAGTGGGAGGAAACCGGAGTACCCAGAAGAAACACACTCAAGCACAAAGAGAACATGAAAACAGAAACTCCAGAGCCTGGGACTCCACCGAGGACCTTCTTGCTGTGAGGTGGACATGCTACCCACTACACCATCATGCTGCCACTGCTGTTGATTTAATTCCTTTATAAGGGAATACACAATAATATAATACTACTCAAGTTTAAACATTTTGTTAATCCTCTGTGATCTTTATTTTTCTATTCCAACTTTGTTATTAATGTCCAATTCATTTATCTTGGTGTTTTCTTCAGAAGGGTAGAAATGACAGGGAATTACATTACTTCTGTTATGCAAATTCTATTTCATTGATGTACAGTGCAAGGAAAGTGCACATGGAGGTTTTGTATGCTTTTCTGCTTGCTGCTTTTATTAAAAAGTATTCTGTTGCACAAAATCAACAAAAAAATAACTAAAAAATTTAGGGACCACATGCATTTTTAATGTTTAATCTCAAGCTCGACCTGTACAGTTCAGACCCATTTAACCCAGAGAGAGTAATTATAATAGGAGGACATTTGTCCACACAATTTCACTGATGAAGTAGCCTGACGAGTGGAGGCACAACATACAGCAGGGATGTTAACACCATTGGCCTCATGGCGGTGACCCAGCATCACACTCACAGTACTGCCCCCTCTTCATTACTGCGCCTCTCTGGAGTTTTTGTGTAGGAGAAGGCTTGGGATAATTATTGAGAAGTGGGTGGTAATTGTAGTGTAATTCTTTCTTCTTTGAAAGTCTGTTCTTTCCATGTTGAGGTGAGGTGTCACCCTATAGAATGTGTCAGTTCTTTCCTGTTAATGGTGAAGTACCGCCATTTTAAAATAGTCTAAAACCTCTATGTTTGTGTGTTTGGTTTATGTGTGAGTGACATGGTGGTGTAGTGGTTACCACCTTCGCCTCATAGTAAGAAAGTCCTGGATACGAGTCCCAGGCATTTCCGTGTGGAGTTTGCATTTTCTCCCTGTTCTTGCATTTTTTTTCCCTCCGGGTACTACAGTTTCCTCCCACAGTCCAAAAGCATGCACATTAGACTAACTAGCTGCTTGAGATTGTCCATAGGTGTGTGTGTGTGTGTGTTGGCCCTGAAATGGTCTGATGAGCTGTTCAGGGTGTACCCCATCTTCGACTCCAGCATCCCCGCGGCCCTGCTCAGATTAAGTGGTTCAACAAATGAGTGAATGCTTTATTTGTGACTAATATCCACCGTTTGTGTTGAAACATTTAGAATAACCAATTCCCTGTTTACATGCTTGAGTCCAGTTCTATGTCTCTCTCTGTCTTTCTCTCACTCTCTCACTCACACACACACACACACACACACACACACACACACACACACACAAAAACAGCAAATGAGTGTTTACATGCGCTTTCAGTGACAGGTAAACAAGTTGATAGTAGCCTTGCTCTCGATGTAAATATAGTATTGCATCCTCTTTCCTATCTTTTATGTTATTAGTGGAGAGAGCAGATGCCATCATGAAAATGAGGCTCTGCATTCGCATATGGAAAGGCTGTTATTAACAGAGTCGCAGAACAAGTGGGCAGCCTTTGGACCGACCTCCTCTAACAGGGTGTGAAGACTGAACTGAGCGCTGGGATGAAACACTGCAGTATGATGAAAGCCCTTGTGTGTGGTTATGTGTTATTCCGGCTAAGCCTCATTCATTCTTTATGATGGTTCGAGTTCTAGTCCGGGAAGTGCAGTACAAGAGAAAACAAGGATTTGTAAATAATCTCTGACCTGTGTTGCGCTCATAACAACACAATAGAATATTATCTGATGTTTCAGCTGATGTATTTTATTTTATTTTCAACTTTCAAAATGGGGGCGGCACGTTGGTGCAATGGTTAGCACGTCCGACTCACAGGAGGAAGGCCTGGGTTCGATTCTCAGCCTGGGCGTTTCTGTGTGGCATTTGCATGTTCTCCCCGTGCTTGTGTGTGTTTCCACCGGGAACTCCGGTTTCCTCCTACAGTCCAAAAACATGCTCAGTAGAATAATTGGCTGTTCCAACTCTCCCTTAGGTGTGAATGTGTGTGAATGGTTGTGTCAGTGTTGGCCCTGCAATGGCCTGGCGAACTGTCCAGGGTGTGCCCCGCCCTCACCCAGAGTCGGCTGAGATGGGCGCCAGCCTTCTCGTGACCCTAATTAAGATTAAGCGATTTAGAAAATGAATGAATTAATTTTCTAAATATACACGTCTAAATTTTGATTCTTGTAAATAGTTCTCCCACATGCCCTCATTTGCTGATCCGCTGAATCCTATTAGGGTCATGAGTCTCAGCCAACCCTGGGCAAAGGCGACGTACATGCTGAGCAGCTCACCAGACCATTGCTGGGCCAACATACACACACAACCATTCACATTCACACTCACACCTAGGAGCAATTTGGAACAGCCAGTTGACCATGCCTTTGGACTGTGGAAGGAAACCAGAGTACCCGGAGGAAATTCACACAAGCAGTGAATCAGGTGGATGTGCTAACCAGTACGCCACCCTACCGCCCAAAAAATTAGTTGGATTGATAAAAGCTTTTCCAATTTGTAATGTTGCCATTCCGTCTTACAACACTTAAAAGATGTTAAGGACTGAAGACACCAAGTGAAGATTGTTTCAGGATTTATTTTGCCCTATTTTTCAAGCAAGCAGATATTTCTAATGGCAATCGTGCCATTGCCAAAGTTATTTTTTCTTTTCATTTTAGAAACAATTTTATCTTTTTTTAATACTTTTATTATGGTCGCTGTAAGGCTGAAGCCTATCCTAGCCAACTCTGGCCAAAAGAGGGGTACAGCTTGCCAGACCAGCACCATGCCAACACAACAGTTTACATTCACATTCACACTTGAGGAAATCAAGAATATCCAATTAGCCTAATCTGCATGTCTTTGGACTGTTGGAGGAAAACCCAAGAGCAACCCCAGTCTAGAATTGGGAGAACATGCACACTTCACACAAGAACACCTTCACCAGGCCTGGGATTCAGCTGAGACCTTTTGCTGTGAGGTGGAGGTGGTGACCACTACACCGCCACACTGCGTGCATTTTTGTTTTCAAAATAAAAACATCTGGAAAAGATGTTGCTCTAAAATCTCAGTGTGACATTAATGCTGCCACCACAGAAGTGTAATTTGTGTTTGCCAAGGACACTGACACAGCCCTGTACTTTTTGTGTTTCTTTGGACTACGGGCATCCATCTATTCAAATAAAATGTACCTGGAATTCTGATTAATTTAAATAAAGTACGTTGCCACTGTGTGATGGTCCATAGCAGAACTCAGCAGCGCTTCTGGAGAGGGTTAAGATAAAAATTGGCTTTATGTTCAGTAAAGTTTAAAGTTATATTGTAAAGCCCAAGAAAGGTTTATGAAAGTAATCCCAAGCCTGTGTGTTTATATCAGCTGGTGATGAATGATGGTTTTTTGATGTGATGCTCTCAGAGAGATCGAAGATCAGCGTATTCACCTTTGGCCTTGACGCACTGAAATCCATCCAGAGTTTCGGAATTTTTAATGATAATATGGACTGTAGCGATGTCCATATTATCCAAAATGTCTAAACCCCTTCCTGACTTTTGGTGAGGAACATTGTTTCGAAACATTCCAAAAATGTTCTCCTGCATCAGTCCATCATTACCCCTCAGTGACCACTGATACTCCTGAATACTCAGCATGTACTCAATCAATATTGCCATAGTCCAGTGTGGACCGTTGGCATCTTCCGATGCAGAGCCTTTGGCATTGGGAGACTGTAGGGTGGTACCTTGAGGGGCGCCACTCCGCATCAAGTGGTTTATTTTCAGAGTGCCTTCTCTTAGCCTTTTCCTGCACCAGAGGCATAAACTACAAGGCAGCAGGTGGATTTGGACACTTGTGGTTCAGACCCTGCCCAGGGGTCTTAGCACGGTAGGGGTCTCACCAAGATTCTAACCCATGACTTCCTGATCATGAGCCCAACACTCTAATCACTACGCACCCGGCCCCAACAATAATCATGTTCTGTCATACTAACTGCCCCTTTAGTATGTTCTGTGAGAATCCGAATTATGGGATACCACAGTGGAAGTATAGTACAGTATCTTTGCATACAGTTACAGTTACATACTACAACTCCACTTGAGTAGGTAATTTGGGTAACTTTCAGATGTATCCTACATACGTTTTGGTGATTTAGTAGAATGGAAGTACACTGACTGGGCCTTTACTGAATGCAACTTTGGTACAGAATCATGTAATAATCACCTGTTTACATCACCTTTTCCAGGTCACATCATTCTTTAATACATTTATCTCATTACTAGCCCTAAAGTGCCACACCCTGAAACCTATGAGTGCATATACAAAGGTCAGTAACACCCCCTGACTTGTCTGTAGGTGGACACCTTTCTGGCTTTCTTTCATAGCCTCCTGATTTTTTTTCTGATCTGTAGTCGTACCGGTACTATATTTAGATAAGTGACTAATAAAATATTCATTAATTCATTAATTTTCTGAACCGCTTAATCCTAATTAGGGCCATGGAGAGGCTGGCACCCATCTCGGCCGACTCTGGGTGAGGGCAGGGTACACTCTGAACAGATTGCCAGGCCATTGCAGGTTCAACACTCACTCAACAATTCATACACTCATACCTAAGGGAGATTTGGAACAGCCAATTAGCCTACTGTGCATGTTTTTGAACAGTGGGAGGAAACCAGAGTACCCAGTGGGTCTTGGAAACGCATGCAAGCACGGGGAGAATTTGCAAACTCCACACAGAAATGCCCGAGCTGGGAATTGAACCCAGGACCTTCTTAATAAATATATATAGCAATGTTTATTCAAGGGCAGTGGTGGCCTGGTGGTAAGGTGCTGCATTGCTGATCCCAGGGTTGGGGGTTCAAGCCCCACTGTCAACAGTT
>JAQNCB010000017.1:12069508-12083921 GCA_030068295.1 Euristhmus nudiceps | reverse complement strand
AATTGTACTGAGGCCAAACAAACAACAAATCAACACCCAACAATGGTAACAAAATATAATTATTCAGGTGTTCTCCACCCTGCTTTAATGTGACATTGTGAATTCTATCGCAATTCTGAAAAACACCTGTGCACGCAAGCTTACAGTGAAAGCACTTGTGTAAACTGTTGTTTCTTTTGTTTCTTTTCATCCTTTTGGCTGCATGTTGTGGTGTTTTGTTTCCTTCTGTGTAAGGTCTGTAAGTTTCAACCTCAAGCCTTTTCCCACACAATGATATCCAGAAGGTCATCGCTTACCAACCAGCCTTTAGAAAACACAAAACCCAGAATAAAGAGCAGCCCCTCCCACCTGCCACCCTACCAGCCAGTTGAGATTTTTGAGTCCTTGACAATCCCAATGCACTTGTTAGACGGTGATTCTGACTGAAGCTTGTTCAGGATTTAGACACGCTGGTTCAGAGGGTAAACAGATCAGATGCACTGCAGGTGGATGAGGCATTGTAAAGGGCAGAAACTCAATAATCCAGTGAAGAAATGGAGAGTGAGAAGGCGAATCAGGATCATAAACTCCATCAAAGACACACTGTTGGTTAATAGCTGGGGAGAAAAACACGATCTGAAGGTCGGCTCAGTGTGAATAAGGGTAATGTCATTGGGTTCATACTGCTGTGCGGAATTTTACTGTATAAAGGAGAACACATCAAAGGAATGTAATCCAAGATATCGGGTTTGAAACTTTGATTTTTCTTTTTTTTGTTTAGTGTGAAATATAACATTTCGTTTAGAAGTAATAAGAGCAAGTTCAATTAAAGCGCTGTAGTTGTTGAATGCTCATTTTAAATGTTTATTTATAGAAATGTATTATTGTTTTGCAGTGATACAGTAATATCTGTATATCATTATTATGCTCTATAAGAACTGCCCTGTGATGGCCTGGCGTGCTGTCTGGTGTATACCCTGCCCCTGCCTGAATTTGGCTGAGATGGACGCCAGCCTTCCAACGGTCCTATTTAGGATTAAGCGGGTCAGAAAATGAATGAAAATGAATGAATGTATAGTACCTTCCTTCAAATTTCTTTTGTAAAATCACTGTATTACACTGTAATAATCTGTACAATGTTGTTATTTCTTGCATTTTTACTGAAAACCTCAATTTTTTTATATTCAATTATTTAAGAAATGAATGCATAAAAAATTAAATCCATAAATGAAAAACATGAAATCGTTCTCATTTTAATGTAGGATTAAAAAATAATAATACTTTAATATTTTACCAGCTTTTGTTCTGTTTCTATTAAATTTCTATCGTATTGTTCTTACATTAATTTTGTACTGATATTTTAATGGTGAAATACTTTCATTTATTCATTCATTTACTTTCTGAACGGCTTAATGCTATTTAGGATTGCGTGAAGGCTGGTGCTTATCTCAACCCAGAGTACACCCTGGATAGCTCGCCAGGCCATTGGGGTGCTTTTATTTAGTTTGACTTAACTTTATATATTTCTATATATATGGTGGGACCGGTGTTGTAGTGGTTAGAGTGCTGGGCTCATGATCAGGAGGTCGTGGGTTGGAATCTTGGTGAGACCCCCACCGTGCTAAGACCCCTGGGTGAGGTCTGAGCCACATGTGTCTAAATCCACCTGCTGCCTTCTAGACTATGCCTCTGGTGCAGGCACTCTGAAAATAAACCACTTGATGCAGAGTGGTGCCCCTCAAGGTATCAGCCTATAGTCTTCCAATTCCAAAGGCTAGGCATCGGAAAACGGCAACGGTCTGCGCACTAGACTATGGCAATATCAATCGATATATATATATATGTACATATATTTTATATTGGCCTTATTTTTTATCAATTAATATGTGTATTATTCTCTGTAGCTGCTATTATTAGTGTTGTTGTTGCTGTTGTTGTAAATGAGTGAGTGAATAAGTGAATAAGAGGATTTCCAGAAATTATTATAAAAGTCATACATTGTAGAATGCTTCTTAAGGAAGCTATAGAATGCTGCAATTTATTGTAAATCTATAAAACAAGATGTTAGTGTAACATTTCTGTGCATACTGCAGCTGTATCGTGTGAGTGATCAGCTCTGTAGTGAAGCAGTTGAAGGAAAATTGGATTTCTTGAACTGGACTAAAAGATGTTTTAGGTCTGAAGATGTATTAAAAATAAGCCGACTGTATCACTTTCTTTCCTGCCAACTCTTTCCAGCTTCCAGGCACAGCCAGAGTTTGTCTTGGATGAAATTAGGATGTCAATACAGATTTGCATGAAGAAGCTCAAGGACCTTTAATGTTTCAGGAGAGCGGATTCTCATACTGTCGACTTTTTTTTTGAAGTAGAATCAACCTCCGGAGCAGCAGGTCATATCTTGAAGCTGCTTCATTCCTCCTCTATATGATGATTAAGGACTTAACAAACGCGTCAGTTCTTCTTATTCACCACTTCACCCCTGACAGTCAGCCATGTTTCAGAAGAGCAGGGAGCAGATAGTGTAAGAGCAGCTATTATAAAGCAAGTGTACTCAAGAGAGAGAAGAGTTGATTGGAGGTTGTCAGACTGAAAAGATGGTATGATTGAGGATTTCAAGGGAATGATGGGATTTTTATAGACTGTTACTACCATCATTTTGATTCGCCAAAACTTTCATTTTTACTTTATTTTGAAGCAATCACTCCACTTTTGTGATAGTCCATTGATATTATTTTTTCATGATATATTGTCAATATTTATTTATTTATTTATTTGTGCCTCATCCAACTACGTTACTTTAATTCAAATTAACATATGCACATATTCTGTGCTCTCATGCTAGATGAGCCTCAATAGTTATTTTTTCAGACAGGTGTATGCCCCACATATGCATTTTAAAAAAATTATACTCCATGTGTGATATAAATAAATTATATCGGACATGACACGAAAGCAAAGCACAGCTTTATAGTATTTAGTTTGGGATCGTATAATTATAATTGAGGAATTAATTGAAAAGGAAACCACAGTACACATGTGCACAGTCCTCGCCAATGAATGCAAATGGATCTTCTCACAACGTTTTTGAGACATTGATTGAAGGTGTTACCTGGAAAATTAATACATATGGTACTTTTCCAGGTAAGGATTTTACTATTATAATATAATTTCCATACTTATATTTTATGATACTGGAACGGCAGTATAATGGCTAGCTATTGACCTCACTGTAAGAAGTTCCTGACTGTAACAAACCATGATTGTCATTTTGATTCAAGCATTATCTACTCTGGATAATGTTTTTTAACCTCAAGATTAAAAGGACAGCCAATCAGATCACCCTTTCCCTTTTAGTGTATACTAATTATATGTATAGATCCTAATCAGAATATATTGTGCACCCTCTCCCTCTCTGAATGTGTGTTGCTGAATATTTTGTAACACCCAACTTAACTGAACCTGCTACAAGGAAGCAGGATTAATAAGATTTACAGCTTGTCCGTGTCAGAAAACTGGATAATATCATAAAAATGTCTCCAGATGCCATCAGTCTTGTGACTTTACAACACTGACAAATGTTTATGATAGTGCAGGAATCTTGGGTGTAATATTATTTCCATTCTCCAAATGAAAAATTATGGTTGTAATGATCATTTACTGCTAATTTTTTTATAGGTCTCCTGTGCTGTAAAAGACTTGCATCAGAATGGCATTTAAAATACGGATCTTGCTGGCTTGACCCTAAGTAATTATGCAATGCATGATCATGTTTATTAGTGGAGCTCATTCATTTCTAGAGGGAAATACTTCCTGATAATGCTCTCCAGTCTCCACCTCTCATTCTGTTATTCAAGGGTTCCTCAATGTATGCACCTGTTCTGACTTCCCGTGTCTATATATCCCCTGCTGACTCATTGTCTTCGTGCTTTGTGTGCTTAAGTTAGAGCCGGGGTTTTTTTTTCTTTTCTTTTCTTTTTTTTTTTAATATGTAGTGTTTTTTGGCCTTTCTTTGCTTGTCTTAGATTATGGATTTTCCTTGTTTGACTTTTGTGTATTGATCCAAGCTGTAGATTCTGACAATAGTTCTTGGAATGAGCCCAGTAAACCTCATGCCAAGTTTATAAATATGCATTGTACTTTACCTCGCTGCATGTTACTTCTCCAAAGCATTCATCTCTCTGGTTCAATATCCATCCATCCATCTGTCCATCCATCCATCATCTATAACACTTATCTATCAGGGTCGCAGGGGCAGCTGGAGCCAATCCCAAGCTAACAGTGGATGAGACACAGGATACATCCTGAACAGGTCGGCAATCTATTGCACATTGCTAACACAGTTATAAGCTAATAATAAGCGAAATAGAGCTTACACAGATATAACACTCTGGAAGAAAACTGTAGTACCTGAAGGAATCCCATACAAATATAGGGAAAACGCCTACAGGAAGAAAATGCAGGACACATGATGGGTTAGTGGGTAAAGAGAAATTAAACCCAAATTTAACAAAAGCTTGCATGTACTCTGTAGTAGTCTGTAGTAGTCTGTTTGTTTCTAATAAAACACCAACTTCATACACGTAACATGAAGTCCCGTGATCACCTCACGTTTTTGTCAGCAATAAGGAACTAATTTCCATAAAAATACATGGTGCCAAATCCTTTTCTTTCATACAAGTACACTCTTGTTTTAAGGTTTTGTAACCTAACGCAAGTATGATTTGTATTTGTGCCTATTCTTTTATGCATATGTTCAATAATCTGATCCGATTTGTCAGTTTACTATTTGTATACTGTTATTATTGTCATTAATTTGCCTTGCATGTACTTACAAATTCACATCCTATTCTTGTGACTTACCACACTCGCAAGACTGAAACAACAGCCTTTTCAAACTGGCTAATGCAAAATATCAAAGAAATTTTATCAAATTGCTACTTCAAATACGTAAGTAAAAACCACATGGCCATGAAAATATTTATATATACATGTGTAACAGGACAGTTTGGAAGGCTTTCACTTTAAGGCTCTGGATTACTGATCAGAAGTACGGGGGGGTTCAAGCTCCAGAACCACCAAACCGCCACTGTTGGGCCACTGAGCAGGCCCCATATCCATCAATTGCTCAGATGTCTAAATTATATTAAAAATATAAGTCACTCTACATAAGGGTGTATGCTTAACGCTATGAATGTAAAATTAAACATGCAAACTCCATCCAGCAGAAAGGTCCTTAGCTAAGATTCAAATGCTAGACTTACTGACTGTAATGCAACAGTGCTAACTACTGATCTACTGTACCCTCTATACGTCACACATGAATATATAATTCTAGTCTGTTGCTGTCTTGCATGGTTTTGATTTGTTTTGTTTTTCAAACCTAATGTCACTTTAATGGTTTTCAAAGCATCTTGCCAGAAGAGTGCAGCTGAAGCTCAGCCAGCTGGCTAACACTGGCACTTATACAAAAATGTTGACTAATGTGAGTAGTCCTTATAAATATGGATAGAAGGTGCATGCTAAATGATTAAATGATCTGCCTGCAAAACTCCCGGGATGTTTATTAGGACAGGTCTGAAATGCTATTAATTGTTAAAAAAAATAATTTAAAAAAGGAGGAAATTTGCTCTGTAATTTCCTCTTTTCAAAATAATTTGGGCATGGGAGACCACAGAGTGTCAAAATGATGGCAGTATTACAGGTCACTGTGTCGATCGAATCTTGTCTAAATAGGACCGTAGTTTATCTTTAACTTGATATGCTCCTGAATGTTTAAGCTGATTTCTGATTAATTGTTGGATGATGTAAGTATAAATACAATAACCAGCAGGGTTTCAAAATATTTGTATTCCTGAATACGTCAGTGCAAACCAGAATAATAATTTACTAACAGCTGTTGTAGCGAGTCTCAAACATATGTGCTTTGAATATTGCAATCTTACAAAGACCTTTTTGAACTGAATTCCTTGTTGTAACCTTGAAACATTTCTAATTTTCCATCAGATCAACATCTTGACACGTTGATTAAATGAACTGTTCCAAAATGATTTTTTAGATTAGATTAGATTCAACTTTGTCATTGCACATGTATAAATACATAGTAATGAAATGCAGTTTAGCATCCAATCAGAAGTGCAAAGAGCAGCAAGTGCAATATATACAGAATGTTCAGTATATACCGCTAGAAGCAGCCATGTAAAAGGTGGGAACAGTCATGTACAGCTTATATATAAATAAGTTATGTATTATGTATAGATAAGTTCTCTAAGCAGTTAGGTTCAGACATAGGCAGTGTGCACGGTGGGAATAATTTAGCAATTATTTACATTAAGGAGAAATATATACATGTTCTATATTTCTATACAGATGACCTATACAAGATGTATATATGTAATATGCAAATATATACGGATGTAATATGGACAAATATACAGATGTACTGTCATGGCGCTGCACGATCCCGCCGCTAGGGGCGCTATCCTGGTGGCGTTGTCTTCTTCGTGGCTTTCCGCGCACTCGGAGTGGCGTGCCTCCTCCCTCCACCAGCTGCATCGTATTTCAGCACTGCATAAAAGCTGGGGTCATTTCAGATGCCGGTTGCTTGGACTCTACTGGTTATTTCCGTATGTTATTGTGTGTTCTGTCTGTCTGTGTTTGCTTCCCCTGGACAGTCAGAACTGTGTGTGTGAGTATTCCTGCCGGATGTACATCAGTTTGTTTTCGTTTTTTCGTTTCTGGTATATCCCGTCTGTCGGTGCCTCGGAGACTGTGTGCAGTGCCTTGCTTCATTCTGGATGTCAGTCAGTGTATTTGTGAAATACTTCAATAAAGACTGTTTTTGTGTTTGCACCTATCACCGTCTGCATGCTGCTTGGTCTGCATATGGATCTTTATTCAATCCAGCCACGTACTGCTTAGCGTGTACGCTAACACGCCTAGCGTGTAAGCTAACACGCCTAGCATGTACGCTAACATTTACTGTATATATATAAGTTTCTCCAGTTTTCAAAAACATTGTACAGATATACATATGCATTATGAACAATACATAGATGTGCTATATGCAAAAGTCTATGTATATATATACACAGATATACAGTGTGCTATAACTATGTATAGAGTAGTGAAAGAGAAGCACTGTGAACAGACTATGACAGAGTATGTATGCGCATGAATGATATGAATAGTACGAATAGTGCTGCTGCGGTGTTGTGCGGATGGGAAGATGGGAAGGGGGGTGTTCAGCAGGGGACTGTTTAGTAGGGTGACAGCTGTGGGGAAGAAGCTGTTCCTAAACCTGCTGGTTTTTGTCCGGAGGCTCCTGAAGTGCCTTCTGGAAGGGAGAAGCTGAAAGAGTCTGTTGGCAGGATGCAAGGAGTCCCTAAGAATGCTGCGCGCCTGGCGGAGACATCTCTTCTTGTGGACATCATCAACAGCAGGAAGTGGAGTTCCCATGAGGCGTTGGGCAGTTATCACCACCCGCAGAAATATGACACTATCCAGTTAACAGTGTATATAACATAATTACTACAACATTGCCTAAAACTTGCTCTAACATTATTTGTAGAGTCCCGAAGGAAACCCTAGTACATGTGTGCACAGTCTTCTTCCAATGCTAGATGGCACTGTGTTGGGGTCTGGATTGGCATGCGACATTCTGGCAACATCAAGACAACGTTGGGCATGTAGATGTTCTCAATAAACATTATGGTTTTACATTGTTACGATGGTCAGATTGTGTTGTGTGTTAGCTATGTAAACTTGTTATTATGATTGCTTAAACCTAATTATGGTTATGCGGAGGCTGGCGCCCATCTCAGTTGACTCTGTGCGAGAGCGGGGTACACCCTGGATAACACGCCAAGCCATCGCAGCTGAATTAGAATTGTTAGCCCAATTATAAAGGAAGAGCCAAATAGTCGATATCCAATTGTCATGTAAACCTTTAGCTTGATGTTTTTTTTTGTTCTTTTTATTATCATTTTGCAACCTTTAGAGTGGAAGCATGGCCCCTTATAAATTACCCTGCTGACAGGCTGTCGGTAAGTTAGACTAATGCAATTGGCCATGCTTCAGCTCTCGGGGAGATCAGTGACAGTTCACCAGCCCACATAACATGACTTCCATTTAGCTAAATGAATGGGCCGTCATCAGAGCCTGAAAGCTATTATACAATGTACAGCAGCGGATTTCAGTGTTACTCAACAGGCTTGGAGGGCTGCAGAAAATTAAACACATATCTATCACCCCATATAACAAAAATGTTGAGGATCTTCATTAAATATTGAATAAAATCGTATTTATCACATATTTGCCCTTTTCACATGGTCTCTTTCAGAACGAATCTCCCCTTCCCAGGGACATGATGACTCACTGGAAAGAGTGATGAAAATAATCATGATTAGTGATAATATGCCCTTCACACTCACCAGAAAAATATAAGCTTTCAGAAAGAAGTGTTGGAATTGCACCCCATCACCGCCGTCAAGACACTCAGCAAATGTTATTTGGAAGGACAGTGTTCCATCTAGCCCTACAATAGTAACCACTCACTCAAAGATGGCTGGGATTGGCTCCAGCTCCCCCTGCAACCTTGATGGCAAGGCAGTGTAGACAATGAATGAATGGATGGATGGATGAATGGATGAACAGACAAATTTTCTTCAGTATAGACACAGGAATTTCAGTAAGTTAGGCTATCAACTCAGCTCAAAAATAAGTTCTGACTATGTGATCTGTAGTTAGGGATAGATTCAAAAATCCTTGGCCCCTGGGCTGGAAACTTGCTCCACTACACTTTGGTCAATACATAGTGCCCTGCTACGAAGAGCAAAACGCTTACATTACTACACCGCACATCCATTATGACTCTTGGAGTAGTCGAGATAATTAAAGAAATCTCACTTTAATTAAATCATGGATCTTTAAATGTGCACATTGACACACAGATATACCATACTAACATATTTTATGTTTACGTTTTTATTTGATTATATTTTATTTGCTATTTCGTCCATTATCTATACTGCTTATCCTATTAGGGTCATGCGGGGAGCTGGATCCAATCCCCACTGACTTTGGGTACAAGACAGGGTACACCCTAAACAGGTTACTAGCTCACTGCAATCCTAACAGATACAGAGATAAGAGCAATTGAAGAGTATAAACTTCTGGCAATTTGAAAAAATAACCGAAAGTACAAAGAAGTCCCTGCTGGGCCTGCTGAAATATACCGTATTTTCCGGACTATAAGTCGCACTTTTTTTTTCATAGTTTGGCCAGGTGGGCGACTTATACTCTAGAGTGACTCATATGTTAAATTATTAACACATTATTACATGATTTTGTTATTTTAACAACCACATTTCACATGTTGATTATTTTAGCTCTGACAACCACAAGAGGGCGCTCTTGGGTTGTGAATTATAATTTTGCTGGGATGCTTTGTCAATAACTCTTACAGCACCGGAAATTAAGTCAAAAGAGACCTTTATTGTGAAGAGTCTTAACAGGAAGCATTTAGTGCTTGTTGAGATGGCTGACCCAGATTTCCAATGATCCGGAAAGACAGCGCATTTATTGTGAACGTTTTAAAATAAGAGTATTAATTAAACACAAGAGAGGCAGTGACTCTGCAGAGTGAGAACAGATTGAGAGGACATCACAGTGACTTTTGCTCTCCATCGCCATCTGAGACAGGTAAATACATAACAGAGGCTGCGGATCAAAGATAAATGACTCCTCACGCAAGATGTAGGGCAAATAATATACCATAGATTGAAATGAAGTGTCCATTTTAACATGTTTGAGCCGACAGTCTAATGTTTCAGTGGAACTATATGTTCCTGTGTGTTCCGGTGAGACTGCACCTTTTGCTTTTCCTCCCTGCACGGCGTTACGCACAGAGTAGGCAGAGGTGGTATATGCACAGTGAGAGTCTCACACACCAACATTTTCGTTACATCTCGTCTCATCACGTCATGTTTTAGTCGCCAAAGATCCATTTTTAGTGCTAATTAGGAATAAACGGTTTGGAAAATGAATGAATGAATGAATAATGGTTGCGCCTGAGCAGCATTGCTCGGAATTGTCATCGTTCGGATCCGTGTGGTATCATGGGAGATGGTTCTTTGCCCTGCAGATTGGAAGGCTGGATGCTGTGATTATGTTCGCATGGGCTGTTAAACAGCCAGAATTTATAACTTTATAAAAGAAACATAATATTTGTTTTTTGTACTGAGATTTCGGGGGGGGGATGCCCCCAATGCCCCCCTAGTTGCGCCAGTGCACACACAAACACACACACACACACACATACTGGCGGCAAAAATAACATAACATTTACAAGCATACCCAAGGGCAATTCAGAGTAGCCAGTTGACCTAATGTGCATGTCTTTGGATTGCAGGAGGAAACTGTCATGAACCTGCCCTGTCGTGATGACTTCCCGCCGCCAGAGGGCGTAGTTGAGACTTCACTGCGTCATCCAATTATGCCTGTCTCTGGTTCAGCTGTGTGATTATGTTGTGTGTGTATCTGTGTATATAAGGAGGCTAGTTTTCCAGCTCTGTGCTGGGACATTGCATACTGATGCCTGAGACAAGACTCCATGCTTCCTGTTCCAGATAAGTTTGTCCAAGTGCCTTGCTATGCCATGCTTTCTTTCATGTTTGTTTCTTTCTGAAAGTTGTTTTGTTTTTTGAGAGTTCCTGTTCTTTTTTCAAGATAAAAGCAGAAGTTTATTTTTACCCTTTTTGCCTTTTTTTTGGATTTGTTTTTTTGGATCTGGGGTCCTGCATATGGGGCGTAAAAACCGTCACGGCGCGTCTCGCCGGCCGCCTGCTCATGACAGAAACTCGAATACCTGGAGGAAACCCATGCAATTATGGGGAGAACATGCCAGTGCCAAAAAATAAGATTTTTACCCAAGAACCAAACCCTAACCTTCTGTGTTGCGACAGTGCTAACCACTGTACCGTTGTTTCACTTCACAAATTCCACTTTGTTTTTGTTTGGGACTTACTGGCCTTTCCAGAAACACCCTCATGGCCGTGGAATTTTTACCGATTCTTAACTTTTTTTTTCTTCTGAATCTCTGTTCAGGGATTTTATCAGCTTGTAATTAGATGTGATAGTTGGTTCAACGAATAGTTTAGCTGCATTCGCACCGAATAGGCAGCATTACGCTCCATTGGCAAACATAAGAAGTGGAACATTGCTGTGTTAGCAAGCCAGTCTAATCCAGCTGCTTCACAATGTGTGCCTTGAGGACAATATTGCTCTCTTCAACCACATGAGTACCCTTACGACCATGTTTCTGCATGTCTCTGAAATGCTCAGTGGTGTTTGGAATTGTTTTATTTTAGTTTATTTTATTTTAGTTTATTTATTTTGACCATTGGAATAGGAAAGTGTCAGCACTTTCGGTGTCCATTCAGAGCCCTGGAGCAAAATGAAAAGAGCTAGAATTTAGTTAGCCATGAAAGCTCAAATTCATAGCAAAGTGCATCTGTTCTTTAGGTGTATAGATGCTAAAAACACATACATTTCTATAACTTTCAGGTCTGTTTCTTCTATGTGAAGTATTTTATACTACATCATTGTTAAATTCTTAATTATGATGAAGATTTAATTTTCTTTTTTAATAGCAGCAGCTCTGTGTCATGCTTATACTGGATATAGAGTAGAGTACTTTTATTCATCCCGAAGGAATATAGTGTAAGATTATGACTTCACCCACTGCATCTCATCTGATTACATCACATTCCTGTTTGTGTCACGATGTTGCGCGACCCCGCCACTTGGGGTGCTGTTACGGCTCATGGCGGCCCTCGTGCGTCTCCTGGTCATTGGCATGCTCAGTGGCGTACCCTCATCTCACAGCTGCCTACATAGAGCCAGCTAGTTAGAAGGCTGGTTGCTGGTTCATCGTGTTTGCTCGTGTTTCTGTCAGTTTCTGTCCGTAAGAGGATTGTGTATTCTCCCTTGAATGAAGTCTGTTCGTGCATCAGGATCCCTGCCTGCTGACAGTCGGTTAAGTTTCGTTTTGTTCTTTTTCATGTCCAACCCGGTCAGTCTGTGCGCAGTGTTTGTTTATGTTTTGACTTCAGTCAGCCGTTGGGCGGAATTCCCTCAATAAAGACTTTCGTTTTATCCATCGTCTCTCAGAGTGTTTGGTCTTGCACATGGATCTTACCCGTCATCGCCCGGTGGAATTTAATATCCACCCTAACACGTTTGCACCTAATCCACGTTTTAGTTTAATGAGCATGAGTATTTAAAATGTCAAAAACTTTAGGACAGGGGCACCAAAAAGCTGGAAAAGTAAGTACAACTAAAAAGAAACTGCTGGAGGAACATTTTTTAACTAATTTACTTAATTGTTTACAGGTCAGCAACATGCTTGCTTATAAAAAGTACATCTGGGCAGAGGTTCACTCATCTGCAAAAATTCCATCTTAAAATTGTAGAACAATTAATGTTCCTCACCATAAAAATATTCTATTCTATTCTATTTTTCATATTGTATATC
The DNA here is from genome assembly GCA_030068295.1 of Euristhmus nudiceps. Taxonomy (NCBI): domain Eukaryota; kingdom Metazoa; phylum Chordata; class Actinopteri; order Siluriformes; family Plotosidae; genus Euristhmus; species Euristhmus nudiceps. The sequence goes on along the minus strand of JAQNCB010000017.1, from coordinate 12,071,410 downwards.
TATATAATATCATTCAAAACTTTCAAGGATCTGTATAAATATTTGTACACAATCAACCAGGCTGAAAATTATTGAATATCTATGATCTTTGGGCTCATAGGCAGCGCTGCATTCAAAGCAGGCATGATTCTGTCCTAGAAAATCTCTGACCAAGAAGGCACGGGATGAGTGATCCAAAGGTAATGCCATAAATGTAAATGTACATGACTGTACAGGCTCAGAATCACTTTCATAAATTATTGTCTGAGCGCACAGTTTCCAGAGATGCAGACCTTTTTGAAACTGTCAATAAAAAGCTGGATGGTCCCTCTTCTGTTTGGTTTGGAGGGCATGGCATCCATTTTTTCCAGAAAAAAATTCACATTTCCATTTTTCTGACCACAGAACAGTTTTCGCCTTTGCCTCTCTCCATTTTATATGAGCCACCTCTACAAGTAACAGAATGTTAGACCTAACATGGATGTTCTACATCTAAAAGCTTATGCAGTAAGTGTTCTGGGCACTTCTGTTAGAATCCATGAGATCCGGGGTGCTAACTTGCTTTCTGGGACAGTAACTTGCATTCATGGAAAGTTTGGTCATGCTGAAATTTACCATAGGTCAAGCACTAAATTAATTTGACCATTACATCCATGAAGGCACCGTGACGCAAACATAACCCACTGGATGTTACTGTAGATTTCCCTGGAAGTACATCTGTACATGGAACAGCCATCTAAGTTACTGCTAATAAACATGATGGCTGAGATGTAAGCAGCCCAGATGCTCACTTTTCTCAGGCAAGTGCATATATTCTCTGCCTTTAATTTTGTGTGAGACTGTCTCCAATATCCATTAGAACAATCAATGAATGGCCTTGATAATCCCAGCCATGATGCCCACCTGTCACCACGCTATGTGAAACCGATACTTATGAATATTGCTCTGCCTCCTTTCTCCAGTGAGGATGTTGCCCTGCCCCTTATTCAGCTGAGGATTTTGGACTTGGTCCTTGCTTGACTAATGACATCTCCATTCCCCTCCACCCCATTGTAAATTCCATTACAAGTCCCTGCACTGCCTCAGAAATCACTACACTGCCTGATATTTTCCTGCTGTTACATAGTCTTTTTCATTGCTGGTATGTTGGTTGCACGTCAATAGGATTCTCCTCACTTGCATCCTTATTGATGGAACAGTCACTCAGTTTAATATTGCAATTTACAGCGAGATTGAGGTTTTGAGGTTCTAATCTGGGCCAAAGGCCTTTCTGCGTAGAGCATGTTCCACACCTGGGCAGAGTGATTGTTCAATGTATTTCTTGCTGTATTGAGAAAATCTGTAAAGTGGACAGCACTTGCCTGAGTAGTTTAAAGAGAGGAACATTTTTGTACTGCAGTGAAATTGAATTTTTCATTTTTATAACTATTTAGAGTGGAGAGTGTAGAGAATTATCCTGGAAAATTGCTTTGCTGCCGAGTCTGCAAAAAAAAAAGGGGGAGGGGGGGTGAAAATTAATTTTTCACGAGTATACAGTGCTGTTTTCCTGAAATGCCTTACTGCCCGGTGTTATGTGCAGAGGCTTGTGAAGTGGGTTGTAAATAATAAGTTTAATTAAATGGTATGGTGCACTGCTCAAATTAGCCATGAACTTAAAAAATATATCAGGGAGGAAATTAAGACCCGTTAATGCGAACCGACTTTTTGGTTACCACGTTTTGATGTGTAGTAACCGGTTAGGTAAAATCGGTTGCCATTCAACCAGACTGACGACTTGTGAGGAATTACGCATTGAAGGCAAATAAGGATTGGTTTATATGAACTTACTCTATTCAATAAGGTAAGGTAAAGGTAAAGTCTGTGGGCTTTTACACCCGAGCCCAGTGGCTCATCAGGCCAGTGCTTATCCCCGGTTTCTGTAGC
>JAQNCB010000017.1:11847917-11859630 GCA_030068295.1 Euristhmus nudiceps | reverse complement strand
TTCTTCTTTATCATGCATTTTTGGCTCATGCGACGTATACTCCGGAGCGACTTGTAGTCCGGAAAATACGGTACTGTAAATATACAATGTTGGAGGATAAATGTATATCAGATGGGCGCCAGCCTCCCTGCAACCCTACTTAGGATTAAGCAGTTTAGAAAATGAATGAATCATTTAGTTCATATATCATCTCCAAATCTCTTATGTAAACGTGAATTCAGTATTGCACTGAAACGTAGATTCGCTTGAAGAAAAAAGTAAGAAAGAAAGACTGAACAGTCAGAGGAAGCGCCAATAACACTCTTCCTTTTTATAAAGCTCCCTAGTGCGCAGTGCACATCATTTAAGGGACTGAGAAAATGGCTAATAATGAAGTGCATGAATGAATCTTAATCCTGAATTCATTCCACAGTATAATGGTACCATGCAGACCCGTGGATCAGTGTAATCGCAAATTGGATCTTTATGATAGTCTCTTGCGTTGATCCTCTCTAGGCTCTATCCTGAATATTAGCCCGTGACAGAACACGAAATCATGACCGTAAGTGAAGTTTTAAAGGAACTTCCCCGAAAAGGGATAAATAAATAATGTACACTGATGCAGCATATAAATAGCACTGATGCAGCGTAAAATGTGCACTGATGCAGCGGAAAAATAGCATTGATGCAGCAAATTAGTAGAATCGATGAAGCGTAAAATGTGCACTGATGCATCGTATAAATAGCACTGATGCATCGGATAAATAGCACTGATGCAGCGTATAAATAGCACTGATGCAGCGTATAAATAGCACTGATGCAGCGTGTAAATAGCACTGATGCAGCGTATAAATAGCACTGATGCTGCATATAAATAGCATTGATGCGGCGTCTAAATAGCACTGATCTTGTGTATAAATAGCACTGATGCCGCATATAAATAGCACTGATGCAGCATATAAATAGAATTGATGCAGTGTATAAATAGCACTGGTGCAGTATATAAATAATATTGCTGCAGCATATAAATATCATTGCTGCAGCATATAAATAGCATTGATGCAGCGTTTAAAAAGCATTGATGCAGCGTACAAATAGTATTACTGCACATATAAATATCATTGATGCAGCGTACAAATAGTATTGATGCAGCATATAAATAGCATTGATGCAGTGTATAAATAGCTTTGATGCAGCGTATAAATAGTATTGATGCAGCGTATAAATAGCATTGAGGCAGCATATAAATTATATTGCTGCAGCGTATAAATATCATTGCTGCAGCATATAAATAGCATCGATGCAGGGTATAAATAGCATTGATGCAGCGTATTGTGATGACATGAGAGGCTGTGTGCTGGAGGGATGCTACATTCCCCTGAGATGGCTCCAACCACACCTAGCTATGACTCCATCTGCTGGTGGACTTGGGAAGGGAGTTGGGCGAGTTCTAGAAGACTGGAATACTTACCTGTGGATTAAGTGGCAAGTTACTTTGTTGCCGTGCTGCGAGGAATCAGACTACGGGTGTGGAGAATCCAGCACGGATCAACCCTCGCTTCACTGGGCTAACCATGAGACTGAAGATTCTATGTATATTTATGATTTCAACATTAACTCCAAGAGACAATAATAAAAAGCCTTGGTTAACTTAAAACTTTGTGTCTTTGCACTGCTTGAACTGTCCCATTGAGAGCCTACAACTTCTCGTGACATCACACTATAAATAGCATTGATAGAGCGTACAAATAGTATTACTGCAGCGTACAAATAGCATTGATTTAGAGTACAAATAGCATTTCTGCAGCATATAAATAGCACTGATGCAGCGTATAAATGGCATTGCTGCAGCGTAAAATTTGCACTGATGCAGCATTTAAATAGCATGTCGGCTAATTTTATTATATTCACCTAAGTCAGTTCCCCTTCAAGCCTCCAGAGGGCACACAATCATATACCTCGCTTCCCCAACCCTGAGACCAGCCTCCTGCAGAGAACCTCAAGTTCCCCTGCCAGAAAGTTATGGTGGGGATCCTGGTACCTGTGGCTCCTTCCTTCAGCAGTGTCCTTCAGACCGGATAGCCTATGTGCTCAGCCTTCTCACTGGTTGGGCACAGACATGGGGAGGGGCTCGTTGAGAGAATCCACAGGGTGCATGGCAGACCTACACGGAATTCGCCTCTGAGATGAAGCACGTGTCCGACCTGCCTGGACTGAGGTCGGCCTATCCTCCTGAACTGAGGCCGGTTTACCTGGCTGTCCTGAGGCCGGCTTACCTGTCCGTACCATGGCCAGTGCTGCCTTCTGTCCTGAAGCCTGAACTCCCTCTTGAACCGGAACCGGTGCTTCCGTCTGTCCCCTGGCCAGTGCTCCCATCTGTCCTGAAGCCTGAACTCCCTGCTGAACTGAAACCAGTGCTCCCATCTGTCCTATGGCCACTGCGCCAATTTGTCCTGAGTCCTGAACTCCCTTCTGAACTGAAACCGGTGCTCCCATTTCTCCTGAAGCCTGAACTCCCCCATGAACCAAAGCTGGCTAAAGGCCCTCTGACACTTGCACGAATTTGTGGGACGCCTTGCCACAGCTCGAGCCGTGGAAAGTCGTTCCATTTTGGGGCACGAACCGCGAGGCTCCCGCATTGTTCATGACTAGTTCACGCATACTTCACGGCGAGTTCATGGAAAGTTCACAAATGTGTGCCCATCAGCGTCAGCATTAACATGAACTGGCATGACAAGTTCACAAATAGTTCATGCATACTTTACATGCCTCCCGCATTGGCACGACGAGATTGCACAATCCCGGAGACCAGTGTTGATTATTATTATTATTATTGCTGTTGTTGTTGTTGTTGTTGTTGAATTTTATTGTAATTGCAATTTGTAAAACTATTTTTTTTCAATTATTTCACGTATAGAATTTTGGTTATTATGTTCATTAAAATTCAAACTGGTATAAATAACCGTAAAATAATTGTTTGTGCATCTGTTTATTTTAAATTATTTAATATACCAAGTGTAAATATATTAATAACAGAAATTATTTAGAAATTGAATATTAAACTTCACATGGTTCATTTGACTTTTATAAACTAATTTATTTTATGGTAGAAACACACCGTGTGATAACATGGAGTGTAGAAATGAAAAGAACTGTCATATGTTTATTCATCACATCAGAGAGCAGCAGAAAAAAATAAAAGATAAGAGAGAGAGGGAGAAGAAAGAGGATACTCTTATAAAGCCTACTCTGCTGTCCTCTCCATGTCTGGTTTGTTTCAGACATGTTGTCGCTGTGATATAAAGTTTTCTCTTCGCTGGCGAACTCTCGAATGCCGAGCATTATCCACATACGCAACGATGCCAGAAAGCACATTGGAACTACGGTGTGCGGCAAGGGGCGTTCCGCTCAGAAAAGCACGATTGCGTCACTGCAGCATCCCGACGAGTTCTGCCACTACAACGTATACTTCACACATACTTCACGCATCCCCCGCATCGTTTAGACCAGTTCACGAACAGTGTACCCATATCTCATGGCCTGGTCATGAAAATTTGGCTTGACCAAGATTTTGAACATTTCAAAATTCTCGTCCTGCCATGGCACGCAGTCATGATGGGTGCACGTACAGATCACGCCGGTTTACGACTAGTTTGTGCATTGTTTGTGGCCATTGCGTGCCAAAAATTCGTGCAAGTGTCAGAGGGCCTCTCCCATCTGTCCTGAAGCCTGAACTCCCTCCTGAACTGGAACCGGTGCTTCTATCGGTCCCCTGGCCAGTGCTCCCATTTGTCCTGAAGCCTGAACTCCCTGCTGAACTGAAACTAGTGTTCCCATCTGTCCTATGGCCACTGCTCCCATTTGTCCTGAGTCCTGAACTCCCTTCTGAACTGAAACCGGTGCCCCCATTTCTCTTGAAGCCTGAACTCCCCCATGAACCAAAGCTGGCTTACCCATCTGTCCCAAGGCCGTGCTCTCTCTTATCCCGAGGCCGGTGCTCTCTCCTGAACCTGAGCATGATGCTGTACTTGAACCAAAGTCTGAGCTCCTGTCTGAATCTGTGTGTGCCACTGCACCTGAATCCAAGCCTGATCTCCTGCCTGAACCCATGCATGACACTGCACCTGAACCAGTGCTCCCATCAGTCCTGAAGCCTGAACTCCTGCCTGAATCCAAGGGTGATGTCGCACCTGAACCGAAGTCTGAACCTATGCGTGCCGCTACACCTGAACCCAAGTGTATCACTGCACCTGACCCGAAGCCTGAACTCCTGCCTGAACCCAAGCACACCGCTGCACCCAAACCCAAGTGCTCCCCTGCCAGTGCAATAATAGTAAAAACTAAATCAACTCCTGCAATGAAAGAGGAGTCTGATGAGGAGAATGAGGAAGAAGCCACTGTTTTAACACCAGGAAAGAGGAAGGCTGATGTCAAGAAAGATAAAGGAACACCACCAGCTAAAAAAGGCAAATATGATGGTAAAGTTGTCAGTTTGTTTATGGGCAACCTGAGCTCTGATATGAGTTTTGAAGAAATCAAGGAATGCATAAGGAAATTCTTCCAGAAACAGGGACTTGTGATTCAGGATGTTTGTCTTGGGGTGTCCAATAAGTTTGGTTATGTGGACTTTAGCACAGAAGAGAAACTTTACCAAGCTCTCTGCCCCATTCCCAAGCCCCGCTACGACACATCGATGGCTCAGACGCCCATATGTTCTACAGGATTTTGGAGGTCTGTCGATATGGACTCTCTGAAAACACCCACAGCATTTCTCCACAGTCGGGGCTAGATCATGCCAGAGTTTTCCTGGTAGAGTATATGGTAGGGTTTAACTATCATGGTTCTGTATGTTTTCTCCACTAGGGGAGCTGTCCTGGGTTTTTGTGACTGTTTTTCCCATGTGTCTCTCCAAGCTGACAGGTGTGGCCTTGCCAATTATCTCCTCACACCTGTACCTCATCAATTCTCCTATTTATCTCCAGCTAACCAGCTCCCTGGTGATGGTTCATTGTTAGATTATTACTACCAGTGACGCTGCCTGCACCAACTCCAAGATCATCTGTGATCCTGTTTACACTACTCCAAGATTCTCTGTGATTATGTCTGCCCCAGCTTCAAGCTCGCACTGCTTCACCATCTTCCTGCCAACATTGAGATCTCATGTTTGATTTTTCAACTGCATGGGATTACACAAACTGTCACATTTTCTCCATGCCACTCTGCCTCATGTGTCCTACATTTGGGTCTATTCTGGTCTATCTGAAACCGTGACCAAAAACTGCTTTTTTAAAGGTGTTCTGTAATATAATATTCATCTAATATATAATACTCGGCAGGCCATCAACACACAGATGGTTATGCAGCTACTTGACGTAAGTGAGCAATGGTTCTTTTACATGCCTCTCAACAGACAGTGAGACATCGCTGGCCTTTCATAACCCAGTTAGCTGCACTGGCGGGCAGCAGTGACAACCTGTTGATAATGGGGTTTGAACCCCCAACCTTGCAATCAGTAATCCAGCACCAGACCACCAATGTCCCATAAAGAAGGACGGAAGGAAGGACGTACGGACGCCTGCCCGCCCTGCAGGCCATGTATCCCTTTACTGGGTCTTGGCTGAAATAGGAAATCTGAATATTATACAATAAAAATTCTTTGTTGTTTCTTGACACTGACTGACATTTATGTTAAAGGCTGCACACAGCAAAAGTATATGCAGTCCTTGAATAAATGAAGAAAAGGTATATAACTTCAGCCCTGGGTTCTATCTGAAGTGTCTGCTGCTGAATAAATGAGTAAGAATTATCCAGTATGGCTCATTATTAAAACTTGTAAAGTATGACCTCACATTCCGATATCACAATGAATCTTTTATAACAGCTCAGTAATCTTAAAATTCATGTTTCATCTGTGAGCACAAGAGGACAGAAATAGCACAAGAACACAGGGCCATTAAGTGTTAGAGCTGCTCACGTAGTGTGTGACAGACGCTAAAGCTGTTTGAAGTGTTAATGAAGTCAGGAGGAGAGCTAAAGCAGGGAGACGGTTCTGCTAACAAAAGCCCGAACTGAACCTGAAGGTGTTTTTTTTTTTTTTTTGAATGGATTGTTAAGTGCATATAATTGTTGGCTTTATTTGCTCTGTAGTTCTTTACTCTCCCCCGAATGCTCATACGTATTTAAGAGCATTGATTAGCAAAGTTACATGGAGCTTCACACGCGGTACAGAAAGCACAACAGGAAGAGGATTAGGCCTGATGTGTGGTAACTTGTCCTGGTTATTTTACTACCACATAAACAGAGGAGATGTGAAATTTGTTGCATATTTATTGTCTCACACTCGTTTTTGTTTAATGTTCACACACGCATTCGTGATTTTATACAGACGGCAAACAAAGATCCATGAAATGATTCAGGAAATCTATGGTAATGAGCTGTAAGCCAGATATATATATATATATATGTATAATTTTTTTTTTGGTGGGGGGTAGAAGTCAGTAGAATCTAACAGTACTGACAATAATGAGACAATTGCACTCAATTTCTTGGACATTTTCAAGGGTTGAGCTCGTAGGGCAGTTCTATGAAATTTTTGTATGGAACTACCCTATAGGGAGTTCCCCTGAGAACTATACGTTCAAGAACTTTTTTCATGTTTGCTTTCACACCGACAGTAGAAATGCTAATATGATGTAAGCTGACTTTATAGTGTGCTATCAGCATAAAATGATACCAAGGATTGTTATACTTTTCAGACGTTTCAAAACTGTGCTGCATTTTCTCCATAGCATATTCATTCATTCATTCATTTTCCAAACCGCTTATTCTTAATTAGGGTCACGGGGAAGGCTGGCGCCCATCTCAGCCAACTCCGGGCAAGGGCAGAGTACACCCTGGACAGTTCGCCAGGCCATTGCAGGGCAGAAACACGCTGACGGCTTTGCAGCCTACTGTTGCCGAACATCAGCAATGGTTCTTTTACAGCCTCTCACCATAGACAGTGAGAGACATGGCCTGCATTTGGTAACCCAGTTAGCTGCACTGGGGGTCCATAGCATATATGTCCAATAAAGCCTAAACATCAATCATGATCCATTTGGATGGGGTTTTTCTTTTTTTTTTTTGAACACATTAAAAAGTAACGGTAATGGTCATCCTTACTGAATAAATTGTGTGTAATGTAAAATGTTTAAGAGATACAGAACTTTAACATAAATGACCATAAAAAAAACACTATCCTGAGCAATTGGATTACTAGCGGGGGCTGAACCAATGTGGAACCACCTTTTTTTCCACAGAAGTGATGTGAACTTGTTGGGCCAGGTTGTCTAGCACAAGTAAGCAAGGAGCGAGTTACATTTTAGGTGATAAAACTCCCTTCATTCTAAAGGCTCTTACCTTTTACTGGTTCCTTTTGGTGAGGTGCTGCTCATGTCCATTGTCAGCCTTTGCCTTTTTATGAAGGAATTCCAGTTTTTGACGTAAACGCTTGGGCTTCGTGGCGGGTAGTTCTGCCTATTGATCACCCAATAGCAGGTCTGTTTGAAGTGGTCCTCACAGCCCACTGCGTTGCATCCAAAACTAAATATTTTCAGAGAATGGCTGATTAGCATGTGCCTATGGTATGTTATGTTTTCAGCGATTTCTGAGCTTGATGTTTGTGCAGCCGTATGCTTTTCACTTCGCCATTTCTTTGGTGACACAGCTCAGTACTGGTTGATAATGTGTCATCTTAGACTGGTGTCTGCTGGATGCAGCCCAGCCAGCAGAAATGTTTGTACATATAAAAGCTGTTTGTAAAGGTTTTAAAAATGATATTTAAAAAATATAGGCTTGCTAGTGTTGCATAGGCTTGTGTTTGACCAATCAATGTAAACGTTCTTCTGGACCAACACCACCCATTTCCATCTCTCATGATTTCTCTTATATTTATTTACAGTTATGGAATTTAGTAGATGCCCTTATCCAGAGCAACATTTTTAAAATTTAATTTATACAACTGACTATTTGAAAGTTAAGGTGGACTGTGAAAAGGTTCCTCTGGTTGCAAAGCACTTTTGGACACAGAATTTCATGTTTTCTTTACATTCATCGTTTGAGACCCATAGCTAAATCAACGTGTAGCTTAACATTGTCACAAAAACAAGTATAACACAATGTTCCACTGCCAAATACTGACTTACTATGCATGAGCATGACCATGTTGGATTTAATTTATTTGCAATAGGAATCACACCTCATACAGGCTATGTAGAGGAAAGATAATGAAAAAACTTTATTTGACCTGACTGTCCCTAAGAGAAAACTGGTTTGGTAAATGTAAATGTGTGTCGATACTGTACTGCTAAAATCCTAACATAACTAGCAGTATATGAAAAATTGTGTTGTTATAGACCGGCATACAAAAATTTGTTCCTGGACACTAGTTTGACTGGTCATGTGGACCTTCATAAGTGCTGATGTTTCATATAACAGCACTGTGACATTTCACTGTCCACTTGTTTCTCTCCTAAATTTAAAATTCCATTTCCTTGTTGGAAATAATTACTACAGTATCATTAAAGGACATGGAAATAATACATTCCATGAAGATAACTTTTGACATAAAATACAATAAAGCACATCAGATGAAGATTTTAAAAAAGGACGTCAGGCATCTCTAATGCGAATGTACAAGTTAATTTTGAGCTAGCTAGCTAATTAGCCAACAAACTATTAAGTTAGTACAGCTTCATTGGGATCTGTGTGTTTCTGCTAAATAAACAGAACATTTGGTTTTAATCACGTTAAAATTTTATTGAATGTCACACCCAAGGTTGTGCTGTTGTACTGAAAATCACCTTAGCTAGGATTAGCTATGGCATTTGGCTTGAGCGAATCACTGATGTTCTTGTATTTGGTATACGACGGCAAAACCTCTTATGTCATTTTGTGTTTTTTTAATCCCACCCATCATAAAGTGGTGTAATACACAACTCACCATCATCATATCGGTATCAATTTATTTACTTTCTATATAGTTACTACCAAGTGTGTCTGAGCACAAACTAAACATGGTAGGATATAAAGTGCAGTTAATAGTATGGAATAGTCAATTCAGGAACATCCACTGGGCCCGAAGTGAATAATTGTTCCAGTATATTCTACACATGAGCATAAGAGCAAATTCAATCAAGAGTTTTACAGTTTATTTGTACATATTTTAACCATGATAGAGGCATTGGTCCATTGAGCTCTGCATGCTCTACAAGCAAAGCATAAGCACAGTGTACTGTCTGTTTTAACTGACTCGGATTTTTGTATACATTACACAGAAACACAAGAAAAGCATATTTATAAAAATTCTCCATATCATACAAAAGCCAAATTGCATAATTGTTTTATTATTTATTTCAAAAATATTTTCAACTTATTCAATTTATCGGATGTTACTGATGGATCGGTTGGCTCATAGCAAAATACCAAGAATTATTGATTGGCGTTTCACCAATGAGAAACGAGAAAGGATCGCGAGGAGGCTGGAAGCCCATCTCAGCAGACTCTGGGCGAGGGCAGAGTACACCCTGGACAGCTTTCCAGGCCTTCGCAGACAAACCAATCAGATTGCACCAGTCCACAGTCGCTTATGCTAATGTATAATTTAGTCGTATAATGATTATGCACCCTTGTAGGTAAAATTCAAGAATAAAACCTGCATGATTTTACTAAAAAGTTAATAACAATTATTAGAAGAAATATCAAATAATATTGAATAATAAATTTGTGATTGTCACGACTTTGTACGGCATTGTCACTGGGGCGCTGTCGCGGGCTGTGGCGGTATTCTTCATGTTCTTCAGGCTGATGGCTGTGCCTTGCTAATTACGGTCCTCCACCTGGTGGCAAGCTAGCCAGTTATTTAAAGTTCCGTTTTCCCATTTCCTGTCACTGGTTCATGCATTTCAATTACCCCGCCGCTAGCTGGTACTGCTCCTGTCCAGTCAAGTTTTCATGGTTTATGTATCCTGCCGAATGTCGGTTCGGTTTATGTTATTGTTGTTGTTTTCATGCCTGTTTTTAATGCCACGGATTCTTATTTTGGGATTTTGTTTTGGGCCGATGTTTTTTTCCTGTGTACCCGGAAGTATTGAATAAAGTCCTTGTTTTGTGTTCACTCAACACCGTCTCAGCTGGTCCTGCACATGGATACTTTTAAGCCCGCCTTTTGGAAAAAGCATAACAGTTATCTGAATAAGTGATTTCCAGGTGATGTAAATGATGGTTAGTAATAGTTCATCAGTCGTGATAATAATTAAATAATTAAAAGACTCAGTAAACAAGGTGCTAATACATAATGATTAGCATTGCTCATTCCTATTTATATAGATGTACAGGCTTCATTATTCCCTGTGGTGCCAAAGATTAGCACCTGCATTAATTCATCATTATACAAGCATGATTTAGGTTGCCATATAAAGTAATAAAATAAGCATAAATGATTAACTTAATTTAATCTGTACGGAGGGAATCCATTTTTACCTCCTTTTTTTTTTTTTTTTTTTTTTTTTTTTTTTAATTGTTAAAGAGTCACAGTTAAATAACTCAAGCAGGAAACCCAGTGGTGCTTTGATAAACATTTTTTCATGCATTAAAAGTTCTCATTTTGCATCCCCAGACTTTCTCTTTTTGTTGAGCGGTGGATTTTCTCCCAGGGCTAGTCTCCGTCTACAGTGATGGATTTAAAAACGATGAGAGAAAGAAGTTGCACTATTTAAGAGAAAGGTCCTAATCCACAGTAAATTGTTTCTTAAGGCAAGGACACAGAACAAAATTAATTACACAGTGGCTGAGCAGAAGGAAGACGAATGCACTGGAGGGACACACTCTCCAAAACCATGCGCACGTTCCTGTTAAACAGAGCCAGGGATGCCAGTCACTTCTAATCGCTCTGAAGAAAAATCAATAGACAATATGTGGAGGGCGAAGTGTCTTGGAGGGGAAACCAGACTGTTGTGGCAGGTTGGCTCGCTGCTTTGTTGTTGAGTGTTCAGTAGAGCCCAATCTTCATTGCAGAAGGCCATAAATGGAACAGTGTGTATTCCAAATGACTAATTAACCTCTCGCTGGCTGGGCTGAGACTGCGGCCAGAGCTCTTCAGATACTTAGTGTTCTGTGTGCAGAGGAGAGCCAGGCACCTCTTGTGGCCCTCATGCATAGCTGTCGTCTCAAAGAAGCAACCTTTTTACCCGCATTCTTACTCATAAGTGTTTCTGCTGCCATTGCCAGTATTAGGATGGATTGTATTATGTTTTTTCTCACTCCATTTTATTCCACCTGCATGGTTGGAACCTGTGTGACAAATCCTGGCAGTCCATCTGTCCACTGGTATCAATATTCTACCAAGAATTTATCTGTGTCACTTCAATTCTCCATGTAATTAGAATAACTGGGTAATGGTTTGTAAATGATGTTGGCTTCAGATGACAAGTAGAAATGTCACATCTAGCTCCGGGATCCAGGTTCTTGTTAAATTGGTCCAGGAGCCAATTCTATCTGGTCCGATCCAATCTGGATCCAGTTGGCAATTTACAGCTCTTATCTTAACTTTATCTCTTAAGGCAAATTTATATATATATCTTCCAGCCTCATCTACAACGCGCAAGTTACCACTACTGCAAGAAGCAACACCACTATAAAAAACTACATTGGACTAACCGAAGGAACCTTTAAACAAAGATACAACCAACACAAGCTT
>JAQNCB010000017.1:11313969-11324191 GCA_030068295.1 Euristhmus nudiceps | reverse complement strand
CCTTGGTAAAAATGACACAGAAGATTATATATTATACAATTGTTCATAACTAATATGCATTTTTATTTTATTTCAAGTGTATTTTGATACTGTTGTTCAATAAAAAAAAAATGAGAACAACTCAGAGCACCAAAATGCTTGAATGTAGTTAATATCCAAACTAAATTAAAAAAAAATAATAATATATGTATGTGTAAATCAGTTTTATGGTTGGGGTTATGGTTGTGCAAAAAAATGCAATTTTAACTTTTAATTTCTAGGCTTATCTTCTATCTATAGGCATATCTATATATCTTAAAACTATCCACAGAAAACAGTGAATTTACACTCAAAGAATTTTATTAAACCTACAGAAATAAAACATTTTCAGTTGGGAAGTATACCATTTCCAGCACATGAGTTGGTTTCTAAGCCATTTAAGAGTTGAACAACCCCTCTAGGGCACAATTCATCCCATCAGTCTACAAATAGTGAGCCACTGGCTTGACCCACTTCTTCCACCATTGTTCATTTGTTCCACGTCTGTCTCGTGCTGTGTCTATACAGCATCATTATTGTTGTCTGTATTCTCCTTGAAGTCATTTGCCAGAAATTGGGCATCTGTTGTTTTAGCTGTGCTGCATGGCTTCAGAATGAGAGTAAAACTGTCTTTTACAATATGCCTACTGAAGAGAGTAGCTAAATATCACATGCATGCTGATTACATGTGAGATTTAGATGAGTGGATGAGGCTTAGAGATAAACCTGATGGTGTGATAAGAGGATCTGAGCAGAAGGTCTGATGATAAAATATCTTTCAAATGTTAAAGAGGATCTTAAAGAGATATAGATCTTGTAAATATCTAGTAATGTTAATAGTATGCGTAATCATAACCTCATGGTCCCTAGTACAGAAATTTTACCAGTGATCTACATCTACTGCAGAGTAATGGATGCTTGGTCATTCAAGGGTTAAAGCAATGAACTAACAGTTCATTGTGAAGGAGATCTACATTACTTCAGCTTTTCTGAGGATATAACTCTTATCAAATGTTTAATTTAACTTTCATAAAAATGGCTTAAAATGAACATACCTTGGAGTAAAACACATGGCTAGACTTCTCAAAGTGAGCAAAATGCCATTTTTTCTAATTTTTATTTTTATTTATTTTATTTTTCAAGGTGTTTGATGTTTTCTGATTAAATTAGATGGCATTTATGTGAGACAATAAATTCATCATTAATAATATAACACCTGATTCATAGAAATGACAAAAATTGCAATCTATTCATCGAAATATAAAACACATTTTTTTCAAAATGGCATTAGAAGGTTGAATTACTGCAAATGCCTTTGTACTTTGTCATATTTAATTCATAATTTGGTGGTCGGCGGCACGGTGCGGATCTGCATCACAGAAAGAAGGCCTGCATTCGATTCACAGCCTGGGTCTTTCTGTTTCATGTTCTCCCCATGCTTGCATGGGTTTTCTCTGGGTATTCCGATTTCCTCCCACCAAAAACATGCACAGTAGGATAATTGGCTGTTCTAAATCTCCCTTAAGTGTTAACGTGTGTGTGTGTGTGAGTGTTGGCCCTGCAATGGCCTAGCAAGCTGTCCAGGGTGTATCTCGCCCATGCCCAGGGTCAGCTGTGATAGGCGCCAGCCTCCCCGTGACTCTAATTAGGATTAAGTGGTTCAGAAAATGAATGAATGAAATTGGTGGTCATGGGGGATTATGTCTTCAAAGTTATTATGACCCATCATTTCAAAACAGTTAAAGTGACTGATGTAATTCCACAATTGCAGTGCCATTGTTACAGATGAAGATCAGAAAGAAAAGAAGATGCATGTGCAGATGAAATAACTTTTAAATGTCCAGGCAGGAATATCTAAAAACAAGATCCAAAACTCATAATTACAGATATGCCATGATCAGACTACTGCTAATCCAAACGGGCAAACAGATATGCAGGTATCAAGCACAGGAACAGGCTTTCAGAGGCACAGGCAAATATAAAGATAAACAACAAACAGAGTACAGAAAATTGAATTCACCACAGACTTATGGGAGTAATAATTCACAAAGAATCCCAAGCAGTGTTGCTTTTTTATTATTTGGATATACTGTCTTGATCCCGCAAGGGAAACAATTGCCTCTGCATTTAACCCATCCAAAGTGAGCACACACATGTAAACAGGGAGTACACATACACTTGGAGCAGTACGCTGTATTTGGAATGACCGAGACCTGAATCCACCTGAATGTCACGCCCTCTGCTTCTAAGTCCTTCTCTTCCTGTGTGATTGTGAGTGAGTTCACTAATTGGCTAATTATGAGTTGGGGCCTCACAGCTGCTACTCGTCTGATCATCAGCTCCTGCCTACTTAAGCTCCTGATCCACAGTCAGTCAGCGCTGGATTACCAGCGCTACCCAACTACTCTGAGTACCAGCTTCACTCTGCACCCTGACTCCAGCCAGCTTACGCCTCTTGGGAACTACTCACCTGTCTGCCCCGCTCCATCTGACCTCTTCTGTCTCTGGCTTGTTTATTACAATAAACTCTCAGTACACTGCCAACTGCCTCTGCCTCTGTCTCTGCCTACTGAATCCACGTACCCAATCATAACAGTATAATCCAGTGACTATGGACTCTTCAGAGCAGGAGACAATCAAGAAGACAGTAGCCCTCCAGGGAATGCAGCTAGGGTGATTTGAAACAGTCCTGCATCAGGTCACGGACCAACTGGCTCAAGTCTACACTGCCCTGGCTACCCTCACCAATCAGCTCGACACCGGTCCTGCACCTGCTGTTCAGCCCCCCTCTGCTCAACAGGGTCCTCCAGCCATCCCACCAGAGCCTGATAACATCTCAACCAGCCATGAACCGCACATCCCACTACCACCAAAATACTCAGGTGATCCCAACACATGTCGTAAATTTCTCACCCAGTGCCAGTTAGCATTCAATACCCAACCCAACCGGTATGCCAGTGAAACTGCTAAGGTGGCCAACCTGGTGAATCTATTGGATGGCCCGCCCCTCAGTTATTACAATACCCTCTTCGAGCAGTGTTCCCCCCATGCTATGTCTGCTGAGCTCAAGCATGTGTACAATCATCCCATACGAGCAGCCAGCAAGCCGGTCTGCAGCTTTCTCATATCCACCAAGGAAGGTTCTCTGTCCGGGAGTTTGAGAGTCACTTCCAAGGTTGAGCAGTGGAATTGGGCTGGAATGAGGCAGCTCTCATCACTGACTTCCAGATTGGGCTCCACCATGACATTGGAAGAGAGATTGTTATGATTTCCCTGGCAGACTAAATAGGATCCAATTGCAGGACCAGCAGGAACATGGCATAGCGTAGAAACAAAGTAAGATCTTTATTAGCAAATAATACAGGAAAACAGGCAGAAACACTGGACGAGAAAAAATCATAAAATAAAATGCAAGGCATAAACACGGCGATATATGTCTCACAAAAGTCTTGCAGTGCTCTTCTAAGCAACCAAACGAAAATTATCAACCAGCAAAGGGAAGCTGGTAAACAAGAAAATAAATAGGGGTCTTTGATCCGCTACAGGTGTGAGCCGGCAATCGGCAGGGCCACGCCCATCAGCCTTCAAAGACACATGAAAAAACACACAGCCAAAAACTCAGGACAGCTCCTCTAGTGGCAAAACTGTGCAAAGTCATGACAGAAATAGCATTCAGGAGAGAGTTTACAACCATGGACGAGGCCAGAAAATGTGTTATTAAAGTGAGTGACCAACTGTCCCTGTGGTGTGCTGAGCCAGCAATTCCCCCCATGTTTCGCCCTAAACAGCGAACATCCCACAGTCTCTGCCGTGATGTGCTGAAGCCTCAAGAGCTTCCCCGTGAAATACTGAGTAGTCTCGAGCCAGAGCCTATGCAAGTAGATAGCATCCATCTGTCCGCCGAGGAGAGAGCTCTCAGAATTAAATCTCAAGCCTGTCTGTACTGTGGCGAAGCTGGCATTTTCATTGCTCATTACTTTATCTGTCCAGTAAAAGGGTCAGCTCGTCAATAGCGAGAGAAATACTGTCGAGCCACGTTACCAGCCTTTCTCTCCCAGACTGGCCTCAACTGATGGTTGCCTTCTTGTGGCGGGGCAGTCCTTTCCTGTTATTGCACTAATCGACTCTGGGGCTGACGAATGCTATTTGCCAGCAGCTGGGCATCACGATGGAGTCCCTCGAGGTCCCATTGAAAACCAAAGCTCCCAATGGTATGCGGTTGGCTACTATCAACTGTAGGACAACTCCTATATCAGTGCATCTATCTGGAAATCACCAAGAGGTAATCAGTTTCCTAATTATTGACGATTGGACCATGGGAAAAGTCTGCTCCTGGAGCCCTTACTGTCATTCGCCTTGTCTCCGCTCAGCTCTAACCTCCACATCCGATTCTCTTCCTGCAGCAGAGTCCATAGATCTGTAATCCGTTCCAGAAGTTTATCATGACCTAGCCCCAGCCTTTAGCAAAGAGCAGGCTCTTTCTCTCCCCTCCACCGGCCATATGACTGCTATTGAGCTCCTGCCAGGGGCACCACTCCCAGTAGAAAACTGCATAAACTCTCCTGCCCCAAGCAGCAAGCTATGGAGAAGTATATACAGGAGTCTCTAGAAGCCGGCCTCATGTGTCCATCATCGTGTCTGGTAGGAGCTGGATTTTTCTTTGTGGGAAAGAAAGATGGCACATTGAGACCTTGTATTGACTTTAGAGGGCTGAATAACATCACAGTCAAGAACAAATATCCTCTGCCTCTCACTGACTCTGCATTTGTCCCTCTCCAAGGAGCCACCATCTTCACCACCCTAGACCTCCGCAACGCCTACCATCTGGTGCGCATAAGGAAGGGTGATGAATGGAAGATTGGTTTTAACACTCCACTAGGTAACTTTGAATACAGAGTCATGCTGTTCGGTCTGTTTAATGCACCTGCAGTCTTCCAGGCTTTAGTCAATGATGTGCTCCATGACATGCTTGTCCGGTTTGTGTTCATTTATTTGGATGACATCTTGATTTACTCTTGCACTCTACTAGAACATCAGGAGCATGTCCGTACAGTACTGCAGCACCTCATGGAGAACAGACTGTTTGTCTTGGCCGAAAAAGTAAATTTCATACTACCTCTACCACCTTTCTCGGTTTTGTTATCTCTCAATGGGAGCTCCGAATGGATCCAGCCAAGATCTCAGCTGTGACAAACTGGCCAACTCCTACCTACCGCAAGCATCTGCAGCGCTTTAATGGCTTCGCCAAATTCTTTCGAAGGTTTGTGAAGAATTACAACAGCATAGCTGCCCCTCTAACAGCACTCACCTCTCCATCTGTTCTGTTCTGCTGGACTCCCAAGGTTGGGACAGTCTTCTCAGAGCTCAAGTGCCAGTTCGCCTCTTCTCCCATCCCGATTCATCCTGACTGGTTACAGTAGTTCATTGTGGAGGTGGATGCGTCCGACACTGAGGTAGGTACTGTCCTGTCCCAATGTTCCACTAAAGATAACAAGCTGCATCCTTGTGCTTTTTTCTCTTATAAACTTGCTCCACCAGAGAGAAACTATGATGTAGGTAACTGAGAACTGCTGGCAGTCTTGTTGGCATTGGAGGAATGGTGGCACTGGCTGGAAGGAGCAGAGCATCCGATCATAGTGTGGACTGACCACAAGAACCTCTCATACATCTAGACAACCAAGCGATTGAATACTCGTCAAGTGAGGTTGGCCCTTTTCTTGGGGAGGTTCAATTTCTCCATCACTTACTGTCTAGGTTCCAGGAATGTGAAGCCGGATAATCTGTCCTGCCAATTTTCAGCGGAGAAAGCCCCTGCTGACCCAGGATTCATCTTGCCTCTTTTTCAAGTCATTGCAGCTTATACCTCGGAGATAGAAGCCAAGGTCTGTCAGGCCCAGTCCATAAACCTGGCCCAGGTAATGGACCCCAATTGTCTCTTTGTCTCAGACTCTGTCTGTTCTCAGGTCCTGCAGTGGGCCCACTCCTCTGACCTTACCTGTCACCCAATGTCCCATCGTAGAGTCTCATTCCTCAAACGGTGCTTCTGGTGGCCTACCATGGAAAGAGACACCCAGTTATTTATGGCAGCCTGCTCCGTCAATGCCCGAAACAAGACCACAACTAAGCCTAGTTCAGGTCTTCTCCATCCTCTGTCCATTCCCTATCGTCCATGGACCCACATCGCCCTGGACTTTGTGATTGGTCTTCCTCCAGCCGCAGGTAATACGGTCATTCTCAACATCATTGATCATTTCTCTAAAGCTGCACATTTCATTGCCTTGCCCAAACTCTCCTCTGCACAAGAGACTGCTGACTTGTTGGTGCAGCATGTTGTCCAGATCCATGGTTTTCCTTCAGATATTGTTTCTGACAGGGGCACAGTTTACCTCCCAGGTATGGAGAGCATTTTGTAAAGCCATTGGAGCAACTATCAGCCTGTTCTTTGGGAACCATCCACAGTCCAACGGCCAGATAGTGCGGGTCAATCAAGAGATGGAGGCTACTCTCCACTGCATCACCATGGCAGAGCCATTGTCCTGGAGTACTCGGCTGCCCTGGGTGGAGTACGCCCATAACACGCTCCCGACCGCCTCCTCTGGTATGTCTCCATTCCTCTGTTCCCTTGGTTATGAAACGTCTCTGTTCCTAGATCAGAAAGAGGAGATTGCAGTCCCTTCCGTCCGAGCCCATATGCGCTGCTGCCGTGGCACTTGGAGGAGTGCCCCTGCTGCTCTTCTCCATGCTTCATCCAAGACCCAGGCCCAAGCCAACCACCACCGTACTCCGGCTCCCTGTTATGCCCCAGGACAAAAGGTATGGCTCCTCTCCAAGGATCTGCCCCTCCAAGTAGAGTCCAGGAAGCTTACTCCCCGTTATGCTGGGCCATTTGAAATTGAGGCTATTATCAATCCCTGTGCTGTCCGGTTGAAACTCCCAGGCTCATTTTGTAGGATTCATCCGACATTTCATGTGTCCCAGTTGAAACCTGTTTGTTCAAGTTCTCTCTCTACTCCTGATGCGGAACAGTGGTGGCCCTGTGGTAGGCTGCTGGATTACTGATACCAAGGTAAGGGTTCAAGCCCCACTATCAATGGGTTGTCACTGCTGTCCCCCAGTTCAGCTAACTGGGTTATCAAAGGCCAGCCATGTCTCTCACTGGCTGTGGTGAGAAGCATGTTGAAGAACCATTGCTGACTTTTATCAAGAGTAGGCTGCATAGCCGTCAGTGTGTTTCTGCCCTCCGAGGCAAGGTGTACTCTGTCCTGGATCAGAGTTGGCTGAGATGGGCGCTAGCCACCCCGCAACCCTAATTAGGATTAATCGATTCAGAAAATGAATTAATGAATGGATGGTTCAGAAAATTAATTAATTAATTAATTAATTAATTAATTAATTAATTAATTAATTAATTAATTTTTATGTAATTTCATTATTTGTAATTTGAAGGTAAGATTATACTAACTATAGTGATTAAAGCTGTTAAAAAAACCTACAATTTTGCAACTAATGTTTTCTAGGAATTTTTTTATGTTGTGTTAAAAAATGAAAAGGAACAGAGCTTGGAAATTTACAATAATGACCATGGAGCAGAAAGCAATGGAAGGAAATATGCTGAAATATCTTCTTCTGACACTCTTTAAGTAGAACAATTTGTACTGACATATTCATGATAAGCCATACAAGATAAACGGTACAGTCTGTACATTACAGAGGGAAAAACATTTCCACAAGCCAGTGTGGCATGCTCATTCATTATTTCTTAAGTATGTGGTAAAGTAAACAATTGCTCAGGTGGAGTAACTAGACGTTAGATGAAACATGATATCACTCCTGATACACTTCAGGGAATTCACACAATAGTGAGTAAAAACAGGCCGTGATTCTTTTCATTGAGGTTTATAGGAAAGGGCTTGAAAAAAAACATTCAAAAGTTCTTTGACAAATCCATGAGATTTATTACCCTGAGTAAAGAGGTTATATTTTTGGTTGAGTAGGTTTGTGTGTTTGTTATTAGGATTATACAAAAGTTGCATGCAAATTTTCGTGAAATTTATATCAAATGTGGGACTTCGGTCAAGGAAGACTCCAATTAATTTTGGAGATGATCCAGATAAGTTTCTGGATCAACTGATTTTTTTAAAGAATTCTTTAACGTTGTGAGATAAGACAATTAATTTGGAAGTGTGATATTATAGCAGGCCCAGCAGGGGGAGTTGTGTCATTATTATTTTTTGCTTGGCAGTGGTTTGCACTCTCTGAGTGCTCTTATTGCTTTTGGTGCCACTGAAGACCAGAATATACTTGACATTCAGGACACGTCCGCACACACATCATGGCTGTTATACGATCTCATTGTCCTTTTAATGCATCCTCTGACAACGATGTCAGTAACTAAGGGTAAGATCAAGAAAGGTTTTGTGATAGTGCAGGATGGTGCCAAACTAAACTATGCACCAGCCCCTGTATATCACATAATCTGATTTTCCAGATCACTCTTTCTTGTGTTTCATTATTGCTTGTCAGCACCACTGTTTAAGTTCTAGTCTGTGTCCAGAAATTTTGTACATACAACTAAAATTAATATATGCTACATAGGAATGGCTTGATCTGATTGGCCAACTATCCTGGGATCATATCCTTCTTCTGAGTGGATAATGCTTGAATCAAAATGACAGACCTTTACATTTTGTCAAGGATATGGGCATCACATAATGTTATCATTATCACACTATCAAATGGAAAAATAAACCCTAAAATTTTGTATTAAATGTTTTTTCTTGAATTTCCTTGTAGTGTATATATAAAAAAATTACTTATTGTGCAAATACACCTTTATAGAGTTTGTTTTCTTCTGTGTTCATATAATATGTAGGCCAACCTCTGAATGTGAATGCATGCCCCTTAGCACCATGGCATTCATGGAGCTCCACTCTGTTAGTTAGCTCATCTCAAAGAAAACAGCTCACCTGAGCAGCCACTGTCTCACTTTAAATATAACAATAAACACCATTTTAGTCTGTCATTCTTGTATATATTTGTAGTTTTGCCTTTTCAAAGCCAGATTTATCTAATGTCCATGTAGTATCCTCCTAAAGTTTATCTGTGCTAAAACACGCCATAGCGCTTATTACCTCAGCTCAAAGTGCAGAGCTCATCTGGCCTGTTACTGTCATGCTTAAAAAAGTAAATATCAGTGTTGGGCCGCCAGGGTCAGCAAGACCTTCTCTGCTGGCCTAAACACTATCAGAAGCACTGACCTACATTTACAACTTAAATTCTAGTATTTGTTCCAGTAAATTGTATTAATTTATGCCCCAATGTCTACTTCATCTCATACCGTGTCTCTTGGCTGCTCTGCTTCCAGTGTGTATGTAGATGTTAGATTTTTTTTTGTCCAATAAGATTTCAGCTTCGATGTGCTGCCATGTCAATCTAATCTGCCCAGAGCCTTCAGAATCAGCAGTGCTGGCCGATGTCACTTGAACTGTATTAGCAATGGGGTTGTTAACTTTAACCAATCCGATTAGAGATTCACCTCACAGTGCCAGCTAGCGGGCTTAAAATAACATTAGCAATTTTCTGTCTTCTGATTGGTTGGTCAAGGTAAAATGAGGTGAATAGTCTGTAGTGATCTGCATATAATACATTTAAGTTATACGTTTTTACGCCCACAATGGCCGAGAGAGGAGGAGAAATTCTGTCGGACAGTCTTAAAATCTATTTTTAAGGCAGCATTTTACAGAAAACTAGACAGCGTAAGGAGAAGTTAAAGAAGTGGAGGTAAGGTTTACCCTTTTTTACATTGGGCTGAGCACCAATTTTCCCGGGAACTTCCACCAGTAAACGTCGGTGAAAGTTATCTAATGTTCAGAGTTACTAGCATAAATTCGCAAAATGTCTGTTTATCTGCAATGCCAGGCCTTGTTATATTGTGTTTTTGTATATTATTGATGGTTTGTATAATTGCCACGGGATAGTGGTGGTATTAAAAGGTGGGTTAAGTCTGTTAAGTCCCACTGAAGGCCCAGGTACCAAATGCACGGCCACTGGTAAATATAAACGATAAAATCTAATTTCATTACTACACTCAGTGGTTAGCATGTCTGCCTCATAGCAAGAGGGTCTGGGCCTCTATAATAATAATAATAATAATAATAATAATAATAATAATAATAATAATAATAATAATAATAATAATAATAAT
>JAQNCB010000017.1:11229774-11240358 GCA_030068295.1 Euristhmus nudiceps | reverse complement strand
GGTTTGGACATGTACAGAGGAGGGATAGTGAATATATTGGTAGAAAGATGCTGAGGTTGGAACCGCCAGGCAAGAGGTCTAGAGAAAGGCCATAGAGAAGGTACATGGATGCAGTGAGAGAGGATATGAAGTTAGTTGGTGTGAGACAAGAGGATGCGGAGGACAGGGACGGATGGAAACAGATGATTCCCGGTGGCGTCCCCTGATGAGAGAAGCAGAAAGAAAAGTACAGTTGAACCTCGGTCCAACAGACCCCGATCCAACGAATATCTCATGCAACGGACAACTCCTCGGTCCACAAGTTCGGATTTTGTCCAGTAGGTGTCATGAGCGTGCCAGTGTTCACAAGCTGTAGCTGTGATCTGTGCTGCATGCTGTTTTTCCCAGTGTTTGTGAAGAATTTGAAATTAAAAAACAAAAGGTAAGTGAAATTAGAAAATCAAAAGAAAAGTTATAAAAGTTTTCTGTACAGTTTGATGTTGGTTCTAGTCAGTGCTGTAGTGGTAAAAAATAAGTGAGTACACGATGGCAGCAAAGTGACTGAGGCACGCGCTGCGAGGGGGGGCGTATCCCCCTCCCGCAAGGTGGGTCTGGGAGGGGCTTTGAAACTATTTAGCACTTCATCTCCGCATTTGGGAGGGTTTTTTAAAACTATTTAGCACTTCATCTCTGCTTTTTATTTACACATTCGTGGAAATTTACGTTGATCAACTCTAAAGTAGACCAAATTAAGTCAGTACAGGCGTGTACCGGCGTGAACCCACCACTACAGCACTGAATTAAGTCAGTACACGCAACTCAGCTACTAAAACAAGTGGGTACACGGCGTGTACCGGCATGTACCCACCACTATTGCACTGGTTCTAGTAAACGTAATGTACGTGCTCGTATGACCGTGAAAGTACTCGGTGTGGAGATAATGTCTGCCGCCGATAAGCTTGCTCGCCACATGAGAATAAACTGTAAGGCTTCCACAGGTTGGATGTGGAGGTTTAGAAATTGTCACGGTATATGTAATAGGGTGGAGCAACTAGGGCATAGTGCTAACGACTATGCTGTTGAGCCTTTCAGGTGCCAGTTAAATGAATTACTGTATAATGTATTACAATATGTATTACATGTATTTACTGTACATGTACAATATAAATGTATTATTTGTCTATTAAATGTTCAGTACTACTGTGCTCTTGCAGAACTTTGAGGACCCCCCCGAAAAAAAACACTTCACTCTAATAACGGATTATTCACTCGAACGGACACCCTGTCCCCCTCTTTTAGTCCGTTGGGCCCGAGGTTCAACTGTAGATTGTTTTACTACTGATTACTCCATCAGGGGGCGATATACATGGACAGTTTATCATGTTCATGCAGAAGAAGAAGACGACAGCCCATTGTTTGAGGTAGTGTAGTGGGGTCATGTCTGGGAAGAAAGTAGTGATAGTTCCAGGTAATGGGGCAGGAGATGTTGAACACAGTAACTGGTATGGCTGGGTTAATAAACAAATTAATCAGGTACGCCTGTTCTGTCTGGCTTTCTCTTTCTAAATCGAACTAGTTGCCTATTTATCCGCCTGTCTATTTATTAAACTGTTGATTATTGTACTTATTTTGCAGATACCTGGAGTGTGCAGTGAGCTGAGGAACATGCCAGACCCAGGTACATAAAGATGTGTACTCGTGAAGCCACAAACCTTTGGAGCCCTTGGACATTGTTTGAGACTAACTTGAAATGAATGTATCAAGTTGTTGATTGTTTTCCTTTGATGGAACAGTGACGGCCAGAGAAAGCATCTGGCTGCCATTCATGGAAAAGGAGCTGCAGTGTGATGAGGAGACAGTGATCATCGGGCACAGCTCAGGAGCTGCTGCTGCTATGAGGTACTGCACACATGATGATGAGATGACTTTCCATTTTTCTTGTTTTACAAAATCTGGATGTTTTTTTTTAAATCAGAGGTAGAGGATGCGGAGGACAGGGATGGATGGAAACGGATGATTTGCTGTGGCGACCCCTGATGGGAGAAGCCGAAAGAAAAGTAGTAGTAGTTTCTTAATACACACATATGATTTCTTTAGTAACACCTCAGCCACAGGTGCGTGTGTGGCAGCCACTCACATAATCTAAACCTAATTAAAAATTATGCTCTGGAGGCGAGGTCCGATACAGAAGGAGCCTGAGGTGCATTATTGGTTTAGCAGATATTACATGGGAATGGTGCGATCTGATTAGTTTGCTGTCTCTTGATTTAAAATAATAACAACAATAATAATAATAATTATTATTATTATTCATTCATTCATTTTCCAAACCGCTTATTCCTAATTAGGGTCGCTGGGAGGCTGACGCCCATCTCAGCCAACTCTGGGCGAGGGCAGAGTACACCCTGGACAGCTTGCCAGGCCATCGCAGGGGAGAAACATGCTGATGGCTATGCAGCTACTCTTGACGAACATCAGCAATGGTTCTTTTGCATCCCTCTCACCATAGACAGTGGGAGACATGGCTGGCCTTTGATATCCCAGTTAGCTGCACTGGGGGTATTATAATAATAATAATAATAATAATTATTATTATTATTATTATTATTGTTATTATTATTATTGTTATTATTATAATAATAATAATTATTATTATTATTATCATTATTATTATTGCAATTGGATAATACTACTTGGATCAAAATATTGTTACTTTTTGTCCATTTTTATCCACAGGTCTAAAGATGACCATTATTTGCTGATGTTTTTGGTGATTAATTAATATCTAAGTGAAACTGAAGTGTCATTGTTTTAATTATGAGGGAAAACATTTTTTTTTCATAGCTGTACCAAAAAAAAAGAAAAAAATTCCAGTAGCTTTAAAATAAAGCTACTGAAAAGTAGTTTTTCTTATAATTAAAATTATGGCACTAATCTGGTTTTGAACTCGAACCCTTCAACTCTTAAAATGGCCGTATCCTTGTTCTCTTTAACTGCATCTCAGGTACAGTGAGACACACAAGGTATTCGGCATCATCTTGGTGGGTGCCTACATTTCTGATCTGGGCGATGAGAACGAGAGAAAAAGTGGTAAGTATTGTGCGTATTTTTGAATATGGATCCATCTTTCGTAGTGAGATTAACTTTACACCATCGAGCTGTTGGATTCTCGATTCTGATTGCTCAGAAGGCATTGATTTTATTTTTTTTACCCCCCCCTCCCTAATTTAGTCGGAGCCAAATTCCCACCTATCAGGTATTGCTTTCACACGACCACCACTGACCAGGGAAGAGCGAAAGCAAGAAGGCATTGATTTAAGTTCCAGTTTTAAATCACAAGTGAATATTAATGAGCTGGTTCTTTTATTGCTTCTATTTCTGTATTAGCAGCTCATTCTTGTGGGCTTGTATTTATTCTTAATTTAAGCAGGTAAAGTCTAGCTGATATTAAAATCTCTTTTTCAAGCTGGCCCTTTCCAAGAAATCAGAAAATGGTGTGTAACGGCAGCTTTGATTCCATGTATTTAATTTGATGGCTGTTTATGAGAATTCTCAGGATATGTTCCAAAGATGTTTCAAAGCAAGTAAAAGAAGCCGTCGTTTGACTAAAAAAAAAAAAAAAAAACACTAACTGGGGTGGTACAAACTTTAGGAGAGGCAACAATGTGGTACATTCTTAAAAAGAAGGAATACACTGGCAAGGTCAGAAGCAAAAAAAAAAGACCTGGAAAATCATGGGTGTCACCTAAACTGGATGATTGTGATTTCATCTGGTGATGTACAGCCGCGAAATTACAAAATGATGAAGAGTGTCCAAATATTTACTGATGAGTGCATGTATGGCAAATGCTTCGCACCCTGAAAAATATATTTTTAAAAATGTTATGTAACAAAGGTATTAAAGGACTATTTTGATTAATGATGGGATAACTGATTATTTTTTTTTTTTCTCATCGCTCAGGGTATTTTAGTCGTCCATGGGAGTGGGCGAGGATCAGAGCTAACGTGAAACACATTGTCCAGTTCGGCTCCACAGATGACCCCTTCCTACCATGGGAGGAGCAACAGGCAGTAGCAGATGGATTAAAGGCAGAGCTTCATAAATATACAGACCGTGGACATTTCCAGAACACACATTTCCCAGAGCTTGTCAGTGCTGTACAGAAACTGATAACAGCTTAAGAATAAAGCTTTTAACGGTCGTGGCAGTGTGTGTTCACTTACATGGACAGAACCAAACCCACTTTCCGTTTAACGCAAAAGTATAATTGTTAAAAACAGTTTTTACAATCCTCCCCAGTGCAGCTAACTGGGTTTGATCAAAGTCCAGCCACTGTCTGTAGTCGGAGACATGTAAAAGAACTATTGCTGACTTTCAGAAAGTTGCTGTCAGCGTATTTCTGCCCTGCGATGGCCTGGCAAGCTGTCCAGGGTGTACCCTGCCCTTACAGAGTCAGCTGAGATGGGCGCCAGCCACCCTGCGAGCCTAATTAGGATTAAGCGGTTCAGAAAATGAATTAACAATTTTACAATCTGCCGTAAAAGGTCTATCTTTTCAATTGTAAAGTGATGAGATAAAATATTTACAGATACCCCATTCTTATTGTTCCTAGGTCATACAAAGGCATTTCAATTATATTTAAATTTCAAAAGCCTTAAATTGATAAGATGTTAAGGTTATGCAAAGTACAATACAAGTAAGAAAACCAAAATGGACTTTTTTTTTTTCAGAAAATTAATTTTATTTTACAGGACAAAAAGTTCAAATCACAGGTACATTAATCATCATAGTGGTTCTGGATGTACAGATTCAAAACCCACACCAAAATACAAAAACTACATAAATACATTAAGGCGAAAATCATCGTTTCTCTGAGGATCCGTACATTTCCATAGGAATTTAAGACTAAACATGAACTGAGCTCGTGTAAACATTTGAGGTGCTACGGAGTTAGAAAAGTCAAGATGTTCAGGAAGTCACTCCTCAACATCTTTTAAAAGAAAAGGTCATGTATTCAGTTAGTTACGTGAAATTTCTCTGATCCATGTACTTGCAGGCTGTAGGAGGAATAGTGTTCTACCCAAAGAACCATAAATTCAGGTTTAAAATAGTCATTGATTTTCTGAACCACTTAATCCTAATTATGGTCTGGAGGAGGCTGCCGCCCATCACAGCCGAACCCCGGGGGGGGGGGGACACTCTGGACAGCGCGCCAGGCCAACACTCACACAACCATTCATACTGACACCTCAGGGTAATTTGGAACAGCCATTAGTCTACTGTGCATGTTTTTGAACTGTGGGAGGAAACCAGAGTATCTGGAGGAAACCCACACTAGCACAGGGAGAACATGCAAAGTCCACACAGAAATGCCCAAGAGTGAGAATCAAATCCAGGCCTTCTTGCTGTGAGGTGGACCTGCTGACCACTTAATCATCGTGTTGTCCTATTGAAATAATCATAAATAATATAACACAGTAAAATATAAATTATATGTAATATAATAATCTTTATGACTGTCTGCTCTCACAGTGTTGAGACTTTTACCCAAGGATGAGTCCAAGTATGGTTTCACAAATTTTCGACAATAAATAGCAGTAGTTTTTTGTACTGATGTATAAAAAAGGCAGTTCACATTAGATGATACAACTATAACAATGCACTAACGAGCTAGTATCAGCTAACAGATTCGAGTTGTCCCGTCTAGATTAAATTTATTCGTCAGCAAAGCTGATACGATGGTTTGGTAGAAATCTGGTGATTTTAGTGGCATGACATCAAGGGAACTCAAGATGCTTGTGGGACCCGACGAGATGTGTTAAATGTACGAAAAGTAGGAATAATATAAAATATTTTCTTTTCAGACTTATAAATCTCCCTCTATACTAATTCACCCAACAGTAACATTTGTTTTTTTATCCTCAGTAAAGGGGTACTGGGTGGCAAAATGTGAAAATACCAAAACAGATGACTGTACATTATTAATAATCGGACTTTTTAAGCAAAATGTGTATGACCGATTTCTTTAATTTTCTGACATTGTACAGACGAGACGCTGTGGAGCAAGTAACATGAAACTCGACCACACAGAAGTCAGAATTAGACTTCATTTAACTTCTCTCAACAGTGATGGTAAGCATAATTGAACACATCAAGTTTTCATTAATACCTCAGAGAAAGAACAAGGTGGAAATGGCCGACGATGAAAAACTGGTACAGCCGAGTACGATTTTAATCATAAAGAAACATTATACACAGCATTTGGCTATGTAATAGCAAACAATTATTTACAGCAGAGACACTTTTAAATGGTATTATTTTACCTAAATAAACACTTCCCAATCCTGTACATGAAATATAGTAAATTAAAAACAAACAGAAATAATAAAGAAAAAACAAAAAGTCTCCCTATTAAATAATTTAATGAGAATATATATACACTGGACTTGATAATTTAAAACTATTTCCTTCCTTATGCACAGCACTTTTTTTTGGCAGTTTTATTATACCAACAGATGAAACCAGAACCTCATTGACAACAAATCTACATTGCAAAGTAAAAAAGTTTACTAACACCCATATAACACAATTGTCTTGTAATAATATTCCAAGATAGCTGGATTTAGAGTATAATCATATACATATAATTTGTGGGTGGAATGTTTGTATAAATAAATAAGAAAAAAATAACCTGACAATAAAAACCTACACTTTATTATATAATTTTTCTTTTCTTCCTTCCTTTGGAGTAACCTCTTCCAAACCAACCACCCTGTACCTCCACCGGTTCTTCAGCTTTACTGGCTGAATGTGACTGGGAGTAGTGCTCCAGAACACCAGGGGACACTAACATTTTACGGCTGTGACTGTCCTCTTCATCCAGTCTGAGCGGGGTGGCTAAGGTAAAGATGGGATCCTCAGATCTATTCAATTGAAAAAACACACGTCGTTAAATATAATGAGACCACAACAGCACTGCGAATCTTTTTAATCTGATTCATTTGCTACAACACTATTTTTAATGGCAAGTTAAAGTCACTGGGGCCAGTGGCGTAGCGGTTAGGGCGCTGGGCTCACGATCAGGAGGTCGGGGGTCGAATCCCAGAGAGACCCCTAACGTGCTAAGACCTCTGGGCAAGGTCTGAACCGCAAGTGTGCCTCAGCAGTTTAAATGGGTCCTGCGATGGACTAGCGTCCTATCCAGGAGGGGTTAAACTCCTAGACGCTTCATGCTACAGACACCGGGGATAAGTACCGGCACTGATGAGCCTCTGGGCTCGGGTGTAAAAAAAGCCCAACAGAATTACCTTAAAGTCACTGGTTTATGTTATAGTGGATTTTCTATTATATTCTCATTTCTATATTATTATGGACGTACATGTTGATGATGAAAAATATTATTCAAAAAGTCATGCAGTGGATATAAAGTTTTATGTATGTTTATTTAGCGTTTATAGAAGGAGTCACCAAGAGTCAACAGCTTGTACAGACAGTCGTCGACTTACGACCTATGCGAGTTACGTCTGTTCGACTTAATGACCGCAAAAGTCATGAAGCATGATGCAGTGTTGCGTACGACAGTTGTTTGCGCTGCCGGCAGCGCCAGCATCTTAAAAGGCCAATCAGGAGATTATGCAGCTTCACTTTCTACCTGCTATCTAACTGCTCAGAGCGGCGTTAACAGTAGTACAGTACGTACATGCTACTTAAAATTATTATGCTACTTAATATTAGTCCTTCAACCTCTACCTCGAGATGGCGACCAAAAGAAAAGCCGATTTTTCTGTTCCGAAGCCTGCCAAAAGAGGGAGGAAGGCCATTGATCCTGACATGGTGATTTTTATAACCTGGTAAATATAAAACACGTTGACTCGTAATGCCGTAAAGTAACGTAGGACTTTATTTAAAAACGGCTGCAGTGCAACACAACACAAGAAGCCCGCCGGCTCTCTTATAATATGGTGGGTGCGTGTGGTACGACACTAAAACCTGGACCGGGTGGAAACAAACCAAAACAAAGGTTCCCGCCCCCACCCACCGAGTTGTAGAATTCACTCTACAACAGTGATCAAGATGTCCGAAGGAGGAAAGAAAGTACATATGATTGCATGTGAACTTCAGTTATCACACTCTACCATGTCGACGATTTTAAAGGGTAAAGAACGGATTCGTGAAGCGGTGAAAGGATCAGCACCTATGAGATCCACGGTAATAACAAAGCAACGGACTGGATCCATGGATCCACGGTAATAAGAAAGCAACGGACTGGATCCATGGAACATGGATCGACATACGACCAAATCGCTTTACGACCGGTCTGTCGGAACCAAATGCGGTCGCAAGTCGACGACTGCCTGTACTTGTTTTCTGTAATTATAATGGGGAAATGCATCACATTTCTTTTTAGGGAAAAAAAAAAAAAAACAGCCAAAGAAATCTGAATATGTATTCAGCCCCCTCGACTACAAATGCCCCTAAATAAAATCCAGTGCAAACAACTGCCAAGCGTCACCAAATTATTAAATCAAGTTCACCCGTGTGTAATCTAATCTAAATACAGCAGTTCCATGAAGGCCTCAGAGGTTTGTTAGAGAACATTAGTGAACAAACAGCATCATGAAGCCCAAGGAACAGACCAGACAAGTCAGTGATAAAGTTGTAGAGAAGTTTGAAGCAATATTGCTATAAAAAATATCCCAAGCTCCGAACATCTCACAGAACACTGTTAAATTCATCATCTGAAAATGGAAACAGAAGGGCAGAACTGCAAACCTTTCAAAAAAAAATGTCTGTCCACCTAAACTGACAGGCCAGGAAAGAACAACTATTAGTAATACACTTCACAAATCTGGCCTTTTTGGAAGATTGGTAAAAAGAAAACAATTGTTGAAAGAAAGCCTTCAGTTTGCCACAAGCCATGTGGGTCACACAGCAAACATGTGGAAGAAGGTGCTCCAGTCAGATGAAATCAAACATTTTTGGCCTAAATGCAAAATGCTA
Organism: Euristhmus nudiceps; assembly: GCA_030068295.1. Lineage (NCBI taxonomy): Eukaryota > Metazoa > Chordata > Actinopteri > Siluriformes > Plotosidae > Euristhmus > Euristhmus nudiceps. The sequence goes on along the minus strand of JAQNCB010000017.1, from coordinate 11,231,378 downwards.
TGTGAGGCAAAAAAAAAAATTAACCCTAGCCCCACCATAAACCGTGGCAATGGCAACATTATACTGAGGGGATGCTTTTCTTCAGTAGGGACAGGGAAGCTGTTCAGAAATGATGGGAAGATGAATGGCGCCAAATAATGGGTGATCACTGAATTAGTATAAAACCTGTAACAGCATGGAACCTGGATATCATTACAAACAAAAAGGATTTTAAAGTATTTTTTAACATTGCACAAAAAGGCAAGGAATGTAGAAATCACCCGCAATACAGGAGCAGAAAAATAGAGATCAAAAAATAATTGTGAAATAGGCCACAAGGGGCGAGGTAGTTCTATACCATCTGCCAATAAAGCCTAGAGCAAAGTTTCGAGATTGCACTACCTAGGTGGAGGTCTGCACTCTCTGAGAGCATTTCTATTTTACAACCATCATGATTAATTCTTGGTACACTTTAAAGTACCAAGTGTCCCCATTATCACTTATTACTGTCACTTGTCTAGGACCTACATTTGGTAAAAAAAATAAGTAAATATACAATACAAGCCCACACAATTTCAGACAAATTTGCAACAGCTAACACAAGTGAAGATATTTTACAACGTATAATATTTCATAACAATACACGGAGTTGGTATTGTGCCACACAGCTCCTGGATTTGATAAGTAGTGATTTTAAAAAAAAAACTGAACATAGAGATCATACTTCACCTGTTGTAGGTTGGATTTTCAATTCCTAACTCTTCCATCAGGAGACGCATCACATCATCACACTTTCCATGTATTTTTAGAGTGGCCATGTCGTCTTTTGGCGTCCACTACAAAACATTTTACGACATTTTTAAAAATGTTAAGTCACAGAGATAAACAACCAAAATATAACAGATGTAACGATTTACCTGAAGGTTGACAATGAACAGTTTTGGCCTCTTAGCAGCTGTCTTCTTCATGCACCACAAGCACGCATACTTCTTCAGGACCTGGCGAATCAACAGCAAGTATCAAAGAAGTACCCAAGAATTGTTTTTTTAATATAACAGTGTTATTTCTTTGCTGACCTTCAGACTGGAGCCGAGGCAGAGGATGAGGTCAGCCTGTTGTGCGGCTTCAGCTGCGCCTTTCCAGTTTAACGGCTGTTCTAAGGTGCCTCTCTCTCCAAAGTGCACTATGGTATCCCTGAGCTCCTCTCTGCAGTGTGCACACCGGCGGCCTGTAGTGTGCCTGCGCAGTGCTGTACGTTCAGTGACATCAAACAGACGAATCACCTCACGAGCCGGAGAACACGACACACACACCTACCCAAAATTAACAGATTAAGGAGACGGACATGAGATATGAGAACATGAGATGTATATAAAAAAATAGCATGGAACTAATAACAATCATGCTGACACAGCATGTAATAGCTGGATGAGTGTAATGAATAGTCTCACCTCGATGAACATATTCCCATGGAGCTCAGACAAGGCATTCCTGGGAAGCCCGCTGCGCAAGTGGAGACCGTCACAGTTCTGAGAGACGACATGTTGAACCTGCACATGATCATACAGAGTTCAGAAACAATAGGGGTCACATGTTTGTGCTTTGGATAGCAATGCTGTCTCACA
>JAQNCB010000017.1:10557664-10568524 GCA_030068295.1 Euristhmus nudiceps | reverse complement strand
TGCGTGCAAGTGTCAGAGGGAGGCGTTCATAGGGAAGGGAAGCCTCCAGGAGCCAGAACAGCGCAGTGACCTGACAGTTTGTCTTGTCATAGTTGCTTTGCAATCCTCTCAGGAAAATCATGGGCGTGAATTTGGACGTGAGTGAGTGAGGAAGTAATATAAGGGTAATTACTTGCTGCTGAAAATTACATTTCTTTATTTTATCCTTTGAATGTACAAATTTTTGCCCTAATATTGTGATTCAAGATTATGGAAGATAGTTAGCACCAAAATTCAAATGGTTATTTTTCTGCAACTGGAAATTTAATATTCAAAGTATTCATGCAGTTTAAAGATACAAACCACAAATGCCGGGAGTAAGGATGCCTTGGGGGTAGCACCTTTCTGGTGGCCAAACCATCTAGGAATCCCAAATTAGTGCTCACATATTCAGTAGCATGGGACACACAAAATATGGCCAACTTGTCATCAGCAAGTGGCCACTCAATCTAGCCTCTCTCATGCCAAAGACCGTCTGTCTTCTGGTTTTTTCCTTGCAGAACTCGACAGATCTAGGGTGAGACCCCCCCAAAAAAAAAAATAAATAAAAATAAATAAATAAATAAATAAATAAAATTCCACCATGCTAGTGGTAGTTCTGCAGAGATTGGCTCCCTGATCATCGCCGCTCTTCCCTGCTATTGGACCTTCGACCTTTCCCGACCTTTTATTGGACCTTTTGTGTTTGCTGCTGTGCAACAGTACTCCCACGTTAAAAGATTTCACGCATAAGGTGTCTATCAAAGATCTCTTTTGCAATCCCATACAACTCCTTTGGTGATCAGCGAGAGGCGACGGGGACAGGATTAGTGAGATCTGGAAGTCCTTAGTTTCAAACTGGCACGTTAGGCAACAGAGTTCCAATTCAGTAGTCTCACTCTTGGACAGTAACAGAAGAGTGTCCCAACACGTTCTCTGCGACTGAAGCCCTTTTTAGGATCCACTCTGCTCACCCCACAATGAGGAGAGGGCTCGAAAAGGTGCCCTAAAAATAGTCTGTTCTACATATTCCTGGCTGTAATACCCCATCCAGCAGGATCATGATCTTAGTGGTTAAAACACCTATAAAATACACTTTGTGACTTGGAAAGTATGAATACTCCTAGATAACCACGAATATACTGATTGTCCTGAAAGAAGAACCACCTTAGTCTCCCTCGAGCTGAAGCGTTTTCAAGTTGATATTGCTGCCTTTCTAGAAAACCGGAGAGCTGGAGCTGGACAGCTAAGTGAGCATGGGGAGGATACCTTCTACTGGCAAGGAAGACCGGAGTGCCAGCCACGAGTGCATGGTGCATTTTGCTATTAGGAAAGAACTGACCAAACACCTCACCTCTCTCCCTCATGGCGTTAACGAGCATATCATGGAAATGCACCTTTCTGTTGATAATAACCCGTATGCCACTGCCATATGTGCATATGCACCAACCCTCAATGCTGAAGAGGAGACGAAGGAAGCCTTCTATTCAGCACTTCATAACATCCTAGCTAGCATTCGTAAAGATGACATGATCATTATTCTTGGTGATTTTAGCACAGGGTTTGGAAGAGATTATGACCTCTCGAAAGGGATTATTGGCAATGAAGCAAACTGCAACTCCAATGGTGTACTTTTGTTCACCTTCTGAGCAGGTCACCAGCACCATGTTCTTCCAGAGCAAATTCAAAACCACTTAGCAATATCCAAGATCCAAGCATCGGCATCTCATTAATTGTCACAGTTCGAGCATGCAATCTGAAAGATCTCCAGATCACCAAATCAATCACTAGTGGCGATGACTGCTGGACTGACCACCAACTAGTACACTCTAACTTTGCTTTAATGCTCCATCACAAGAAACGGTATATAGCAAAATAGCCAAAAAAAAAACTGGATGTTGAGGGGCTGAAAGACCCAGTGCTGCTCAAAGAACTACAGCTCGCTCTCCGCCAGTCCCTTTGTCCGTCCACAGCAGTAATGTTGAGGAGGCTTTGAAAACAGCCATTCTGTCAAGTAGTGAAGCCACAATCGGCTACAGCACTAGGAAAAACCAGGACTGGTCTGACGAAAAAGATCATGCCATTGAAGAACTTTTTTTCCGGGAATCAGAAGGCTTTCTGTACCTGGCAAAATGATCCTACAAATGAAGCTAAATGCACTGCCTTTCACAATATACGAGCTGAGGTCCAGAGGCAGATTCGCCGTATGAAGGATCAGTGGTGGGCCACTAGGCTGGAGTAGCTTCAGGGTCTCGCAGACATAGGAGATAGCTGTGGCTTTTTTTTGACAGTGTAAGTGCTTCAAGGACAATGTTAAAGCTAACCTCAATGCATGCTACATGAGCCTGACAGCCTTGGGAGGATCTGACATGCGACAGGGATAGATGGAGAAGCACAGTGAAGGAGAATGTGGCGCTCTTCGAGCAGGAGCGTCGGCGCAAAGTGGAGGGAAAATGCTGGTGTCGCAAAGAAAGAAATGCTACCCCTGCTTTACCACGGCTAGCTTCTAATACCTGCTCCACCTGTGGTAACGTGTGCACCTCAAGAATAGGGCTTATAAGCCACCAGCGGGTGCACAAGAGGTGATAAGACAATCTTACTTGTTCATGAGGGATCCCAAGTAGTAGTACCACAAATGACAGTTCAATATGCAAAGTGCCAATGCAAAACTAAATAAAAACCTTCATAAAAATAACTGCAACTAGGTTCCGACCCAGTTTAGTGGGGTCAATTGCCTAACATTACCTAATAGCCTTACCTACTACCCCACCAAAGATGGGGAAATAATCTAACCTGATATCTATCCTTGCAATAACAAGTTAACATCACTGACTGTGTTTTTCGGTGACTGTAGTCTAGTCTGTCCTAACCGTGAATGCGTATCTGTTAGAAATGTAAGCTTATTTTGTCCTCTACCATACATATATTACCTTACAGCCTGAACCACCATTCTGCCCGGGAAGAAATGAATAATAAATAAATATTAGGTTCACTGTTGCAATTAAAGACAAACATATGAAACTGGAGTCGCATATGAAAAGCAGACGAAAGAATAATTAGTAGCATAAGGGAAAATAGGGGAAAAAAAGGACAAAATAAGCCTAAATTTCAAACAGCTTCGCATTTATGGTTAGGACTAAATCGACCACAGTCACCAAAGAACAGAGTCAACGATGTTAACTTGTTACTGCTCCCTTTTTTGGGCACAATCTCTTCGGCTACATCATTCATTCGTTTCTGACAGAATGGTGTCTCAAAGGCTTTTGACCATACTGTCATTCTGTTTCTATTGCTTATGCTGGGGAAACATATCAACACATCACATGGTTACCTTTTATTAATAAAGTGAAAACATCTGTAAAACAGCACCCCTGGCAGCATATTACTGGCTAACTGCTTAACCAGTTAACGGCCTGCCACTGACAGCAATGCCCATGGCAGATTGTTTCTAATACTACTATAATTTCTATAGTAACAACGCATTTTCATTCACTTGAATGGGGGATTCACCAAGTCAACTAACACTAATCTAATTTAAAATAATTTTAAAACAGATACATATTTAACAAAGAAAAAATGTATATACTGTACATTGATTTGGTGTTCTGGAAGGCGTCTCCAGTGTCAGTGCTAAATCACAGTCAGGAAGTTTTACTGGTAATAGGAATGTCTAGTTACATATTTTATATGAGTTATCCATAATCTCCCATCAGTATTTCACATATATATGTGCAATAAAGTACAATTAGTGTTGTAACATTTTGTTTTTCCAAAAGGTTTGTCAAATTATGTAATCTTATCATATTCAAACTTTTAGGAAGGACCACTTCAGTTACATCCAGGGCCAATCTATGCACGAGATGGAGACAAAAGCAGAAATGAAGAGATAAGCTATAAAATTGTTAAAGGTAAAAAAAAATTATTTATATATTCTTTATTTTTAAACTTCTGAACTTTTTGCCAGCATTTAAAATAATTTACAATTTATTTCTACTCACACATTATAGGAAACGAAGACAACATATTTCAAATAGATGAAAACACAGGAAATATAACCATGCTAAAACCAGCAGATACCACAGGCCCAGTATTTCTCACAGTTTTGGTAAGTACGTAATACACTTCTGGCTTAGAGAGTATTGTTAAATTAATATTTTTTATTTCATAATCTACAAAAATTACGGGATGATCTAGTGGTTAGCACGTTTGCCTCACAGCAAGAAGGCTTGGGTTTGATTCCCAGCCTGGTTGTTTCTGTGTGGAGTTTGCATATTCTCCCTGTGCTTGTGTGGGTTTCATCCAGGTACTCCAGTTTCTTCCCACTGTCCAAACATGTGCACAGAAGGCTAATTGGCTGTTCCAAATGTCCCTTAGGTGTGAGTGTGTGTGTGTAAATGGTTGTGTGAGTGCCGGCCCTACGATGGCCTGGTGATCTGTCCCGGGTGTACCCCGCCCTCGGCCAGAGTCGGCTGAGATGGGCGCCAGCCTCCCTGCAACACTAAGATTAAGTGCTTCAGAAAATGAATGAATGAATGATAAAAATAAGTTCAGTGTCTGGTGTAAATAATGTCATGAGTTTTGAACTTATAGGATGCCATATGCAAGTAATTAGAGGATACTGTAGCACAGGGAAACAGAAATCTGTTTGGGTGCTAATCTATTACAGTATGTCTCTAACTAAATCAGCTAATGTAATGACTAAAAAAATAGTTTTGATAATTGGTTCTACTTTTTTAAACAGATTTGACTGTAAAATGAAACCTAGTTGCTAAAATCCTACTTCTTTCTACAAGTTTCAAATTACTAGCATTCAGTTAGCCACCTACAGAAAAACGCTATGCTGCTATAAAGAGGAAAATGAAATCAGGAATAAGCTGTTCAGTCATTGATCAGTAACAGCTTTATCCTGGTCAGATTTGCTTTGGACCCAGAGCATATCCCAGAGGCACTGAGAGCAAGGTGAAAATCTAATTCTAGGAATATTTTGAGCACAATGTGCTGCACTTCATTATAATACTGGTGGTGGTTCTCTGATCAGGCTTCCCAGGTATCAAACCGTGACCAGTTCGCCTCCACCACAGTCAACATAGCGGTGATGAAAAAGAGCAGGAACCCACCAAAATTCGAGAGGGAACGATATGAGGCATATGTTTACAGCAACTCAGGCCCTGAGAACATGGTACTCAGGGACAGGACTTCAAATCGACCCTTCAGAGTCAGAGCAAGGGATGAAGACTTTGCAACCGTAGGTTATAATGTAAATATTATTGCAAATAAACAATAATCCTGTTTGTATATGACTTGATCTATGAATATGTCTGAATGGACAGGGAATAAATCCTGATATAAGATATGAAGTACAGTACAGCAGTTATGTCAACATAACCACAGATGGATTTGTGCTTCTGAAAAAACCTGTTCGGACTGACTCTTTTGCTTTGCAGGCAAGTACACAATCTTCTGCAAACTTCTGCCTTCTCACGTAGTTGTCATGCAAGTTATTCTTACTAATGAGAATTTTGCCGCATGTAGGTTCGGGCTGTTGATGTGTCAACTGGCGAATCAGGGACAGCAGCTCTGTCCGTGATTGTCCTACCACGTGAGTGCTTCTCTCTATTGTTCTTATTTCAGGCGTAATCATTAGGAGGTCTCACTGCTATACCATACATTTTCAATGCTCCTTCTTTTTCCATTACAGCGGTGGGAGTCCAATCACCCTCAGATGGGTACCGTGCTGGAGATATGGCTTTGCTAGGCTTTGTAATGGCAGCCTTGCTTGTTCTCTGCCTTATCGTGATTGGCTACCTCATCTCCCGTCTCAAGAAAAGTAACCCAGACACGTTCAAGTTATCAGAGGTCAGCATCTTCTCATCATCGCTGTGTGAGTTCAGCTTTGAATGCTCTGAATAATATTAAAGAAACAATGAACCAAATTAATCAAAATGGAGCATTTAATTTGATGTTTATATTTAGCTGCCGTAGGAGAAATGTGGCATTGATCTGAAACCCCCATTCAGTGTTTAGGTTCATGCTTGCAACATACTCAACCCACTGACGGGTTAAGGCCAAGAGACAGCATGCAATTCACCAACGATGGCTTCCTGAATGAAGCAGACATGGGCAGGCTGGCGATGAGGAGACCAGATAAGAGAAACAGGAAACAGGAAGGTACACCGAAATGGAGAGGGAGAGCGACACCACGTGAGAGGCAAGGACACTGCAATTCCTGTGGCATGCGTGTCCACTCAAACCATGTCCACCGCAGCAGCCCAGCTCTCCACCCCAAAGCTCAAGGTGTGAAAGGTCAAGTCAGATCCATTCTCGCTAAAGAGAGAAGAAAGGACAAGCAGAAGACAGTGTGGTTTAAAGAGAGTGAGGATTCTTCAGACATTGAAGTAGAAATCATTCCTGATGACATAGGGCTTAAACACGACGAAAAAGATGACAACTCATCTTCGCTGGCTTTAAAAGCTAGCGATATGGAACTTGGTGAGCTGACTATGATGAGCATCCAGAACTTTGAAAAGCAGCAGGAAAACCTTTCTGATCACCAAGAGCCACCAGACCCAGATAAAACAGGCCAGTTAGTGCAGACAGAGCTTGGAATAAGTAAAGAACATCCAAACAAGACTTAAACCAGTATTTCCAAGCTGATATCAGGTTAAATGAATGATGTGCCGGCCATTTATTTTCTACTGATATTACGTATGCAACTACTGTATGTACAGTAACAGTCAAAAGTTAGGACTAGTCAATCTAACTGAGTTAGATGGTGTATTCAATTGTTTTTACAGTCCACTATGGCTACATTTATCCATCCATCTTCTATACCATTTATCCATCAGAGTTGTGGTCGAGCCAGACCCAACTGACTTCGGCCATGAGCCAGGATTCACCCCGCACAGGTCACCAGACTATTGCAGGGCTATGCTACAATTCAATATTGAAATATGCACCAATTAGCCCATATGTATACAAACTGATTAACCATAACATTAAAACCACCTGCCAGTCATTGTATACGTCCTACTTGCCAAAATTTCTCTACCCCATCAAAGCATAAATGCCACAAAACCTCTAAGGGTGTGCTTTAATATCTGGCCCAAAGAAGTTTGCAGCACATCTTTACATTGAAGATGTAGCCTACATGGTTTAGAATTGATTGTCCAGCACTTCTCACAGATGGGGAATTGGGGTCAATGTTCCTCAACCCACATTATCCTGTTGACAGAGGCTATTTTACGAGCATCACTCCCATCAAGAAGTGCACTTGGTCTGCATCAGTGTTTATGTAGATAGTACCTGTCAAAGTAACAACTACATGATTTCTAAGACCCAGTGTTTCCCAGCAGTCCATTCTGTTTCGTCTCTTTCCCATGAAAATGGACCACATGCACCCAGCTGTCCATATGATGTAATAGCAAATGTGATTTATCAAACTATTCCTCCTTCTTCCACTGCTCCATGGTTTATCTTTCGTGCTCAATACCCATCATAGGCACTTTCAGTGGTGGACAAGGGTTAAGCATGTGCATTCTGACCGGTCTGTAACTATGCAGCCTCATTCATACACATCAACCTTCAATGCAATTTATGCTCTGACACCTTTGTATCATAGCTAGCCTTCTCTTTTTCAGCAATGTGTGCTCTTCTCTGGGATTAGACCACACAGGCTCGCCTATATTCCCCAGGCGCATTTCATGAACCACCTTTGGTAGGATCTTACCAGTGCATACCAAAAAACACCCACAAGATCTGCTATTTTGGAGATAAACTGATCCAATCATACAGCCATCACAGTGTGACCCCTTTCAAAGTTACTTTTTTTTAATCTTTTTTTTTCATTATGCATGATACATCTCACACCTCATGCCATAAAAAATACTATTATACACTATTCACCAATGTTCTGGTTGCCTAATATGGAAAAAAAGAAAGAAATGTACATTCTCTTATTCATTTTTTATTTTCAGTTATACTTTAATGTTGAGTGGCATGATGGTGCAGTGGTTAGCAGGTTTACTTCACAACAAGATGGTCTCGGGTCCGATTCCTGAACTTGAGTGTTTCTGTGTGGAGTTTGCATGTTTTTCCCAGACTTGAATAGGTTTACAATGGGTACGCCAATTTCCTCCCACAGTCTAAAAACATGCACAGTAGGCCAATTGGCTGTTCCAAAACACCCTTAGATGTGAGTGTGAGTGTGTATGGTTGTGTGTACATTGGCCCTGCAATGGCCTGTTGAGCTGTCCAGGGTGTACCTTGCTTTTGCCCAGAGTCGGCTGAGATGGGTGCGAGACTCCTGTGACCCTAATTAGGAATAAGCGGCTTAGAAAGTGAATGAATGAATGGATTTTAATATTGACCGACAAAATCAGTGAAATTACAACCCTCTTACTCAAATTACAGAGTAAATGTAAACTGTTATAATTATTAGAAATAATTAAAATATTATGCTAACCGTTTTATGTATTTGCTAATTCTATGCTTACAAAAAAAAAACATACTTATTTAAGAGCAAAATGAGCCACAGACAGCTTGTAGATACTACATAATAATTGTTGCTTAAGATGGCAAACACATTTTAAATGGTTAAATATTTTCTTAGATTCAATGTTTTTTAAGACCATTTAAATTAAAGGATATATGCTATAGTAATTGTGAAATTTCCCAAACATATTCAAGCATTTCTTATTTATGATGAAGTGTCATGCCTTACAACCCCTATTAACTAGTGTCCTCATATCACATTGTACAGAGAAGCTTTTATCTGTGAAAAAATGGCTGTAATTCACATCCTGTCTCCAGTTTTTTTAAAAATGAGGGATTAATGTGCAAAAAAAGTGTTTTGCAGCTATAACAAATTCATCATTTCTTTTTTAAAGTATATTATTACTACACTAAATATCACATTTGCACTAAGCACTAACTATACACTTGAGAATAACTTAAATGTTGTGTTTATGTTTAATTTTTTTTTCATTGCTGTGAATAACATTTTGTATACACAAATGCAGATAAAAAAAATCCAAGAATCTTTTACATTTAGGTGAAACGTTATGGAAGTGCAAAAAAGAATAAAACCCATGAATGTGTTCTATCTTTACTTGTCAGTCACTAAACACACATGTTCAATAGCAGACATTTTATCATGAAATTAGCATGAGCATCAAAACTATTCTTAATTGCTAAATATGAAATGGTCCTGCTACATTTTTATATTTATTAACTTCCTGTATTTATGCACCCTTTAAAGGAGCCCATTCACTTACCGGGTATACGGAATAAATATGAAATAATAATAATTATAATAATACATTTTAATTAAAACTGCCTTTCAAAACACCCAGGGACACTGTACAGTAAAAATGTAGTGTTATCTGTTGCAAGTAAAATGGAATCAGCCACAATGTCTTTCTGAAACCTTTTGCTTACTACTGTATGAATATGTGCTCTGATGCCCTAACATTCATATTTCCTGCCTGCCTCAGGCAAAGTGTTCCGAGGATAAGCTCCATTTCCACCATGCCCTGACCAAAATAAAGGACTTAATGAACAGTTCTAAGTACTTAATAACACATTCCTCATTTAAACTCTGGGTGTAAATGTTGCATAAATCTACATTAAAAATGACTCTGAAAGAGAAATTAATTTTTCTTTCCCCCTTTTCATTCAAGCCATTCATTAATTTGTCGAACCACTAATCCTATCATGGGACACTGTGGGTAAAGATGGGGTACACCCTGAACAGCTCGCCAGTTCAGTTCAGGGCAACACACACAACCATTCACACACAACTAGGGGCAATTTGAGGCCACCAGTCAGCCTATTGGGTATGTCTCTGGACTGTAGGAGGAAACGGGAACACCCATAGGAAACTCACACAAGGACAGGGAGAACATGCAAACCCCCCCCCCCCACACACACACACACACACACAAACGCCCTTGTTGTGACCTGGATTCGAACCCAGGGCCTTGTTGTTGTGATAGGGAAACGCTAATGAATACACCACCATCGTTGTGGTTAATTGTGGTTAATTACATAATTTTATAGTTTATTGGGCAGTAACTTAGCATTAGTAAAACACAAGATAAAACATATTTAAAGCAATAAAATGTATAACTGTTTGATTTGCAATTAATTACTTTACGTTAGAAACAAATGCAGCTGTAATGATAATAAAACGAACCACTAAGGGAAAACAAAATTACATGCTGATAAGGCCGAGAAAATAGTATTATGGCGCCCTCTGTTGGAACTATGCCCGAACTATGAATACAGGTCTAAATTAAGAATGTTGAAGAACTTGTGGCAGGAAGTAGTAAAATTTGTTGGGATTGGGACTGTAGATGTTCGGTAGATTTTTTTTCTATGAATGTTTAAATATCTTTAAGTCTGGTTTCTTTTTCCTGCACATGTGCACAAAGTGTGGACTGTCATGGCATTACGTTTCAAATTTAAAAGGCCAAGTTATACCTCTATAAAAAAAAAAACATATATTTTTAATTCGCCTCATAATGAGGTAAGAAAATGTCCAGACAGAACATCATTGAGCTGCTTGAAAGCCAAGTCTTAAAAAGCCAAATCGTACCATAAACATACAAAATGAAACTCATAGTGATTCATGAGAATGTCCAGGTGTGCCTTCGTATTTGTCTTGCTTTGCTTTATTGTATGACTTATTTGATTCACTTGGTACTCTGTACTAGGTACTCTGTTTTCCTCCTATAATCCAAAGACATGCACATTAGGATATTGTTTTTTGTTTTTTTGTGTGTGTGTGTGTGTGTGTGTGTGTGTGTGTGTGTGTGTGTGTGTGTGTGTGTGTGTGTGTGTGTG
>JAQNCB010000017.1:10368154-10380034 GCA_030068295.1 Euristhmus nudiceps | reverse complement strand
ACAGAAGATTATATATTATACAATTGTTCATAACTAATATGCATTTTATTTTATTTCAAGAGTATTTTGATATTGTTAAATTAAAAAATGAGAACTCTGAGCACCACAGTAAAACAACTCGGAGCACCAAAATAAAATAAAAAATAATTGATATTGCAAATCTTGGCAAATGAGTGTTAATTTCTGGTGCTCAATTTTATTTGTTTTTATTTAAGTCAACAGAATTCCATGCATTTAAAGGGGAGTCCTGCCAATTTGATGTTGCTATAAAAATGCATAAATTAAAAAAGATATTTACTTTACTGAGGTACTTCACATTGGATTAGAAACTGACTAGACAACAATGTAATTCTGTACAAATACTGTTATAATCCTAAGCACCATAATATTGAATAATTCAGAATATTTTATTGATCCCAGAGGAAGTTGTGTGCACGCCATGCAAAGTGTGCTCCATACAAAGCAAGAATGAGAGAAAGTCTCGATAAAGTAAAATGACATTTTTATACATGTGTGTGTGTGTGTGTGTGTGTGTCTGGAATTATTGACATTTATTTTACATCATACTTAAAATATAGAGGTAGGATGGCAACACCATCATATGACTCATGAGACAGACGCAGAGAGGGCGAGCGAGATGGAAAAATAAAAATAGCACGTGCTCTGTCTGTAATGTCCGATTTTATTGTATATTTTTTCAACTTGCAAGCCGTCCTTTTTTGAAAATATATTTTCAACTCGCCAAACTGGTCGAGCTGGTAACTGAACTAACTTGCCAAATGAGAAATTAAGTCGCATTGGGTGACCAGACTACTGCGAATTTAGAGCCCAGTGTACCACACAAAAAGCAGACTAAATAATTTTTATAATTTTTTTTTACCATACCTTAAGTATGAAATGTATATGTAAATCCATGGTAGTGGCACCCCTAGTGTTTCATGGAGTTAAAAAAAATCAAAGGTCCCCTTTGCTTCAGACAAGCACTCCATCTATGAATCCTAAAAAAGAAGTTTCTTACAACGGAGACTTGTGAAATTGTGTTTGATCCGTGAAAAATGATAAACATTTTTGATGAAGGATGCACGTTGTCACGTTCACACTCTATAGCATGACAGCTGAACACAATGCCTTGTCTTGTTGATGTCAACATCACCAGCTGATAATGTGCATAAATAAATTAACCGGCATGCAGTTTGAGGAAAATGGTTTCGAGGAATCTGTTCTGAAGAATCGGGTTGCTTTGCTGGAGGGGATTTTGGAGGGGTGAACGCTCATTACAGACACGGGACAAGAGATGATTAACAGGTACAAAACCTTTTTTCTCCATAACTGGCATGGGAATCAAAACAAAAACACAAGGGATACTTGGGTACATTTATTGCTTTTGAAAACTGTATTCGCTGTTGCAGTGCATTTGTGCTCTACAATGTATTGGCGAGGTGAATGTTCATCACGCATACAGTTGAATAGGTGATGAACGTTACGTGACTTTGGGCCATCTTTTGGCAGGTTGGGGACTGTTTTGATGGATTTGTCTATTATTCAGGGAAAATCATTTCACATTTTTAGTCAGAAAATTGTTTGTGCAGCATTGAGGCATTTTACTCACACATGTAAGAAAGACTTTGGTTGTGTGAAAGATTTTTCTTATTTACCTTTTAGTGTTTTACACAAAACAATTCCATGAAAGTCAAGGCCAGTGCCACTACCGTGGATTTACACATATGCATGTATGTACAATTTTAAAAAGAACACTGCATAGTATTGGTAATATTACCAAGTAATATTGTTGTCAATTTTGACTGGCTAGATACACACACAATGAAAGCATTGTATAGCTCTGCCCATGTTGCATATAGCGCCAGTCTGTGTGGGTAGCATGTAGCATAGCACGCAGCCCGGCTCACTTACCCCGCTTTTGTTTACGGTGTCTCCTCCGTCTCCTCGGCCACAGAGAAGGGATGGTGAAAGCTCTCACTGCCCGCTGCAGCTTTGGTGGAATAAAATCCAGCTTTGTGGGTTCAAAAAGTCCAGAATTTTTCCCTAACTCAAACAGTTCAGCCCTTCCGTACTGTACTGAAACATAAATAACAAAAATGTGAAAAGATACAGGAAAAAAACAAAACAAAAATGAGTGCTCCAAGCCACCGCATGTGTGGTCACCACAGTACAATAAGCACCTCTAAATCTAGTTAATAATTTAACTAATTTCAATATGAATAATTACCATATCAAGCTGATTTTCAATAGGCTTCTGAGGGTGACCATAATGCATCCCAAACATAAGTTTTATGGTGATTGAATAATTACTGGAGGCTCTACAGTATCCACGGGCCACGACGGACAAACACACTCCCAGACCGACGGCGCGACTGACGACAATACCCCTTCGGGAAAGCTATTGGCTTTTACCAAGGGGTAAAATCAGGTCAGCACCGTGTGCTCCTTGAGTGCATGGTTGAGGTAGCATGGTTTAGTGTTGAAGTTTGAGTGTAAATATTGTCTACTAAAAAGTGTAGTATTAGTATATACTACATGGAAACAAAGAAAAAGCAAGCTAAAACAAAAAAATTATAGTTTCCTTTTTAGATTGTGATAATGATAACACTGCCTACTCCAAGTGACTGTGGAAAAAGCACGAGTGCTCCTCATTTGTATTTACGCATTATCCACGTAGAATACTGTCTATTAGCCCCTAGATCATGGAACAATCCTATTGTGCTCTTTCCATTTAGTATATACTATTTAAACATCAACAGAGAATGACTTAGATGGGTTCTGACTAGAATTATGAGCAATTCAAATTCCTGCTTTTAGATATTGTTCGGGTAACTGTTAATACTGAATGTACAAACAGATAGAGGAGCACCTCTGGTGCTCACATATGATCTTCCAAATGTGGGACCCTGCCACAGTATTATAGCAAAGTATTTTGCACCCTTTTGTCTGTGAAGATTCTCAGTCATCCAGGTCATAGTATCCAAAGCGTGTGATAAATCTCTGGAATCCTGCATGAGTTTTTTAGAACTGAAGAAGCTCTCTGGATAGGTAGCGAAACGTCTTCAACAAAAATTTCCAGTCCAGTTGACAGAAGGAAATCGCACGCTTTTCTGCTTTCGTCTGTTTACTTGTTTATTTTTTAATATGTAGATGAAATAAGAGACAAATACTTTGCCATAGGAGTGTAATGTAGCATTTCATAACTGAATCAATATTGAATCACATCAGATTGAATCAAAGTGTAGTTAAATGGAGAGTCATAACTGATCATGTTTTCCCTTATACCCACGCATGGTAATGTCTCCATTGCAACAATATTTCTGAAAAATTGGGGGTTTCTTTCTCTCTACCTCTTTAAATGCAGGTGGACACTTCATTCTTCCCACTGATGCTTTTGTTCTGCACTGGCTTTGTTTGTTGTATCATTCTGAAAGGGCTTTTTTCTTATCTCACAAGTACACATGAGCAACTAGTAGCAACTCCGAGTGTTAGCTGTAGTCAAACACTCGTAGAACAGATGGGGTGTGAAGTGGCTGTGGATCGGGATAAGTGTCATTCACACCTTTACTCGTGCTAATAGCTTTGTATTTTCAACTGGAATTTGAGGATCTTTAATATTACTGCAGCTCCTTTAGATGTGGAAAGGCCCTCTGTCACTTGCACGGATTTGTGGCACGCCTTGCCACGCCTCGAGCCGTGGCAAGGTGTGCCATTTTGTTCGTGCATACTTTACATGCCTCTCGCATTGGGACGAATCCCAGAGGGCGGTGTCATTTATTATTATTGTTGTTGTTGTTGTTGTTGAATTTTATTGTAATTTGTAAAACTATTATTTCACGTATAGAATTTTGGTTATGTTTATTAAAACTCAAAATGGTATAAATAATCGTAAAATAGTTGTTTATGCATCTGTTTATTTTAAATTATTTAATATACTAAGTGTAAATATATTTATAACAGAAATTATTCAGAAATTGAACATTAAAACTTCACAGTGTTCATTTAACTTTTTATAAACAAATTTATTTTATAGTAGAAACACACAGTGTGATAACATGGAGTGTTTCTCTCACACACACACACGCGCATTCTAAGAAGCCTACTCTGCTGTCCTCTCAGTGTCTGGTCTGCTTCAGACATGTTGTCACTGTGATATAACGTTTTCTGTCCGCTGGCGAACTCTCGAATGCCAAGCAATATGCAGTGTCCACATGAGCGCCGATGCTGGAAAGCACATTGGACTACGGTGTGCAGCAAGGGGCATTCCGCTCAGAAAAGCGTGATGTTCTGGCACTGCAGCGCATACTTCACACATCCCCTGCATCGTCCAGGCGAGTTCACGAATAGTCCATCCATATTTCACGGGCCCGGTCACGAAAATTTGGCGTGACCAAGATTTTGAAGATTTCGAAATTCTCGCCCCACCATGGCACGCACTCATGACGGGCGCACACACCGATCACGCCGGTTTACGACTCGTTTGCGCACAGTGCATAAACATAGCATGCCACAAATGCTTGCAAGTGACAGAGGGCCTTTAGTGAGTTGTAACGCTCCTTATACATGGGTGAGGACAACTTTTGGTTCTGCAGACTGAACTATCCACTATACGGTCCACTGTTTCTACCTCGGGTTAAATGGTGTTATGTATCAGTGTACCCGTGCTGAATTTGGATTGCAGTTCTTGCATATGAAAGCTGATCCGTGATATTGGTGAAGCTAAAATGATTGTATTGGTCAACAGAAACATCCTAATTAATATCTTTTTGATAGAACCATTTTTTTATCACAGGTGTAATCTCTTCAACTGTCTTTTAAACCTTAACATTTGTGGACTTGAGTGGCAATGTCACAAATTTAGCATACAGTTTCATGCATTTGCGAGACTTGGAGGGGAAAGAGACACAAAAATTGTCTGATTGCACCTTCATTCTTCAATATTATTGTAAATATTAATATTATTGTTATAATCACACTTGTGGTGGTGACTGTGGTAATAATGGTAGTAGTAAACAATGCGATTTTCTCGCTCACTATTTAATGGACCTCAATGAAATGTGGTTGGTATATTGGCATATAAATTCTAAACTTGCAGTAAGTTATGATGTCACATAATGACATGGAGTTGAATACATTGTTGTACATTGAGGCTACCTCTAAGCTTAAACTGGGAATTTTCATATGCATCCTCTCATGAAAGTTGCTTGATGGTGATTCCCAATTTTGACCCTTTATATAATACTGGTTTCCCTTCTTACAATTTTCTATTTAAACCTATTTGTAAACTATTTATAAGCTATTTAGACAAAAACACCTTTTTGTGTGGAAAGCTTCCTCCTTTAGGTTCTAATTTGGACAAAACCCATAAGTGCCATGTCTGACTGTCCAATTCTTGTGTTTGTCCAGTATTAGTTAATTTTAACATACACTGCTGGATTTCATTTCTCTGTAATGGCTTTAAAACGTTCTCTACTGACCTTGACAGGCAGGGGATTTATTTTAGACTGAAGCTTTTATTCGTTACTTCATATTAGAGTGGAGTGAGATTCTTCTTGCATATCTTTAGGCTGTAATGAAGTGCATATAGTCAGGGTAAGAGTAAAAGCCTTGCTCAAAGGTTTATGCAAGGCTGACACTTGCACGATTCTGTGGCACTCATTAGCACTACTCGAGTCGTGCCAATGCGAAAACTAGTCGTAAACTGGCGTGAAGTGTGCGTAAACCTACTCGTGACTGCATGCCGTGTCGGGACGAGAATTTTGAAATTTTGGTCACGACAAAATTTCGCGAACGGGTCTTGAACTATGCACAAACTGTTTGTGAGCTCGTCCTGAAGTGCGCTCTATATATACACTGCTCACCAGTCAGAGCCATTGAGAGACTTTTAAATATTTGTAAATAGTTGGACTGTGATACTTTTACATATTTGTTGTTTGCTGTTTTCATGTTAATAAATTATCTTATTTCAAATCACTTGTTTTTCTTTTTAACCTTAAAATAAAGTTAAAGAGAAACGAAAAAGAAATGAAAAAAAAAAGACACGAAAAAAGAAAAGGAGAAATGCACACGAATAATACCCCCTTTTTTATATGGCTTGCCCAAGTCGACACCGTCCGAATTTCGCAAAATCGTCGTGCCAATGCAGGAAGCGCGTAAACTATGCACGAACTATGCTGGAGCCTCCCAGTTCGTGCCCCAAAATTGCATAACTTGGCCACGTCAAAATTGTGGCCAAAAGTCATACAAGTGTCAGCCTTGCCTTAGACTTGAACCTCAGACCGGTTTTGTTTGGTGTTTAACCTCTGAGTCCACTGTGAACATATAAGTGGTGCTTCTAGGAAATATTTGTTAATAGTAAAGAAACACCTGCGCCGAGCAGTCGAGATGATTACGTGGGTTGTGTTACGGTTTATTGAGGTGCAAAAAATTCTCCTTTGGCTTGTTTTTAAGTCGTGACTTGGATCAGCTATAAAAGCCTATGGAGACCCCTGGGATCATCCAATTAGTTCAAATCCAAATGACTTGATGCCTTATTTCCTCTAAAAGGGGAAAAGACTCATACATTTAGATCATTTTAATGGATGAGTCTTGCTCTACATTAACCATAAGTGCTGTATGTAAACAAGAATTGAATTCTAGTTCATCATCAAACTCATTTTAAATGCATGCTTAGGACATGGTCTATACCATATTTATGACATATGATGAGAGTAATGAATTCCTGATAAGCACCATAATCGGGTTCTGTGAATACAATGACAATAAAACCCCCTTATAACATTGATATCTTTCACACCCTTTATTGAGCATATGTAATGCTAATGTTATTCAAACTTTCCTGCATTCTGTATTCTATGGATTGTTTTAAAATCAAACCATTTTGGAAATGTGAATTTGTCAGTATTCTAATGATAAGAACACCATGAGGGAGAAATCCCTGTATTTGGTCATTAGGTCATGACAGCTCTTTTACCTGTACACAGAGTCAGAAGAGACATAACAGTTGCAAATTTAAAGGGAAAAAAAACACGACATGATCTCAGCTTATTTTCAAGCCACTCTGTATGATGTATTTTATTCCTTTTTCTATAGAAGGATTTCAATGTTGTCAAACAGTCGTCACGTGAATAATGTGCGCACACAGACCGGATCCAAAAAAACTTTTCCGTTCTTGTTGTTTACGCATATGACGCTTGAGTAATGACTATGAATAAACCATCTTTTAGGCTTGAAAGCAGGTCAAAATTTGTTGAAACTTGTCAGTTAAGGATGCCACCGTTTACTTTAATAAGCTAACTTTAAGTAGAGGTGAGCGATTGCAGGATCCTTGCAGTATTCCCGAAAACGGGTAGTCAACCAATGTGGCGTTGTGGCCTAACCTTCAATGGCCAGATATACATACCTAGTGGAAAGACCAAGTCAGTTTATTAAGGAAAGTTTGAAAGCATACAAGTCATTATTACAACTATTTAGTGTGCGGACCTATACAGACAGTTAGATATAGCGTTATATGTATAAAACAAAATGTTAAACCTAAACCTCCGATACCAACACTGACAGGCGAATAACACTCATACTTACAGTAAAATACCGCCCCTAATAGTGCCTATGTCAACCTTTTGTCACAATACCAAAAATCTTTGCCTAAAAGTGCATGACTGTGACACACTTTAGTAGGGTGTTTTTTTTTTTTTGATAAATACTAGAATACGATATAGGCTTAAGCTTTACCTGTTATGAAATGAGCACCACAAATATCTGCATTCTTTATCCGGCCCTCCGACCAGTTTTCCTGACTGATCTCACATAACCATAACTGTCTCCTATCTTGTTGAAATGGGTCCGGACTTGCGGGTATCCGGAAAAAGTCGGGGGTTGTTTGTACAGTCAACGACACATGAAGGCATGCTGTCATATTTTTATACAAAAAAAGAAGATGAAAAGTTCATGCCACGATGCTTCTATCAAGCCAGTAAACTGTGTGTTTTGAGCCTGGTCTGCGCGCGCACATACCTAATTAAATATGCATACGCCAAATGAAATCCATGTGTTTGGTATGGTGTTACTGTAATATAGGTTTTAAGTTTTATCTACGATCTGTGATCCTGAAGTAAAACATACAAAAATAAATTTACATTTAGTGATAACATGCAGAAATAGAAATACATTTACACTTGGAATAATAACACAGAAATATGTAATAAAAATACAGTGGGTTACAAAGATATCAAT
Source organism: Euristhmus nudiceps (assembly GCA_030068295.1). NCBI lineage: Eukaryota > Metazoa > Chordata > Actinopteri > Siluriformes > Plotosidae > Euristhmus > Euristhmus nudiceps. Next base: position 10,371,802 of record JAQNCB010000017.1, on the reverse strand, counting down.
ACATCACAGCAAAAGCTATTAATGTTGACACCGTTTCATTAAGTTGCTGTGAAATAGATTGTATTGTATACTGTGTACAACTTGAACTGAATTATGTTATTTGGGTCTACAGATCTCAGCACTTCCTAAAAGAGGAATTCCCCATAAGATTTTTGTGAGCTGTGTTTCTTTTGTGGTCATCATTCACTATTTCACTCTGTGACTCAGTAGAAGCATTGCCGAAATGCTCTATAAAGTAATCCTAATTTGTTTTCATTTGATGGCTGTACATTTTGATGATGTCCAGATATAAACACAGGTCAAGTTCTTGCCAAAGTCCAAACAGCCAGCTAGCATTGTGATTCATAACCGCCAATCACCATTGCTACGTGTAACAGCCAATCAGCATTGTGATATTGGAGGAAGGTCTTTTAATATTTAGTTGTTCATAGCTACATTTCAGAAAATTTCCACAAAATTGACAAACATGCTGCATAAATATTCACTCCTCTTAAATCTTAGGATAGTTCACAGACTGCAATTGTGTTACTTTACATTATGTAGGTTATTGTTTTCATGGGCAACTCCACAAGGTATCTCTACAGTAGGGTGACTGCAAGTTGCAGAGACAAATCAGGTGTCCTGATTGTTACAGTTGGTGCCACCTAGGCAATAAGTACAATGGAGTGTGTCCACGATATTGTCAAAGGGTCTGCAAAAGAGGGTCATAGGAGAAAGTTACAAATCAGCAGGTCAGTCCGCATATTTTGATTGTCATTGGTGGTGTGAATACTTCTGCAGTCTACTGTGTAATACTGTGTAATACTGTGTAGTGAAATTACTATGGTTATATCATGCAAGCCTTGTTTTGCGTTCACTTTTTTGTTTGTTACACCAATAATTTCATCCGGTTTACTTTAATACAAATTCAAAATGGTGGATTTACTGGAATACTATAGTATGACTTCCCAGGGTTCACTTTGTTCACTCTTTACAAAGGGTCAGACATAATGAACATGTTTTACTGGCATAATCTAGAATGACTTTTGAAATGTGTTCTGTTTTAATGTTATCAAATGATGTGAATAGAGAAATGTTAATAGAGCTTGGGTGCTATATAATCCATCTCATGATGTGTACACTACCATCATTTGCTTGAGAACTTTTCTTTTTCTTTCTTGTCCAGTTACCATGTTTTATTTCATACTACACTGAAGAGTACTTTTGTTAAAATGAAAGACTTTTATGTAAACTGTGTTGTTTTCTACACCAGTCTGCCAAAGTACCAGAAGATTTAAGTGCATATTTTGCAGAGCCGCTTTATCAGAGTTGATGATACTCTAAAAAACTTGGCTATGAACCAAGTTATTATAGGCATAGCACCCTTCAGCAAGGCACTTAATCCAAAGCCTCTGTTGGTTGGCTGGGCTTGCAGCTGATATCTGTAATTCAATTTGGGGTGAAAGTGTTGGCTAAATGATGTAATGATACATAGAGTGGTGTATTATCCTGAAATCGATTGGGTAAATGAGGCACTTCATGGAACCACTGCAGTTTTTCATGAGAAAATACCAATTCTGACATTTAATTTACAAATTTGACAGTGCTATATTGTCTGTTCTTCCTTTGGTTTACATTGCGCAGTCCATTTACTAGTATAATGTTTCCATTAGTGGTAGGCATTTTAAGCTTATCAATGATGTAATTGCTATTCTCGGAAATATAGCTTATGATAGCTCAGTATAATTTAATGCTAAAAGGTGTTATGTCTGTGATACAGCTTTTAAAGATTTTGCTCAAGCTTTTTCCTTCAAACAGAAGTAAAAATTACCGGGCAGAGAAGCCAATTCACCATGGATGGATGTGTGTGTGTGTGTGTGTGTGTGTGTGTGTGTGTGTGTGTGTGTGTGTGTGTGTGATTCAGTTCACAAAGTGAAACTCTGTATATTATATAGACTCATTACGCACGGACTGATATATTTCAAGTGTTTCTTATAACTTGGAGCTAATGAAAACTCAAAATCTAGTATCTCAGAAAATTAGAATATTGTGGGGAAAAGTTAAATACTGGTGACTCATGGTGTTGCACTCTCAGCAAGTAATTAACTCAAAAGACCTGCAAAGGTTTCCTGGGCCTTTAAATGACCTGTCAATCTGGATCAGTCGACCCACAATCATGGGAATGACTGTGGACTTGACAGTTGTCCAGAAGACGATCACTGACACCCTGCACATGGAGGGTAAGACACAAAAAGGTCAGTGTTAAAGAAGCTGGCTGTTCACAGAGCGCTGTATCCAGGCACATTAATGGAAACTGGAGTGGAAGGAAAAACTGTGGTAGAAAATGGTGTGCAAGCATCAAAGATAACCGCAGCTTTGTGTGGATTGTGGAATGAAACCAATTCAAGAATTTGGGGGAGATTCACAGGGAGTGGACGGCTGCTGGAGTTAGTGCATCAATTCACTCTTGAACCAGAGACAATGTCAGAGGCATCTTACCCGGGCAAAAGAAAAAAAAATTGGACCGATGCTCATTGGTCCAAAGTTATTTTTTCAGATGAGAGTAAATTTTGCATTTCTTTTGGGAATCAAGGTCCCAGAGTCTGGAGGAAGAGACAAGAGGCACAGAATCCAAGTTGATTGAGGTTCAGTGTAAAGTTTCCTTAGTCAATGGTGGTGTAGGGAGCCATGTCATTTGCTGGTGTTGGTCTACTGTGTTTTCTCAGGTCGAAGGTCAGCGCAGCCGTCTCCCAGGAAGTTTTAGAGCCTTTCATGCCTCCCTCTGCTGACCAGATTTATGGAGATGCTGATTTAATTTTTCAGCAGGACCTGGTACCTGCCCACACTGACAAAAGTACCAATTCTTGGATTAAGGACCATGGTATCCCAGTGATTGATTGGCCAATAAATTCACCGGACCTAAACTCCAGAGAGAATCTCTGTGATATTGTGAAGAGGAAGAAGTGAGACACCAGATCCAACAATGCAGAAGAGCCAAAGGCCGCTATCAGAGTAACCTGATCTTCCATAACACCTCAGCAGTGCCACAGACTGACTGCCTCCATACCATGTCACATTGTTTCAGTAATTTATGTAAAGGGAGCTACAACCACATATTGAGTGCTAAACATGTTCATACTTTTAAGTAGTCCAACATTTCTCTGTTAAAAATGCTTTTTGGTATTGGTCTTAAGTAATATTCTAATTTGCTGAGATACTGAATTTTGGGGGTTTGTCAGCTGAAAGTTATTATCATCAAAATGAAAGAAATAAACACTTGAAATATATCAGTCAGCATGTAATATATAAAATATACAGAGTTTCACTTTTTTAACTGAATTACAAAATAAATAAAATTTTGGGTGTTCTAATTTATTGAGATGCACTAGTACTGCTATGTGTGTCAAGGACAAAATGTAAACACAAGAACGATAGATGGTGGGAGTGGGACCGGTGGTGTAGCGGTTAGAGTGCTGGGCTTATGATCAGGATCAGGTGGGTTCGAATCTCTGGGCACGGTCTTAACCACAAGTGTGCCTCTGTCAACCCAGCAGTGTAAATTTTGTATTTTTTTTTTATATATGAATGTATGTATGTATGTGTGTGTGTGTGTATATATGTGTGTGTGTGTGTGTGTGTGTGTGTGTGTGTGTGTGTGTGTGTGTGTGT
>JAQNCB010000017.1:10348093-10360086 GCA_030068295.1 Euristhmus nudiceps | reverse complement strand
CCCCCCCCCCCCCCACTGACCATCACAACTGTTTCCTGATCATTATGAACCTTAAACAGGAGCAAACCTAAGAAATTGAACCACTCATGTTGGATGGCCTGCAATGACAAGAACGGATAGCTTGCATACCTGATGCAGAAGTGAGTCCTACACTTCGATATGTCACTTTGTTGAGCAGGTTTGCAAACTTTTATGCACAGGGTTCGTCCATTTTTCTTTGGTACAGCACTCTAGTGACAAAGGTCAGTGCTTTTTGGATGCACAGCATACCACAGTGCTGGAATACGTGCACACTATAACAAGATGCTTGTTCTACACAAATGTTCTCAAATTAAGAAATTGAACTGCTCCGGTTCTGTGAAGGTCTTGGTTCATATCTCAGAAAGATGGTCCATCTCTGCTGACCACCATGAACACTGAACAGGAAGCAACCTGAGAAGTTAAACCAGTCATGTTGGACGACATGCAGATAGCTTCCATACCTTGCTGTAGAAGGAAGTTCCATAATACCATTTCAAAGAGAACCACTGATTGGGTCACTGCACCACTTTGAGACTAAAAACTACGTTCTTGTTTAATCAGACATACCAAACTTTCAGCAAAGGTATTACACTCTTCTGGAAACCTGCAGAATTTGGAGCAATGTCGCAGATTATCAACTCTGTTTATACGATTGCTCTGAAATCCACTGATGCTATACACACAGAGCTCCGTTTTTTTTTTTTTTTTTTTTTTTTTTTTTTTTTTTTTTTTTTTTTTTTTTTCCCTCCCCTCCATTTATGAGATGATGCTGATATTCATCCTGATTTAATGAGTCAACATGAGCTCGATCGATATTTATTGCTTTACACTAATTAGCAGGAATACAGGTCATGCTCAAAACCCAACTTGGAGATTCAAGCACCTCCTGCTTCTTCCTGAGCTGATGAGCTGCTTTTTGGTGGCATACTTTCTCCTTTGTCTTTTATTATACAGCAATTTTATGTCCATTACCAGTGGTATTGTGGCTACCTGCAAGCATGGATGAAGCTTTCATTACCCAGAGAGAAAGATGAGCAGGGTAAATTTTTTGCCACCTTTTGTTTATTATACAGTAATCTTGTTTAGCATGCTTTGTCATGCAGTGTCCTTTGCAAAACAACAAATTATGGCTGCCGTTACAGGAAAACGCACCCTTGAATGACTTGCCAAGAACTGTTGAGTTACTTGTGATCTTCAACACCATGCAAGATTTATCTTCTTGATAATTTGTCTTAAATGTCTTTTCGTCAACTTCCAACTGTCAGTGGTACTAGCAGGCTTTAGTCTTTGCTTGATCTCTGCGTAAAGAAGACAATGTACCATTGTTTTTGGTTGAGAGAACAGGACAGGCTGAAATAAAAACAACGGTGCACTGTCCTCTTTACACAGAGATCAAGCAACGGCTGAAGCCTGCTAGTACCATTGACAGTCGGTAGTTGATTAAAAGACATTTTAGTCTTTCATGTTTATATCATTGTGAACCACATCATGCTAGTCATCCCATAGATCATGCAGTTGAGTTGGGTCTTCATTGTAACTCTGCACAGATGCATAACCTTCTGGATCTGGGACTTCGATATTTGTACAAACACTGCTCAATTGCTTCTCGACTAGATTGTTTGGAAAATGGTGAAAGGGAAACAAAGCCCGTCTTTTTAACTTGCTAGCCTGACTGCAGAAGTTGTTTTTTTCTCATTGAACAACTGTGTTAGCGATAACACTGCCCCTGTGTACTGCAAAGGAAATAATAATGATACCAAGATGTTTGCCCTGGAATCTCGAAACACCATTTCTATAAAGCATTTACTGCTTACAGAAGCAGCAGCGGTGAAGGTTAGGTGAGGCCCCATCCTGATTTCCCTACTATCATCTCTCTGTTTGGTTGCTTGGCTACCAGCCAAAAACCTGGACTATTAAAGAGATGTGTTGCTTTGTGCAAGGCTTCGGCTATGGCAGGAATTTCCCCTGAAGTCTGCTGTAGTCAGTCCCAGCGTGGCAGCCCCATGCCTTTAATTAAGCTCCCACCCTCAAAGACAATCCACTTCCATCCACTTCTGCCTCGCAGTTTGAATGCGGCTGCAGAGGCTGGTCTCATGTCCCAGTTAAGCAATGACTCTGAAGACAGAGCCCCTGATCGTGACTGCAGTAATTAGAGAGCTGGCGGGTTTATATTTGGAAATGCATGTCCGCTTGTTGCGGGAGAGAGAAAATGAGCAAGAGGATGGGAATCTGCTGCAGCTGCATCAGCTGTTTTACTGGGGCTTATTTTAAAGGCAAATTAAAATGATTGTGGGTGTATCTGGGGGAAAAACAAATCTAGGCAATGATTTTAAAGAAGATTGTAAAATATAGAGTATATTGTGAGGCAGTACCTAAAATGTAGCATGGTAGAAAAAAATATTTTTAAATTTCATGTTTAAGGTGATGTAATGGCAAGCCACATTTTGAGCTAAAGATACTCGGGAGCTTTTGCCTACTAACCTCATCTGGCTATAACAGGTGCTGTGTTGAAGCTTGGCACGTTTTTCTGGTCTGAACTCGTGTGATTATTCCCACTCCCCCTGCCTGCACTAACCTCTGTTCATATTATAGTATTAATTGTGAAACTTGGTGTGGTTTGCCATCACCAAGTATAGAATGTGCAGTTTTTATTGAATGTGAGTCACTAGGTTTTTGTGGCAATAGACAGCAGTATGAAACCAATTTGTAGTTTTTGCTTGGGGAGCATACATACCCTGAAGGTGAGTGATCAGCAGTGCTATGCCTGTGATTGCTACTGCATAGTGTGCCTATTAGGCTCCTACGCATGACGTCACGATTTCTGTGAGCGCCATATTGCCGGTCAAACAAAGGGCTCGGCAGTGCATGAGCTACTGTGAAAAGGGTCATTCTGTCTTCACGGTTATCTCTTTTTTTTAACAATGCCAGAAACGTGTTGTGCCGTGGGCTGCAGTAAAAGGCGTGATGGGGTTTCCAAAATTTCCTTCTATCGAATTCCAGCCGAAAAGAAATTTCTTTCACACCCAGTACAAACCATACATGCAATTCATATAAATTGAACCCCAGACCCCAATTTCTGGAAGACCCAGCTCTTGTCCCATGGTGTATAGCTGAGTTCAGAAAACAATGTTCACATTAAGGAAGTGAACAGTATTATTCAAGTGGTCCTCAGTTCTCACCAAAAACTGTGAAAGTATCCAAAGTCAGGGGTCCCCAAACCCCGGTCCGCGGACCCGTACCAGTCCGTGGACCATTTGATACCGGTCCGCAAATAAAATATTTCAATGATAGTTTTTTTTATTAGAGCTTCCTGATCTTATTTGAAAAACGCCTGTTTCTGCCTTCACCTTACTGTTGCACTTGACTCTGTTGTATCATTTCACACATTAGCTAACCGCAATTATAATTTTAACCTAACCACAAGCTAGCCTTTGAAAAAAAAAATTAGTCTAACCAGTCCGCGGAAACATTTTCATACATAAAACTGGTCCCTGGTGCAAAAACATTGAGGACCCCTGTACTAAATGATAAGGGCCCATGATGAGCACAAAGCAATTACCCATATAAACCAAATGTCAAAAGTTGTCCATGTGAAAAAATTCTTTAAAAAAAAAATCCTGGATCCAGAATTTTATCTGAATCATTTTCCTTTTCCAAAGTTCCACCTCTAGTAGAAATTTAAGGAAAATCCACACTGGGGGTAGCCTTGGCTTAATGTTTAGAGGAGCGGCTTTGGGACTGAAACGTTGCTGGTTTGATTCCCGAACCAGCAGGAAAAATGTGAGGTGATGAGGGGGGGGGGTGATCTCCACCTTCCCTTCCTCCACATTAATGGCTGAAGTGCCCTTGAGAAAGGCACCTAACTCCCAACTGCTCTCCAGGCGCGCCAGTGTGTGTGGCAGCCCACTGCTCCAAGTGATTGTGTGCTCACTTTGGATCGGTTATATGCAGAGGCAATAATTTGCCTTTCAGGATTAATGCAGTATATCAAAATAAAAAAATACTTTTAGCATAATCCCGCTAACAAATGCAGCCAAAAGGGGTCACAAACCAGTGTGTTCCTTGTGCCGGTCCCAAGCCCGGTTAAATGCAGAGGGTTGCGTCAGGAAGGGCATCCGGCGTGTAGACTGTGCCAAAGTAATCCCACTAACACACACAAAGACACAGGGTAAAACGTTACCTGTGGAGGTAATAATACAGCTCTGATCCTATGAAAGACCACCTTCACCCCCAACCATGAAAGATTTCAAAATGTGTATTTTTGAACATTTGAAGACCAATAAGTAAATAAAAAGCATGATTGACTAATAAACACAAATTGTAATCAGTGCTGAATTGCTGTGGTGTAGAAGGAGGAGAATGCTTTCTGTTATGTCATGAGGTCAGGGTGGTAATGGTAACACCAGCTGCATTAATTACATCGCATTATATGCTTGATTATTATCCTACAACAACACAACTTATCGTCGTAGTCCTTACATATGCTACTCTATTTACCGATTATATAATCTTGTAGTGTGTGTGTAAAATGTGATTGATGGATATTCTGAAACAGACTTTCATGTTCAGATCCTTATCTTCTAATCACTGCCTTGGAGAATTTCAGGATTAAACAAAAGCACCACTCAATACTTTATTGTGCAAGGATTTTTTTTTTTTTTTGTAAAGTGTATTGAATAATTACCCTGTGTGTTTTGTTTGTTTTTAATTTTTTTGACGCTCATTATAACCTTGCCTTTTTTCCCCCCTAATAGCCATGTTTACTATTTATTTTGGGAGTTCCGAGCGTCGTCACCTCCGTCAAGGGTCAGAGCTCCCAGTGGGATAATCCACAGCCTGATCCGCTCGGCTCTGCCGTCTTTGTGCCATGGAGAGGGAGGATGGAAGACGGCGGGTTGGGGGGAGGGGACAGGCTGAGCTCTCTCATAAACACTCCACTCACACTCCTCTCCCCTATCCCCATGTATGGACTCATCTTTTCTCTGCACAAGAGGCCCGCTGAGCTCATGTTTATGCTCCAACATCCATAGTACCTCAGAGACAGAAAACACATCAAGCTTTTTTTTTTAATTTGTTCGAAGTGCTGCAGAATGTTCACACATGCCAGCCAAATGACAATTACGGTTTTACAGTTGGCGTAGAGGATTAATAAAGAGTGAAGCAAATCTCCATGGCAACATGTCTATCCATTTCTTTGGGCGCAGTCTCACTCTCTTTGACATTTTTGCTCTGGGTTGTGTCTGAGGCGAGCGCCATGCTCCACAGATGGACCCTACCAGTGTTAATGCGTTGTGGCGGGAGATTGGCAGGTGTCCAAGAGCGACTCGATGAGGCAGAGCTGAGCTCGTTTTGCCTCACGTCACTGTTTATTCTTCACCGCAGTGCAGCTGAGCACCTGAGCACTTGCTTCTGGAAAAGTGCGCTCACACTGGACTCAAGCTGATAGTCTCCACTCTTCATTCATCCATTAATTTCTTAAATAGATCCCTCCCCCCTTCAAAAAAAGGCTAAACGGCTAAAGCTTAGTTTTCTAACCACCCATCCATTTTGATAATCATCACAAGCAGTGTTTCATTCCGCTTTCTGTGCCAGGAGCCCTAGAGGAGCAGATTTGACCTAGTTTCTGTGCAAGCCCACATTCTGGGAGGCTAACACCATGTTTCCTGCATCTTTGTTATGCCTCGTTAGCAAACTAGCAACTGCATTTTGCTCCTGTGATGAGCTGAAAGGCAGAACATTGATTCTTAATTTAATTAGCTCTGGAGTCAGAGCACTCTGCTACTGGTATATGAATATTAATTGAAAAAAAAAAGTATATTTATTTAGTCGGGCTTTCTTATAGAACAAATATTCCACCAGCTTCTCTTTGTTAACATCCTTTAAAAGCTTCACTCCAGCCTGTGGTTACAACATGTTTTTAAAATGTGCAGGTTTGAGTAAGTATTGAATATGAGGTGTGGATTTATTTGATTTTGATATACTTTATTAATCCCATAAATGAAATAATTTCCTCGATATTTAGGTTCGATTAGACTAGATTCAACTTTTGTCATTTTACATGTATAAATACAGAGTAACAAAATGCATTTAAACCATCCAAAGTGAGCACACACTCACTTGGAACAGTGGGCTGCCACACACATTGGGGTTGTCCAGAGAGCAGTTGGGGGTTAGGTGCCTTGCTCAAGGGCACTTCAGCCACGAATGTGAAGGAAGGGAAGGTGGAGCTCACTCCCCCACCGCCACACATTTTTCCTGCTGGTTCTGAAATCGAACCAGTGGCCTTTCAGTCACAAAGCCGATTCTCTCACCATTAGGCTATGACCGCCCCATATCACCAGGATCACCTGTATTTTGGTTGCGTGAAAACCAAAATTATCTAACAACGGTCAACAAATAATTTCTGAGCTAGCTGGCAATGTAAGTGCAATAATAAAGACTCAGTGAAATAGACAAAGTTTATTAGTATGCAATGTAGCGCATGGTGTTTGCGATCTCGACAAAAATGTTTTCAAATGTTTTTTTTCCCCCCGCTGGTCTTGGATTTTAAAACCCAGCCGCTGTTTTGAGTCTAGTGATCTACACAGCGCGTACACTTACAAATGTTTAGCGCCGCCCAAGACCATCGAAAGTTGATATGTAGCTCTCCTGAGCTGATGGCAGCAGCATCAAAAGCTACCTGGGGGTCCAGATACTTTTAATCCTACCCTCAGTGGTGAGGTGAAAGGGGAGGTCTATGAAAATATTTTTAGGGCTACTTCTTTTCTGAATGGTGTGGAAAGCGTGTAACAGTATTTGTCACTTGTTTGTTTAAAGCAGTAGTTTCAACAGAAGATGCATAGTATGAAAAGTTCTACAGACACGCCATCAGCTCAGGACAGACTACTATATTAACATTATTACATGTTAAAATTGGAGCACTAGTTCAAGCTTTTTAAGAATAGAAGAGCACATTTTTTTCAACCCTTTTTAGTATTCTTGTTCTGTTTTTTTTTTTTTGTTTTTTTTGTTTTTGTTTTTTTGTTTTTTTTTTTGTTTGTTAAATAAAATACCCTTTCTTAAGTTGAAATTATATTTTTATTTTGTTTCCTGTCTCCTGTCCTAGGTTTACATAATAGAAATCCACCAAACAAGGAATAAAAAAAAAGGATGGCCTTGTGTTTAATTGATCAGCAGGCAGTCATTACTGTAGATAGTAAATGAGATACCTGCATGAATATCAAAGGGACCTTGTATAAACTGATCACCTTCAGGTTGCTGTGAGTAGAGTAGTAGCTTCGTGCTGTAGCTGCAGCCTTGAGTAGTGAAGCTGTCAATGAAAATGCCTGTTTTGCGAAAGTAATTACTACTTTTTTTTTTTTTTTTTTTTTTTTTTTTTTTTTTTTTTTTTTTTTTTAAATTACCATACTTTCTATAAGTTGCACTTTTTTTTCATAGTTTGGCCAGGGGGATGACTTGTACTCCAGAGCGACATGTATGTGAAATTTTGAACACATTATTATATAATTTTGTTATTTTCCACATTTCCACATGCAATTCATATGTTGATTACACAATGCGGTACAATGAAATGTGGTTGCCAGTGTAAAAAAAAATATATAAAATTATATACTAATGTATTAATAATTTAACATGTAGGTCGCTCTGGAGTACAAGTCGCCCCCCTGGCCAAACTATGAAAAAAGTGTGACTTGTAGTCCAGAAAATACGGTAGGCAGAGATGGTATATGCACTGTGAGCGTCTCACACACACCAACATTTTCGTTACGCCTCGTCAAGTCATGTTTTAGTCACCAAAGACCCATTTTTAGTTCGTCAACATCGTGTTGTCATCATACAAAAAAGTGCGTTAACGAAATCATTTAAACAACACTGCCCCCAAAATGCAACCTATACTCCAGTGCGACTTGTATATGGTTGTTTTTTTTTTTTTAATGCATTTTTTGGCTGATTTGACTTGTATTCCGGAGCGGAATATGGTCCGGAAAATACAGTAAACTTGCATTTCTCAATGAGTGACTGAAAAAAGTCTAATGGTCTGGCTATGATACTGATTTGTCCAACAATGAATATATAGTATATTTAGCAATGCTGGGGTTTGGAATTGTACACTATAGAATAGCTGAAACTTGTTATAGTGTTCTACTACCATGATGCAGGCTCTGTCAGGGCTATGTGTGTGCAAGCCCACATCAAGTCCTATGTGATATTTAATATAATTTTTTTTCTTTCTCAAAATATTTCCCATTTATTTTGTGCTTGAAACACAAAAGGTTTCATAATTTCATAAATCCGGCTGAGCACAAGAGCACTTGCCTTCAAAGAAAGGGAAAGAGAGACTGATTGAAGGCAAGATTCTCACATCTTTGTATTTCTTGAGATTTGTAAAGCTACGCTTCTTTTCATTCCTTTTTATGTGAAGACCAAATCCGAACTTTGTGTATGCAAGTGGGTGGCAGAGTTCCATGTGTCAAGCAGGGAATATTAAAAAAATTCCATATGCAAGCCTCGCGTACAAATATTTCACAGACCATATCATGTGACCATTCAAGTACACACAATAGCCAGGACTGAACCCCTTCAAACAAAAATCACATGAAATATGAAAATGAGCTTGTGATGTATATTCCTTCAAACACAAACTAATGGAGCATCTTATCACAGTTAGTTTTTCCGTGCTAAATCACCTCTGAGGAAGTAACAGTCAAGACAGTGCGAGACTGATTAGGAAAAAGGATTCGCCATCAATATGGGTACATTTTCAAAATGAGTCCATCCCAAATCTGATGTGAGGAGAATAGTTTCACCGAACCGTCAAGCCGCTACTGTTATTATAGTAATATAATATTTAACAGTTATTCCATGAAACTAATAGTTGTACATGACCTGGTAGCGAACAAGACATTTAGCTTCAAAACCGTTATCAGCCATAAATGACTTAAGTAAGTGGAATAACAGTTTTATCATATCCATATCCACTGTTTTGTGAGAAATATCCTATTTTTATTATTCTATTCAGATTTTTTATTTATACAGTATCATTTCCACTTTCTAGGTTACACGCTTCATTATATAAATAAATCCAAACTGACAGGGACAGGCTTTCTTTTTTTCTTTTTCTTTTTTTTTGGTGAAAAACTATTTATTTATTTACTATTAATAATTATTTAAAATTAAAAATGTTCTTCATCAGATACTTTTTAGTAGTATTTTTTAGAGTATTGTCTTGTAGTTTTGCTTTAAAATAGAGTAATTTCAGCAAATAACGCCATCACTTTGTATATGAGCTGAAATCCTAGTAGTAAGAAGCCAATCATAGTGCACAGTTTCTCATATTGAGTGGGTGTGGATATAATATGAGGTTATACTGTAATTCAAAAACTGTTTGTTTCACCAATAGTACAGCCATTAGAATTTACTAAAACAAGAATGCGTTATGAATTCTGTGGTTTCCAGCTACACATCATCTGACATGATGTGGTTAACGGTCGGATTGACGCTGTAATGTTATCATGCATGCTAGCAAACGTGAAACTGGTTTTAGACTTTGAAAAAGAACTTCTAGCAACTGATTAGCCCATACCATAAAATCAGTATGCACACAGTCATCTCGTTTTACTGCGATTGTTCAGCACAGCCTTTCAAACGCACTCTTGAAAGGAGTGGATCCACATTGCTAATTCCATCAGTTGAACACAGCACAGCTAATGCAGGATCGCTGTCTGAGCAGCTTTTAAAGCCATTTACTTCCCTTCACTCTGAAAGACACTTTTTTTTTTCCTTCCCTCCCTGGCACAATGTCTTTCTCACATATAATGACAGAACCTTCTGTAAAAAGACCCAAAACTGTCGCAGCGTTATGTATATAAAAAAAAAAAAACCAATCAATCCTGATGGGAAGTTCCCTTTGTGGCTCTTAGCTGGAAATTGGAAGCAGGGCAGGATAATTGATTAAGCATCAGGCTGCTTTTAGAGATGATGGATTCCAGGAGTCGAACTGCTTGCTTCTCGTTTCAGAGGCTGCGATCGCGCTCTGAGCACCGGGTCATATCGTTCATTTCTAGAGCACTTGTCAAGGATTTGTGACCCCGCATCCGGAACTGATCCATTTCCCACCAGCCCTGAGAACATGGCGTTTCACAGAGCGCACCCCCCGCCGCCCCCCCCCCCCCGGCCAAAAAAAAATAAAAAAATCGTACTCTTCCCCTTCACCCCACATCATCATTTCTGATAAGATGAAAAGTTTGGATGACAGTTTCATGTGTTGGCTGTCATAATTCCAGTTGGGATTGCAACCGCTCCGGTTTGGCCATTAAGCGTGGCTTCATGATTGCCCGTGTGCAAACATTTCCTGAAATGTCACGTCCTGCGCTTGGATTGAATTGTTAATGTTTTAGTGCATGTCACGGCAGAAAAACCATTTACCGGTACCATCGCCTACTACCTCTACCGAGGAGTATTAGCGTGTGTGTGTGTTAGAGAGAGAATGTGAGTGTTTGCTCAGATCAGAGGCACAGAGTTGGTGAGAGCTCCTACAGGGAGATGTCAGATAGAACCAGCCAGCTGCGCATGGCTTCTGGCCACGTGTGCGGCTCAATTTCCATTTTTATTAACAATCCCGTTCCCTCTTTCATCGAGACGGATGGGTGGTGGTGGGGGGGGTTCGATGTCACTCCCATACAGCATGCCATAGTTTGTGTGTGTGTGTGTGAAAGAGAGGAGAGGGTGTGTATGTGCGAGTGCATGCTTAACCGCTTTTTGCCCTTTCCTGCACCGCTTTGCCCGGAGGGACTGACATGCTGAGTGATTTCTGTGCGCATGCTTCTTATCCCAGGGAAAGCAGTGTTTGTCATTTCTACACTATCAAGGATGTGCGTTGTTGTTTCTTTTTTCCTGGCTACACCAAGAGCTTGATCTGGAAGCGGCTTGTTGCAGTAATGTTGAGCTTATTGTGCAGTGTGTTGTAATTCACAGAAATCTCAGCACAAAGGAGAATCAAGCATGGGGGGTGGGGGTTAGGGGTTTCAGTGAAGCACAAGTGTGCAAAAGGGATGTTTCTCCCCTGCTTGGGTTTGATTCATGTTTGCATATACAATGGAGAGGCCCTGATAGCTGGTATCCCATGAGCGATTTCCTGCCGACGCGTCCAACCAGAGTAGGAGATCAAACTGCAACTGGTTCAGCAAGATTCATGAGTTAAGAGCCAGCGGGGCTCTGCACGCCGCTCTCCGAGACATCACAGACTCTCTCCTGAGATTGAACTGGGAAAGAGAGCTGCTGCTGCTGCTGCATGCTAAGTGTGTGTGTGCGAGTCCACTCCTTGCCTGAGAGACGAGGAAAAGAAGATCTGACACGCTGCTCAATTTCCTGCCCATCAGCAGTTACATTCTGCATGTCAGAATCGGAATCAGAATACATTATTGATCTCGGAGGAAAATGTGTTGGTGTATTAGGCTTGTCTTATCTTTTTCTTTTTTTTTTTTGGGAGTGGGGGGTTTGTTTGTTTTATTTACCTCCCCCCATACCAGACTTGCCTACCCTGCAGTCGTCTTTCTCATTCGTTCTTAAGCTTCCCAAACATGTTTGCAGATGTCTTCGTTTGCCCTTCCAGCAGGAAAGCTCAAGTCAGTCTTCCCCTAGAGAACAGCTGATCGTTAAGCAAACGCTACCTCGAGAGGGCCGAGCACACAGGAGCGCCTTGTGACCTCTGTCTCTCTCGAGAATGGGTTACAGAG
This sequence comes from Euristhmus nudiceps, assembly GCA_030068295.1. Taxonomy (NCBI): domain Eukaryota; kingdom Metazoa; phylum Chordata; class Actinopteri; order Siluriformes; family Plotosidae; genus Euristhmus; species Euristhmus nudiceps. The sequence continues at coordinate 10,348,330 of JAQNCB010000017.1, read as the reverse complement.
AGACAGAAAGAAGTAGGGAAAGCGAGCGCTGCTGGCTTGCACAGTTTTAAGATTCTCTGTGAGCTGTCAGCGCTGACACATTTCTCCCTCTGCTCTGCTGCACAGATATGTAAATCCGGCCTCTTCAAAATGCAGCGCACTAGATCAGCCTCAATTTATTCCTCTCTCTCTCTCTCTCTCTCTCTCTCTCTCTCTCTCTCTCTCTCTCTCTCTCTCTCTCTCTCTCTCGCTCTCTCT
>JAQNCB010000017.1:10244978-10263778 GCA_030068295.1 Euristhmus nudiceps | reverse complement strand
GTGTGTGTGTGTGTGTGTGTGTGTGTGTGTGTGTGTGTGTGTGTGTGTGTGTGTGTGTGTGTGTGTGTGTGGTAATATTTTCTGTTTCCTGCCACATGTTGACAGGACAGAGTGCTAGTTTTTAGTTTGAATGGTCCTCTGAGAATTTTCTCTTATCACTGATTTCCATGCATGTTTTTAATGCTTGTATAATTAAAAGATTATTAGATAAAATGTTTATATAAAGAGATGTAGAGCCCAACTTGGCTTCTTCCCCTGCTGCCCCGTGTATTAGCAGCCCCTTGTATAATTTTTACTTACCCGTATTTTATCAATTGTATATGCTTTGTAATAATAATCCAAACAAAACACGTTTTTTTTTTTTTTTTTTTTTTTTTTTTTTAAACAGAATTTTTGATCCAAGTTTCCATTTCATTTAGAATAATGCATTCGATGAGAAGTGTACATCTTCCTCTGAATTATCTTTGTCGGCTTTCCTGCCTTGTGCCGCTTCATGAATGGCATGGACAACAGCCTCATCAGCGAGCAGCACGGTTTGGTAGTGGCTAGCGGATTCTCACAATCGGAAGGGTTTTCTCCAGGTTCTCTGGTTTCCTTCCACAGTCCAAATACATGCACATTTGGTTATTCCAACTTGCACCGAGGTGTGAGTGGTCTGGTGAGCTCTTCTGGGTATATCATATCTTTGCCCAGTGTTGGTTGAGAAAGGCTCCAGTCTTCCTCTGGCCCTTGTATGATTGGCGAATGAATGAATGAATGAATGAATGAATGAATGAATGAATGAATGAATGAATGAGTGAGTGAAACAGGTCAGCATTGGTCCAGCTCCAGTTAGTTTTCCTATGCATCTTGGATCAACAGTACAGACAAAACCAGGACTAAGATGAGCTTTACGATAGTAAAGAAGTTATGAAAAACAGCTCACGACGCAGAAGGATATCACTAGAAAGCTTGTTGGTTACAATTGATTTCCTTGATGCTAATTCTGAAATCGTTAGCTTGTTAGTGATTTAGGAGTCAATGCCTGCTAGTTTGCAAGCTTGCTTGCTCCACAAATTCGGCAAAATCTTTTAATCATTTCAAATGTACTTTTTTTTTTTTTTTTAATCTAGGGTGGTAGGAACGATATGTGATACCTCTTTCATCTAAATCGCTAAAGGAACTACCGAGATACAGATAAGTCTTGTTAAATGAGCCCTTTATTCTAATGTAAATAGATTGGGATGTGCATGTCAAATGTTTACAGATAATAGGCTGCATTGGAAAGTTCAAATCATCAAAAATATGGGATTATTTGTACTTTAATGAATTTTAATCAGGAATCAGATCACTGTCATGGCGGCGCCCAGTACGGAACCTGCAGGACTCAGATTAGCTTCGAACTTCATAATATCCTACTTTAAGACATAAAACAACACACATGCACCAGCTATTTGTATAACTGACGTGTCACATTAACTGAAATTTGATGTTAAAGCTTGCCTTCAATTTGAACTCTCTGGAAAATAGGCAAAACTTGACCGATTTTCACTGGGTAAAAAAACTGGAGCTTGCCCATGAGCCGTGTTTTTAGGCACAGATCCAAATCTCGCAGTGAAATGTTAATGTCATCGTAGTGGGGCTAAATACACAGGAGAATTATGTTTGTCCAACTGCCTACACAAATATTACATAACCACAGAAGCCATCATATTTACTGTATTTTCTGGAGTACAAGTTGCTCCAGAGTTTAAGTCACAAAAAACTGCATAATAAAGAAGAAAAAACATGGATAAATCGCATTGGAGTACAAGTCACATTTTGGGGGAAGTGTTTAAATTATTTCGTTAGCGCACCTTTTTTGTATGAGGACAACATGACGTTAACACTAAAAATGAATCTTTGGCAAATAAAACATAACGTGACGTGGTTGAGTTTTCGTTGACGGGATGTAAATGTTGGTTTGTGAAACTCTCACAGTACATATACCATCTCTGCCTACTCTGCGTGTAACAGAGCGGGGAGGCAACAAAAGGTGCACTAACAGTTAGGCACAGGAACGTATAGTCCCACTGAAACGAGACTCTTTGCTCAAACATGTTAAAATAGACTCTTCATTTCAATCTACGGTATATTATTTGCCCTATATCTTGCATGAGGAGTCAATTAGCTTTGACACGCAGCCTCTGTTATTTACTTGTGTCTCAGATGGCGATGGAAGAACAAGAGTTGCGATGTCCTATCACCACACTTGTCACCTTCTTATGTTTTATACTCCTATTTAAATCGTTCACAATAAATGCGCTGCCTATCCAGATCATTGGAAATATTGGTAAGTTTTGACAAAAACAACGAAACTTTCCTCTGTCAAGTAGCCTACCTTAACAAGAACTAAAGGTTTCCTGTTAAGACTTTTGCAATAAAGGTCTCTTTTGACTTAATTTCCGGTGTTATAAGAGGCTTATTGACAAAGCATCTCAGCAAAATTAGACTGACTTAACAACCCAAGAGTATCCTCTTATGGTTGTCAGTGCGAAAATAATCAACATGTGAAATGCGGTTGCCAGTGTGAAAATAACGTACAAAATGATATAATAATGTGTTAATTTCACATACAGGTCGCACCCCAGGCAACACTGAAAAAAAGGTGTAACTTGTACTCTGGAAAATACGGTAGCATATTTAGAAGCAGTGAGTGCTCTGTGGGTGTGACTCTCAGGATAGAAGGTCCACTATCAGTGATACCAGTGTGTAGGTCAGTCAGTAGGTGATATTATGGAGTTTAAAGGTCATGTGACACACTAACAGGATATTATGTCAGAGACAATGTGCGCGGAGCATGGTCGCCATAGTGGTGCACCACAATGTGGTCTTTGGTGTAAATTGGGAATCCCAGAATGAGAGAATGTGTTTACTTTTTATTCACTGTCCTTTTGGATTACACACTCAAACTCCCTCTTGGCACTCAGTCAAAGTTAGAGTAATGTATTAGAGCTGAGTAGATTAGCTTTGACTAAGTGATGCACTGAGAGCTAGTGTCTTTTCAAGAAGGTCTTTATATATAAAAAAAAAAAAAAAAAAAAAAAAAGTAAAGGGAGCGCATACCACTTTACAACGTAGCAAGTTGTGTTGAATAATTTGACTACAGGTAACATCTGACTTACGACCTGCTCGACTTGCGTCCACCCGTACTTACGACCACTGCCAGCAGATACTTATTTTTTTATTCAATGTCTGGCACCGCAGCACGGAACAGCCCGGCAACGCGTACGACAGTTACGGCAGCACAGTATCCCAGCATTTCACTCTCACACGGCGGTCTACTACTACACTCAGGAACTAGATACCGTCTTGGCAGCATCTAAATTTTCTACCCTACACCGTTACTATGGCTTAAAAACGCAACAGATTGACATCGTGTATGGCAGTAGATGCGTGCTCCTTTAAAATGGGACTGCACCGCCTGGAACATGTTCCCGATGTGCCAAAACTACACACACACTCTGTAAGCACTGCGCATATTTAATAGCGTTTGTACCAGTGGATGTACAGAAGTGTTAATGAGTGGGAGTTCTCTCTATGCCGCGCGCTTCAGACCCTCCGCACTGCACCATCACAGTTATGACATTCAAACGTCATAAAAAAAAGGTGCCATTAAACACCACAAACACAATAACACTGATGCAAAGCTGCAGAATTCATCCGTATCAAAAGTTTTCTCTTTGAAAAGGTCTCCCTCTTACCTTGAACCCTAGAAAATTATGCGGGAAAGGGGGGCGGGGTCACGTTGCCATGATCCGTCTGGTTTCAAATTCTGTGCACTGGGATACGAGTGGGCGGAGCTACAATTCAGCACAGACCTCATGACATTGCGCACATGTGACATGAAAGCTAGACATGAAGGGGAGTGTGTGTGTGGTGGGGGATTCGACTTGCGTCCAATCCGACTTCCAACCGGTTGGTTGGAACAGATCCTGGTCATAAGTCAGATGTTACCTGTATCACCTGAATTGTGACATCATTTGGCCATCGTATCCTGACACAAGTGACAGGTTGCCCACTATCGACACCTACCCGTTTACAGTTTCTTCTACATTTGGCCCGTCCCACTTTTTGCAGCACAATTGCACCCCCTTGTGTAAGGATTCGTTAGTTGTTTTTATTTTTTTCCCCCACAGATATGTTTTTGATTTAGCATAGTGTATTTTTGTAGGTACCGACATAATAAAGCTTGAGTGCATAGTTTAAGTTTAGGATTAATTCCTCTTTTGAACCACACTTGGTTGACCCCAGTGGCTGGATTATTACACCCTTTACTCTGAATGTTAATAATCTGAGCAATAATGACATTAGAAGGAATCTCCAAAATGATGCTGTTGCACGAAAAATTAAACCTGAAAGTTCAGCATCCTGTGATAATGAAGCCAGACACCGAAACTTAAAACACTGTTTGATTTGGCTTAATGCCAAACAAAACAGTTTGATGTCACCCACGTTTGAAGCACAGTCGAATCTGTAGCCTACCAGAGCTGGAAAATTTCAGTCTGATGTTCGACTTGCATTAAAAAAAAAAAAAGGGTCTGCCATCACTACACTCCTCAGCTTTCCACCTACTGCTTTTGAAACTCCATTTTAAATCATACGCCACAGCTGTCAATTGGTGCTGTAACTCAGTCAACATGTCAACAATATCACATACTTTTTTTTTTTTTTTTTTTTTTTAAATAGATAATTGAGTACTTTGTTCATAAGACGGTGGGAGCAGAGCTGTACTGTCCAGGGTTCCCAGCCCGAGGCTGCTGTAGCATCTGTGATAAGACATTACTTAAAACAACGAAGGTGTTGAAGAGTTACAGATTGGTGTTGGGCAGCTGGCTCACAAATGGGCTTGTACGCTCCTTATAGATGTAGGGGTTTTTTGTCTTACAAGATGTCTACCTAACCTTTTACACTAATTGCAGGTAAACAGGTGATCGAAACAGGTTGAGTGGTTTAGACGCTGGCCAAGAACAGGAAGCACTGGGTTATGTTTGCCAGTAGCAAACAATCTGACCTGACATAACTGGTTTCAGTAATGAGGTTGAACGAATTAAGTTATTTAATGAATACATTAGTTATTAAATAAAAATAACATTTGAATTAAATGTATTTGAATTTAAACATAATCATAAACTCACCTAAGCCAAGCTGGTACAATAGCTGTGGCCGGAAGGTCATCAGTGCTTGTTGTGGTGGTGACCCCCGAACCCGGTGGTGGACAGCTGAAAAAGGAGTCCTATCGGGAATTGTTAGCCCCTGTGACTCCAGAGGCAGCAGACAGGTACCGACTGGCCAAATGTGCTGCAGCTCGAGCTGTCACTGATGCAAAATCTCGGGCGTGGGAGGAATTCAGTGAGGGCCTGGAAAGAGACTATCGGTTGGCCTCGAAAAGGTTCTGGACCACCATCCGCTGCATCAGGAGCGGGAAGCAGTTCTCCACAAATACTGTTTACAGTGGAAGTGGGGATTTGCGTACCTCGACTGGGGATGTTGTTGGGAGGTGGAAGGAATACTTCGAGGCCCTCCTCAATCCCAGCAACACGCCCTCCGTGGAGGAGGAAGGCCCTGGGTGTTTGGGTGGGGGTCCACTCATCACTGGGGCTGAGGTCGTGGAGGTAGTCAAAAAGCTTCTCGGTGGTCGGGCTCCAGGGGTAGACGAGATCTGTCTGGAATATCTCAGGGCTCTGGATGTAGTAGGACTGTCTTGGTTGATACGTCTCTGCAACATCGTGTGGTCATCAGGGCCGTACCTCTGGATTGGCAAACTGGTGCGGTAGTCCCCATTTCTAAAAAGGGGGACCAGAGGGTGTGTTACAATTATCGTGGAATCACACTCCTCAGCTTACCCGGGAAAGTCTACGCAGGGGTACTGGAGAGGAGGATCTGACCGATAGTTGAACCTTGGATTCAGGAGGTAAAATGGGTTTTTTGTCCTGGCTGCAGCACTCTCGACCAGCTCTATACACTCTATAGGATCCTGGAGGGGTCATGGGAGTTTGCCCCATATATATATATATATATATATATATATATATATATTGGCCTTATCAATCAAAGGCATGAGGAAGGGCATGGTGTGTGTCTCCAACAATGGCGTTGTCACTGAATTTCACTGATTGAAAACTTAGCTCGGTCACCATCTCCTTCTCCCGAATCTGTTGACTTTGGGCTTAATACCCAGTTCATGGATTGGCATCCCGTCGTCATGGTTCCACTTGAGAAAAGACCAATATGAAATGCTTTTTCCTTTCAGCTCTGAATCGCTGCTGTTCACTATCATTGTCGTGCTCACACAGTGGTTGTAGGTCTAGTTCTGAATGTAAAACTAGGTAGCCCAAAGCATTTTTTAAAATGTATTTTTTTTTATTATAACCAGTTAATCAGAAAGAACAGGAAAGAAAATGACACCTCATTTATTAAGATACCATCATTGATTCAAAGCTATTTTAAACATCTTCATGATGAAACCATTTTGTTGTCCGTTTTACATTAAAATGGCCAAAATGCCAGAATTGCTTTTCCATACATTCGTTAAATAATAGTAATAAAAAAATTAAAAATGCTTATTACGCTACATTTTCTTATTCAGTTGTGTATACAGTTTGTCTGTAATTTTGGTTATTATCTGGATAATAAATTTAAAAATGTTCTCTCCTAAAAATGCGGAAATTTTTTCCCCACTTGTCAAAATGGCCAAGTTGGCAAATCGAGTCACATTTTCCTGAATATAGGTTAATTAATATGCCATTAACATCAGGTCTGAACTGTTATACAGCTTAACACATTCCCTGTTAATAAATTTAAATTTAATCAATTAACAATACATTTATTTTGTGACTACTACTAATCAAAAAGCAAAGTTTTGACAACCAACTGTATAAATAATGCTTATTACAGCTTTTAACTCAACCATTAGGTAAAAAAATAAAATATTTAAGTTTTAAATTTAACTGCAATTTATCAGCATTTTAAAACACAAAACGACCTTTAGGGTTCCAAACACTTCGTCAAACATATTCACATGGGGATCCAGTCAACTTGCAATAACTGAAGTGTTGTTTTCCTTCATTTTATTTGCCTGTATAAGCCACTAAAAGGTCTCCGGTAATGATCCCATAATAATATCAATATTCATGCAACACTAAGCTAAGATTCATGCAAGGGAAACAATTTAGTAACTTGTACATACTGATGTACTTTCAGAAGGTTGAGACAGCCTGTATTTAATTGCTGATAATTGATTAAATATTTATACACGTAAAGCATGGACATACGATATGTTAAGTGCTTAACTTTTTGCTTTTACACAAAAATAAATTTAATACTACAATTATTTTGTTTACAATTACTTAATGAAAACGTGGTCTTATCAGTTCTGCTCAGCACTTGTACACGCCTACTACAGCAACCCTTGAGGTACTTAATAAAACACTGTGATTGCTTGTATCTTCAAAACAACCATGCAGCTGACCAATGGGAATGATTGATACATTTGTGATCCTGGGTCTTTGGCAGTATTTTGATCTATCCTTGGTGGTGTCCGGAGTTGATTTGCAATGCGTGTTAAATTGCAAATGCATTTGGTTGGAGGGGTGCTTTTTTGGGGGCATCTTGGTCAGATTTTAGGCACACCATGGGGTGCACACACTTCAGCGCGCCTGAAACAGCAAGGCCTTAGATAGATAGATGCGCCTGAAACAGCAAGGCCTTAGATAGATAGATAGATAGATAGATAGATAGATAGATAGATAGATATTTATTCTATTTTATTTATTTATTTATTTGTTTGTTTGTTTGTTTGTTACACTGAATTTATGTTGTGGTAATGCCCTGTAGGTTTTTACTGCATAATAGTGTTGTGCTTTTAATCAGGTTTTAATCCTGTTATAAATTATATGAATTTCCTGATGCACCTGGTGTGAGGATTAGATCATACACCTGTTCACTGCATGAATGTGTGTTCGACATAGCGCAGTAAATCTTTTCTGTATTGTCAAATTCGGCCAACAGTCTCTCCAATAGCAGGATGAAGCCACTCCTGTATGATGCAGGCTGAAAGTGGTTGTGGTGTTGAGGAGGTGGAGCAGGATTTCTTTTTTGCACAGAGAGTTGGATCACTACTTTTCTGTGCTGTTCACACACCAGCAACTGCTTTGCCAAGTCACGGTGCTCATAAATCACCAAGTGTTTTAGAGGACGCTGGCTTTTCACCTCAGCGTCAGGGTTCGCACCGGGGCTCAAAGAAAGTAATGGAAATTTTGAGCCTGTTATGATCTCACTTCATTGTGATAATTGCACCATTGCACTTGTCCGAGACTGAAAGAGGCCCTTTTCTCTCTTATCAGAGCCAGAGGTCCACCCAACACCGAAGACATTAACTCACCTGAATGTCTCGCCTTGTAGTTGTGCTTTGTGCTCAAGTCATTTTATTTAATTCCTTCTTCTGTGGTGCACAGTTTAAACCCCATGAAAGTTTTACATTTCAATTTGTCCAGTTTTAAACAGCCTTTTTTTTTTAAAAAAAAAAAATATACATTCAATGTTGTCATTTTTCATCAAAGTACTCTAACTGGGTTTGTTTTTTGTTTTCCTGGTTAATGCAGATGGAGTCTCCGGTCTCTACGCCAGCCCCACCTCCACTCCATCATCTCGCATCCGTTGGTATCAGCGATATCGCCTCGCCATGTGAGCAGCTGATGGTGCGGACACGGTCAGTGGCCGTCAACACATCGGATGTGGCACTGAGTACGGAACCTGAGTGCTTGGGGCCCTGCGAGCCCGGAACAAGCGTCAATCTGGAGGGCATTGTATGGCAAGAGACTGAGGACGGTAAGAAGCCTGTGGGTTTCAGGATTATCCCAAGGCCAGTTGTCTGGGTTTTATATATATATATATATATATATATCTGGTTACTTTGAGCCCTCCAGACTACAGGGTGACCAGTATCAAGAATACAGTATTCGTTGTGACTATTTTTTAGAAGTGTGATTTTACAGCAGTAATAGTATAATGTTGGCATATTTTGAAATGGTCCTTACAGGGCAGGGACATCTATATTATTTTCACAGTTTGCAGTGGCTATTCTTATCTGTTTATTAGGGCCTCAACTTGATTGTTACCATGGTGATACAGTGGTAAAGGCTTTAGATCAGAAGGTCATGGAATCAAACCCCCAGTCTGTCCCTGTTGTAATACTGTATCTTGGCTGACCCTGCACACTGACCCTTGATTCCTGGCAAGCTTGTATATGGGAGGAAATGATTTAAAAATGCATTTGGTGAGATTAGCCCTTTAATTATTAAATGGGTTCTACATTTAAATGATTCCTATCTATGTTTACAAAGCTCCACCTCCAGGATGTGTCCAGTGTCACTTTCAGCCCCAGCAGGCAGTGAATCAAAACAAACAAGTACTTCAGATAGGCATTCTGTTTTCCATGTAGGTTTTCTCCACAAATTAATATGCTTTTTATTATTATTGTTATTAATTATCTGTATATTTTCAGTTATTTTTAATTATTAAGAAATATTAAATCAATTAGTTATAAATAATTAATGATAATTATGAATTAATTATTGGTACTTTTCATGTAATGTATACATGGAGGAAAGAAAAGCCTTCTTTATCTTGTACTACATTTTGCATCACATAGTCTTATAATGACATTAAATAGTGCACTGCCCGGCCCAAAAAAAAAAGTTGCACACTCCAATATCTTCATGTAGTGTGTTTAACCTTGTTCAAAGCACATAATCCTCCATGGCATCATTGCGCCAGTTATCAGGTCGAGGCTCAGCAAGATTAATGTGCCAACAAAATGAAGTGAGTTGATGACCTGAATGAGCAGGTTATCACATCAATAGACCCTCTTCAGTTCAAGACGTCGGTGAAAAATGAACCCACCACTGCTTGGAAATAAACGTTATGATGCTTAAGTTTGTTGAAACAACGGCATGACGATTCCATGCTGTGAGCAAGGCTAAAAGCCGAACACAACGTATTTGTGTGTGCGACTTGTCTGGGCAGTGTATATCAGGATCTATATACCAAATTGTGGGTCTCCGGTGGTGTAGGTTAGACTGCTGGGATCATGATCAGGAGGTCGTGAGTTTGAATCTCGGTGAGACCCCCACCGTGCTAGGACGCCTGGGCAAGGTCTGAACCATAAGTGTGCCTCTGTTCACCCAGCAGTATAAATGGGTACCAGTAAAAATACTGGGAAGGGAACCTGCGATGGACCAGCGTCCTATCCAGGGGGAGTTGAACTCCTAGTCGCTTCACGCTACAGAAGCTGGGGATAGGCGCCGCCACTGGGCTTGGGTGTATAAAAAACCCATGATGAGCCATTGGGCTCGGGAGTAAAAGCCCACAGGCCTTACCTTATACCAAATTGCTACCTGATGACACCGTCATCTGTGCATTTCTAGTTTGTAATCTCTGGTGCAGGGGTGCCCACACTTTTTCAGCATGCGAGCTACTTATAAAATGACCAAGTCACAAAGATCTACACACTACAAAAATGCAAAACATATATTTATTTTCAAATATATTGAGGATTCTTTATATGCACAATGTATATTGATGTACCTGCATAACCGCTGCACTTGGCACCCTTTTTTTTGCGCATGCGTGGTGACTGGCAGCCCTGGTAGCCAATCAAGGGCTAGATAGCTGATAGGCTGACATCTATTTTTTTTAATGTCATGCGATCGACCAATAGTACCTTTGCCATCGACATATTGAGCACCCCTGCTCTAGTGTAAGACTTAATTAGGTTTTATTTGCCTGATGTTCATCCCTGATAAGTGTTTTCAAATAGAAGGCTTTTAGATTGCAGCAATAAACAAGAAGCATCTAATGTTTTTATCTCCAACATTAATTAGGATGTTAAACGATTCTTGACACTGGAGTTCTAAATGTTGTTTCACGCTTTTTTAAACATCAGAGCTTCAGTTATGGCGAAGTATGGTGTAGGTGTGTTCTTGAGGTTTAACGCACACACTTTAAATGAGTCACCTACAATATGCCCACTGCTATCCTCAGAGCATCAGCCCTATAAAGGAGCCTCATTAACATTCACAGCGTCTACTTCCCTTAAGTATGTGCTTTTTGTAAGCACACTCTTTCTAATACAGCACCCCCCTCCCCCCGCTTGAGTATGTATGCTTGTGTTCACTAGCTTGCCTCACTGCATGTCTGGAGGGACACAAAAGAAGGTCGTACACATTCCCAGCCCCAGGCATGTACAGGCACTGAAGGCCTCCACCTGCTTTAGTCTGCTTGAGGGAGGTAGTTATGGCCTGCTGCTTCCAACCTCCTCTCATCTGTTCCTTCTTTGGAAAACATACCGGAGAAGGAGGAGGCCGTCTGCTCAGCATGTGCTCTATTTGATCGTCTTTCTCCAGCCGAGTCAGCACTGGGTCCACCAGGATGCCTCTGCGTGTTTGAAGTGGTTTTTTTTTTTTTTTCCTTCTTTTTTTCTCTCCCCCATCTCGTTGCAGAAGCAAGCAGATCCGTATCTGTGACACTGTGTGTGGGTGGAAAGTGGCGCAGTGAGATCTGGTGGCAGGGTGTCGTTCGAGCACTTTGATATGGCTTACCATTGTACTTGGTTCCTTTAAGGACTCGCCATGTGTGTGCCCACATCACGGATAATCTTGTGTCTTGGTGCTTCCAGCAACGTTTCTGTAAATGTCAGCCTGCCAGCAGCTAACAGTCCTGTGCTTGTTTTTGAAAATGGAATGCTTTCAAAAGAGAAAATGCTGTGGGTCTATCCTCAGAGGCTCGCAATTATCTGGAAATATTGCACATTTCATTGCATATGGACCTCAAAACTGCTGCTGTAATCATATACACCTAGTATTTTTTGCATTCTTCTCTGTGACTGCATACTCAGAAGTGATTTAAATCCTATTCTCCAGTGTTATCCATAACATGATTGGTTCCATTATGGATGTTGTTCCTTTCGATGCTTATGCTTCAGGTCATCTCAAGTAAGGTGTTGTCGTCGATGTGTTCTCCACCCCCAACACTGGGTGCCCCTGTGTAGTTCATTAGGTAAATAAATATGCACTGTATGGCAAACAATTGGTGCACACCTGACCATCTGACCCATATAACACTTCAGTTATTAGTAGACATGGGTGGAAGTTTACTTGAAAGGCTTTGGGTGTAAATCCTTTTCAGCTTTCAGGTGTTATGACTTATTTGGGCTAGAACGAGAATTATTCCTGTGGATATTATAAAAGGGGTTTAGATATGAAAGTTATTGAATGCTTGCCAGCATTGTTTAATGAAGAGCAGTGTAGTCCAAATCTCCAAGTCTTAAAAGCAAGCATATTTTATTAAGGCACGATTAAGTAAGATGGGATCTTTGGCTCATCTACATCAGGAAGAATGATGTTTATTCCATATTAAAAAAATGAGTAATTGCTTATGTCTTGACATTTTCCCTGAATACCTTCCGGATTAATAGATTTGCTTTATCTATTTGCTTTTCACTTACTCACCCATGTTTATGAAATCAAGGAGACTCTGAGTTTGGTGGCTTACTGCTCCTGACAGAATACAGAGAGACAGATCAGGGCAATGTTTCAAGCCGTCACCATGACACAAATCCCCTTGGCAGGAAACTGGAGGCACACCAGGGTCATGCTGGTGTCTCATCCACCCTTGGAAGCCACGCATGTTGATGCCTCCAAGTGTCAGCCCTAAATCTTTACAAACTTTATTGCTCTTGAAGAGAAGCCCTGAAAAGGCACAGTGCCAGGGAACACAAGCATGCCAGGATTACTTATGCCTGAATACTGATGTCAGTCCCAGCTTTGCACACTGTGCATTTCCCTGCAGTTTTTACAACCACTTGAGCTCCTTCATTATGCCTGTTGGTTTTTAATTTTTGGATTGTAATTCAGTTGGTCCTTTATTCCCCATTCTTACTTGTAGTTCCAGAATTTATTTCTGTTCAGCGGCCAAGTGTGCACAAAATATTAGCACAGCTTTCCTTTCTTTAAGCTCATTGTCTGTATTCACTGATTAGCCATTGAATTGATGAGCTGATCAGACATGTTAAATGTGATTGTTTACCATCATTTATATGATATATTTATATTTATATTCCTGACAATGTTATTTGAAAAAGCAGAAAACCTTGGTTTCTCTGGGGTATTTCACTCATTCTTGTCGCAAAAAAGCATAACTGCTTTGGATAATATGTGGATTCTTGGAGCAAACTCAGCTGTGAACAGTCCCAACGATGCTCTGCAGAGCCTCTGATCTGTGAAGGACAAGAGCTCTCCTGTATAACTGCTTCAGAGGTATTTATTAATGGAGTGTAAGAGTCCAGAAGGGCACATGCCAAGCTTGTGTTTCCTCTGCCAGTGCCTTTGAAGGGCACAAGAGGCGAAACGATCGTCCATTCACCCCAAGTCAGCCCTGGGGCACAGACAGGTGGCCAGAGGAACGCTACTGACTGCTCGAGAAAGACCAGGGGGGCCCACTGCTAATGGGCTCCTCCATTGACACTTTTCAAATGAATAGAAGTAAGCACATCTCTTGCAGACTGAAAATGTCTTTGTAAAAGAAAGAGGTAGGGAAAAGATTTGCACATGGTACATTTAGGAAATATTGCTTATGATGACATTATTGGAGTGTGTTTATCAGTGTTAGCCAGGAATGACTGCGTTTTGACACATTTGGCAGCTAGTGGAGTTTGGAATGAGTGCAAAGCGAGGAAAATGGCTGAGCATGATTTAATAGGAATAACTTGCTCATCTGTTGGATTTCATCTCTCTGACTTTTTGTATAAAGCATTCATAACGTCATGCCTTGTGTGAGATTGAATAAGTGGTGACTCAATGTGTATTTCATTTGGTGTGCTACCATGAAAAATCCTTGACGCATTGCTAAATGTGATCTATTAACCAACATGTGCCATCCTTAAAGTGAAAGGAAAGGCAAGGCCTCCACAAGAAAATGTATATTTTCGTCGGGTGGTTTTTACTTACATTTCATAATCTGCGAAAATATTTTTGATAGTTTGCTTTACGCTGTTTGAAAACAATGTCGTTTCTTAAACCATAAATAGGATGTGAATTTGTTAGTTTGTGGAAGGAAAGTTAGTGGCAATATTAACAGTGTACAAATAAACTAACATTAGATATAAGCAAGTGAACCTCTGAAAAAATAAAGCTAGGCTACACCTAATGTGAGCTTGCATTGATGTACATCAGATGAGTGTGCGCCCCTTAATAGGAGCATATGGAATGTCCTGCTGTTTATTCATATGCAAATTACTTTTGCATTTACTGTCACATACACGTGAATTGCATAAATGTGTGCAACGTTTCGCATTACGATGTCACCCCCTTGTGTGCAGATTTACTGTGTTTTTTAATTCATGACAAAGCTTGTAATAACAATATTGTACATTTTGTTATGCAAAGACATGTATCATATATGCAAGTTTTATGTTTGGTACAAGTTCCCTTTAACACAGTAAAATTTCATTTTTACTCACATGGTTACCTGAATTTAAAACCGTGCACAAATGGCATTCCTCTAACGAAAGCACATAATCACAGCAACACTGTTGTTTCACCCAGGCACTCCCATCTATTTGGAGTTCTGTGATCCTGGCCTTTTTTTTTTTTTCGCCTCAGCTTTTTTTCTTACAATAAACACGGTGCCAGCAAATGCTGAGGCAGGGCTGCTCACTGCTGCAAAGTCAGACGTAGGACACCATCAACCAGTTTTCCTCCATAAATGAGTCACTCTGCAACTGGCTGCTGTTAGCCTACTGTAATCATGAAGGAGGCAGTAAAAATAGGAGGGTCTCTTTGAGAACACAACCCACAAAACCACTATTTGATCTGATTGAATGGGAGCAGTACATATGCCACAGCTGTGCAGGGAATACAGAGAGAGGCAAGAGTGGCAGGATTAGTTACAAGGTTAAAGGAAGAACTCTGCTGGGTAATTGTGGCATCAAGCTTTCATAGGGATGACAAAGATTGTGGACTAATTTTACTACTATAATGAGATTTTTTTTTCTCATCCTTTTCAGGGATGCTGGTGGTTAATGTAACATGGAGGAACAAAACGTATGTTGGAACACTACTGGACTGTACGCGCCACGACTGGGCTCCGCCAAGGTATGTGCAAGGATATGTATGTAGCAAATCCTTTTCCAAGCATGCAGCATGCAACACAGGCCTCTTAAAGTTTAACATATACAAAATGTAGTTGCTATTCTAAATAGGTGAGCTCTTTAAAATAGTCATTTAGCTTATTTAATCTGTCCATCTGTCCGTCCTCCGGTTAATTCGAGCTGACTGTGATGAGAGCTGCTATGGAGTCTGATTAGATCCCATGGCTTTGCTGCACCACTCCCAGTCAGCTCTGAGAAGCACAAACCTGCGCCTGTCTGTCAGCTCTCCTTAGACACCAGTCCCTCCTCCCCCCGGAGTCACTGTAAGCCAGGTGTATCCCACACACTTCATCTTAAGCCTCAGGGAGGAGGCCAGATGCTCTGTTTGGAGACTAGTTAGAAAGGATAAGAATAGATACACTCCCTCCAGCAGGAGACAGAATTACAAATGTGTCACCAGACTGTTTTCGCCTTTCTGTAGGCCAAAAAAAATACCTTTGTTTCCGGTAACATTACAGAATAATTTTGGGTTGGTAGGTCGGTAATAGTATTTTTTTTTTGTTTATTTGTTTGTTTGTTTGTTTGTTTGTTCTTTCCCCCCCAAAGCATCTCACAGACACAGAGATGGAGTGTGCCCCCCCCTCAGCACCGCTGAAGTGAACTTTCCCGCTTGAGATTCTTGAACCTATTGACACTGAATAACAGTCTGTTATTAAATAACCACTGGGTTACAAAAACACGCGAAAAAAAACTTGAAAGTCGGCTAAAAAAAATTGACTCGTTCGGGGGACCGGAAACAAAGGATTTTTTTTAACGTAATGCGGCACGTTAACATTGTGGTGTCGTCAGTAATTGCTTGACATCAAAGTGGTTTATGCCATTGAACAAGCTTTGCTGCAAGTTGTTACAATACATAAAACAAGCATAGCAATATATTTTTTTCATTGCCTTACAAAAGTGACCACGTCAAGCATTGGCCATAACCTGTTATCTTGTAACAAAGGAGCAAGCTTTTATAGTCACACTCTTGCACAGAGCAAGAACAGTCAGGCTTAAGAATTTGTTCCATTCTTTTTTTTTCCCCTTTTCTTTTTATAAAAGTTGCCGAAGATTTTTTTGCTTTGCTAGAATGGGAAATTAATTTGGCATTTAATTATTAAAATTACACCACTTATTCTTGTCGCCTGTCATCAAAGCTCGTCACACATGGATCACGGAGTCCTCTCGCGTCTGTCGTTTCACATTTCTCTGTCAGCAACTCCTCCTAAACTGTTCATCGGAGTTCAGCTAAATTTGGTCTATTGCTTCTAAACTGCAGATGTACACCATATATTTTGTTTTCCCTATGTTTTTTTTTTTTTTTTGCAAAATATTCAGAAGAAATTTATAAGTAGGCTGTGTGTGTGTGTTTGTGTTTGTGTGAGATAAATAATGATCCCTGCTACTAAATGGAGTTAAGAACTTTGAAGAGGATTGTAAAGAAGCAGGGAAGTCGTCATGCTAGCTACTCTGATGTGTGCCACTTCTGTGGATATTTTGTTCAAATAATATTATTAATTTTTAAAAAGCTGTATATAGTCATAGTCACAAAGTAAAATTATTTAAATAATTAATGTGTCCTTTTCTTTACAATTCAGCAGTCATGTTACTATGTTGCTAGTTTGTTAGTTATCAGTGAGCTATGAGGTTAGCATGCTGTACAACACAAGTATTTGATGGTAGCTAGTTTAACCCGAGTTTAGCTCCTGCCTATGGAGAGCTTTAGGAATGGTTTCTGTCCATTTGTCTGTCTGTCACACGCTAGTTTCTGAGAATTTACTTGCCACACACTGAGGCTGGGGCTTTAAAACTTGGTATGCTTGTTCACTATGATGAGTGCTAGGCTGAGTTTGCATGCACGTGACCTTGATCTGCTTTTCAAGGTCACAGAGGCAAAACTGTATATTAGATTTCCGGACGTTTACCCGCTACACACTGAAGCTGGGGCTTTCAGACTTGCTATGCTTGTTTTATATTGGCAAATGGCGGGAGCGTCTAGACCCCTGTGGTCTATTTTTATTTTTTAAGAGCTTTATTTTTGTAAGAAAATGTTCAAAAAGACTTCAAAGCACGCAGTAATTTTGTCTGGGGCGACAGGGAAAAGGGCATGGATACCATAAAATAGATAAATGACAACGACACGGCTGTGCCATGTCCAAAACACTGCAGTCTTGAGCTGTAAACTTAATTGAATTTTCTCAATATTTATGCTGCTGTTCTCCTCCTTAAGCTATATATGGACTACAGCAATGAGACATTGAGAATATAAAAATGAAGTTTACACCTCAGGCCCACAGTACGGTACTTTGGGAAACTGCTGAAGGGTGCAGCTTATCTATATTATATCATCTTGAGGTGCAGCAATTAACCAGTGGCAATGATGGAATATCAATATTTTTTTGATGGCTTTCCACACATCAGAAACAAGAAAATAGGGCTGCGGAGTGGCACATCAACAAGGTGCACAACTATTAACCTGGAGATGGTAGGATCAAATCCAGTTTAATGCACAGCCATCCATGCTGGGAGTTCATGAGAGCTAATTGGCCAAGCTCTCATGGGAGGGTGAAACAACGATCACAGCAATCGCCAGCCAATCATGGGCATCTGTGAGCTCATTCGCGAATGGTGCTTTCCCTCAGAGTGTGTTAAATAGTCCCCAAATCTGCATGCAGTTCGAAAAAAAGTGCGTGGCTAGTATTGAATGTCATAGATGGGGGGGTATGTGCATGCTTTAGCCCCTCCCTGGTTGGTGGTGGTCGTTTGATGGGGAAGAGAATTACTTCATGGGAGAAAATGGGGGGGAAATAAAAAAAAAAAATCGAGAAAATATATTGAATTAGAATAAATACTATTGTTGTTATTATTATTATTATTCAAAGTAAAAATAGGTTATGTAGCTTGTCTGGGATTTGAGCCTTTTGTGTACCAACTCCAAGTGAGGTTTTAAGGCTGTCTGTCACTTGCACGCATTTATGGCACGCTATGTTCACGCACTGTGCGCAAACGAGGCATGAACCGGCACGATCTGTGCGTACGCCCGTCATGAGTGCGTGCCATGGCGGGCCGAGAAAATGGAAACTTCAAAATCTTGGCCAAATTTTCGTGACTGGGCTGTGAAATATGGGCGGACTGTTCGCCTGGACGATGCAGGGGATGCGTAAAGTATGCGCTGCAGTGCCAGAACTCGTCGGAGCATTGCAGTGACATAATCACGCTTTTCTGAGCGAAACGCTCCTTGCCGCACACCGTAGTCCAAAGTGCTTTCCGGCATCGGCGCGCAGGTGAATACTGCATACTGCTCGGAATACTGCATACTGCTCGGCATTCAAGAGTTCTCCAGCGAAGAGAACTTTATATCACAGTGACATGCCTGAAACAGACCAGACACTGAGGAGAGGAGAGTAGGCTTTATGTGTGTGTGTGTGTGTGTGTGTGTGTGTGTGTGCGCGCGCGCGCGCGTGAGAAACTTCTACACTCCGTTATCACACTGTGTGTTTCTACTGTAAAATAAATTTGTTTATAAAAGTTAAATGAACCCTGTGAAGTTTTAATGTTCAATTTCTAAATACTTTCTGTTATAAATATATTTACA
>JAQNCB010000017.1:10185543-10197660 GCA_030068295.1 Euristhmus nudiceps | reverse complement strand
GTTGACAGTGGGGCTTGAACCCCCAACCCTGGGATCAGCAATCCAGCACCTTACCACCAGGCCACCGCTGCCCCACATTATTGTATATATAGTATAATACTACACAAGAACATAAAAAGAAAACTAAAAAGTTTATTTTTACATATTATATTCATTACAGAAGCAGGACAGGTGTGCTCTGTGTGCTCCAAACACGCCTGAGTGTAGATAACTGGGTGGGTTAAAACAGTCAATTAGACTTTTAGTATATACGCAGTGACCCAAAAAACATACATTTCAAAGGGGAAAAAAATTATTAAAGATAATCAAATTATCGTTTGCTCACATGAATCATCATTTAATACAGTTTTATACATCCAAATGGTGGCTGTCATTGTCCATACACACTTGGAGGAGATTTATGAAAGATGCCATGGTTCATGTCAGGTGTAATATATGAGTAATAAACGGAGTATACTCCCGTGATTTAAGAGTGATCCAGAAAAAAACCACAAGGGATGAGGTTAGCTTTGAAATGTGGGTGGTTTTTGCATCACCCTGTACTACCCAGAAAATATAAAAGTAAATAAGTAAACCATTTATACTTCATGGAAACACAAAAAGTAACTAAATAAAACATGGTTGTCATGGTTTATTTTTCTATTTTAAAGCATGATGATGATAACACCATCTACTCCAAGTGACCGAAAAAACTTTGAGTGTCGGTCATTGCGATTACATGCATTGTTCACTCGGTATAAATGTTTCCTAATCCCCAGAAAGCAGACCAGTCAGTTTGTGTACTATCCATTATCCAGCATTGTAGACTATCCATATACTACATTGTTGTGATTGTTATAAACCAGATGAAATGTACATAGATTCATTCTGTATTCTTACAGGTAGCTGATGATCTTGGAAAAGTGCTGATTTAAACACGATGGAGGCCACATGTTGGTGTGTTTTGCACAGAAGGACTGAACAAAGCCAGGATGCAGCACTGCTGGTTTTTTAGTGCTGCTGGATAGAGGAATAAATGAAGCGCGGGCAATGTAACGAGCACTTGGAAGCATGAGCGTCTGCTGATGAAGGAAATACAGCAGAAACATTTTGCAGGAATAGTGATTGTACATCTTCCTTTGCTCTTAATTTCTGATCGATTAGCGTTCGTGCTTTGACCTCTTTAAGCACACAGTTTGATGGGTAAGAGCAGGTCATTCAGTGGAGAATGCTAATTCAGCTTTGTTTCATTGCTCGTCACGATTGCCGTCAGAAGTCATTGAGGAATTTCACAGATGAGAAAATAGGAAATGCTAAAGGGTGAAACATCCAACTAGTGTTTTAATTATGCAAATATGACTTACACGCTCTAACTCATTAAAATTCCAGGACTTATCATGTTCTCCAGATTCCACTTTTGTAATTGTGCACATTTTCGATAGTCTTACTTTTATTGCTACTGAATAACTCCTAATCCCTTATGAATGACATGTGTTACAGGAGTTTTTCATAGATAAAAAACTGGATGCATTTATTTTCTTAAGCTGTAGCCTATTTCTGTTGCTCTCAGGACTAATATTATACTGTCTGCACATGAACGCAAATTCTATATTTATGAATTTGATACTGTAGATGACAGTAATGTGAAGCTGGGTCACCTGACCAAGTCAGTGCTTTATATATTTACAGGTTATAATGGCAGCAAAAAAAAAATTCGAATGCAACTTCCTTCTGCACTATTACTGTTTTCCAGGAAATATAACCATATTTATGTTTATTAGTAATTACTGAACCTGCACATTGAATGTAAACTGTGAATGCAAATATATACGCGTGTGTGTGTGTATATATATGTGTGTATATATATATGTGTGTATATAATATATATATATATACACATGTATACATACACACATAGAGAGATATAGATTTTATATATATATATATATATATATATATATATATATATATATACACACACACATCTCCAGAAAATGCATAAATGACACATTGAAGCACTACCATGAAGGTAACAGGGACAAAATGTTGATGGAAGTTCTGAAAATATGGCACAACATAATTTAATTTTGTGTAATGTAAGGGGTAACAAAGATGAATTATTATTATTATTGTTATTATTATTATTATTATTATGCTGTCGTTGTTATCTCTAGACTGTAATGTTATAATCAGGTTTTTTGTTTGTTTGTTGTCGTTTTTTTACTACGGTAATTTTCCAAGTCATAACTTGGCCCCAGCTTTAACATCCCTGCTGCTTTCATTAGTAAGAGTTGCTAATGTTTCTGCGCCAGTACAAAAGAATATACAGTGTATTTATTTATAAGGAGAAAAGCCGTGCTTTGTAAGTAGCAGTCAAAGCAGGATTTCACTTAAATACTTAAACCTCACCTTTGTGAACTGAAAAGTAGGAATAAATACAAAGCAGTGTTTGACTGATATCAAAACATTTTCATTAAAAGTGATATTTTTCAAATATGTTCAAGTGTATTTTTCTCTGATGTTATCTTTGACAAGAAGGGCGATCTGCTGTACATATTTGTCACACGGACAGCTCAGAAATGAATGACACTAGCAACATGGACAATGATTAATCCATAGAGCAATATTGGTTTCAAACATAATATATTACCTATTCCAAGGAGGTTATCTTCTGTTTGTTTGTTTGGGTGTTTGTTAGCAGGATTACTCAAAAAGTTGTGTGCATTTTAATGAAATATCTACCAGATGTGGGGCTTTAAAAAGGGAATACCGTATTTTCCGGACTACAAGTCGCTACTTTTTTTCCCCACGCTTTAAACCATGCGGCTTTTCTATGAATTTTTTCTTCATCCCCCAGGGGGCGCTCTAGCAGGAAGTGCAAAAACGAGACAGGCAGCGGGAATCACGTTATGTACGCTGGCAGCGTCAAACTAATTAGAGAACATCACGTAAAGCTGCGTACAGTACGCACGCCCCAGTAGATAGGTATACTGTACTGCCGGTGTGCTACAAAACAATATTTGTTTGGCTACGGATGGCACCAGCGAAGAGACATGCCTACCAGCACAATTCATACTACATGCAATCTCTTACGCAGTCGTAAATGGGAATAGAGCAGCCACAAGAGAATCAACATCGACGAATCTATGGCGAACACTCTTTCACTAAGACTGGGAGGCAGTGCCATGCGTGTTATGCCACCATTTGTGAATGGATTGTGGATGCGTTTGGAATGGACTGTTTTGCTTCGGTGAGTGTGTGTTTTAAATATGCAGCACGATGGAGCTCGTTTCAAGTCACTGTTTAGCTTCCGTGATTGTGTTTTTAAATATGCAGCATAATAAATATAGTAAATATCTTATTTCCCAGCCTGGATATCGGCGGCTTATAGTCCAGTCCGGCTTATCTGTGGCAAAATAGTGATTTCTTTTAAATTTTCGTGGGTGTGGCTTATATTTCGGTGCGCTCTGTAGTCCGGTAAATGCGGTACTCCTTCAAATTTCAAGGTGATTTGGACCAAACTGTGGATTCATGATTCTATTTTAAAAAATTCTTTAATGTTGTGGGGGGTTTTTTTTGTTGTTTTTTTTTTTTTTTTGGAAGTGTGGTATTACAGCAGGCCTAGCTAGGGTACTTTATTTTTACCCCTCACTGAAAGTTGAGAGCGAGCCAGTCATTATTTGCAGAATAAACACCGACAGAATAATTGAAACCCTAAAGTCTACCAAAGAGGTCTTGAATTACTTTGAAAGCGTTTTATTTTTCAATAATGACCAGCTCACTGTACAATATGCTGTTTAATGTCTTATATAACATCCAACGGAATGTGCAGATATTCCACATTTTATAATTATGTTGTATAACAGGTTGTTTTGGAGTGTAATATGCTACTTACACTACAGCCATTTGCCTACAATTATAATAAACATTTTGTGCCAGGGACTGGCAAAAACTTGTTTACCTACATTGGAGACTCACCTTCCCGCCTGAGATCGCATTGTCCAAGCTGCGTCCTAACCTGGTCCTATGGTCCAGCTCCTGCCGCTATGTCCTCATAGTGGAGCTCACTGTCCCGTGGGAGGACTGCACTGATGAGGCATCTGAAATATATATAAATATAAATGAGATAGCAGCTGAGGCAGAGGGACAGGGATGAAGGGTTAAGGTGTGTCCAGTGAAAGTGGGCTGCAGAAGATTTGCGGCAAGGTCCACCACAGGGCTCCTCAGGAGATGGAAATTAGAGGGCAGGCCCAGCAAAAGATTAAAGATCTTTCCACCACCACTGAAGGAAGCAGTAGTGGTAGCTGAGTTGGAAGGATTCCATATGGGCTGCTTAGTAACCCTTTTCCACTATGCAACACACACCCTGGTCTGATCAACCATTGATGGGCCTGCTTCAGCTGAAGGTATATTGTGATAAATGGCCGAAACACCCAAGGAAGCTGGGGAAGAACAAATAATGATGTATTGCATGGGTGGACAACATCTTAGTCTGTTGAAAGCCACTACATCAAATGGTTGCGGATGTCATTCCCAACTCAGAGAGTGCTGAACTAGCAGGGATTTTAATATAAAGTTCAATTCAATTAATGTGTATTTTAACAGCGTACAGCTGGTTGGGCGAAGTTGGGATACATCCAGACCCGCCCCGGGAAAAACATACACACAACCATTCACACTCACACCTAGGGGCAATTTGAAACAGCATTTAGCGTAATATGCATGTCTTTGGACTGTGGGAGGAAACCAGAATACTCCAAAGAAACCCACGGAAGCACGAGGAGAACATGCAAACTCCACATAGCAACGCTCAAGCCTGGGACTCAAACCCAGAACCTTCTTGTTGTGAGTTGGACATGCTAACCACTATGCGACCATGCTGTCTCACACATTGTGCACGTAAGCAGACTATTGGGCCGTGGCAGAAAGTGGACTGATGAATCACATTTTCTTTAACAATGCTCTGTTGGGAAACCTTGGGTCCTACTTGTAGAATTCATGTGGATGTTACTTTGTCCTATACTCTACAGTACTATGCCCACAAAAATGTATGCATACCAGATACACTACTTTATGGCAGTGAAGTTTCCTAATGGCCCTGCCACACTGTAAAAACTGTTCACGAATGGCTTGAGCAAAATTAGCCTTGAAATTCCTCCTCTAGCGTTTCCTGAACAAACAAGTCCAAACCATGGAAGTACCATCTTGAGCTTACAGGAATTAAAGAATTTGCTCCAAACTGCTTGGGATCACGAACCACATCTTACACCCTCAGATTCAATGTTGAATTTAATTAAAAAAAAAAAAAAACACACATTTAAGTATATGTACGTACACATCGTTCTGTGAGACATACAGTGGGTATAGAAAAAATTTACCCTACTTCAAAATATTTGCATTTTGTTGCTTTAAAGCCTGAAATGAAGACAGAAAATATATTTTTTCCAGCTGTATTTACTCAACTTATAACAGCCAGCTGAAAGATAACAGAATCATTGAATTTGATAAAAAAAAGACACCACCCCCCTCCCCCCACCAAAAAAAAAAACCCTACTTCTAATCTCAGTTAGGTGTAGGTAATCACCTGCTCCATTGTACACCAAACTGATTTGCTTCTACTTGTGATCAATTGTAATCAATTAAGCATAGTTTTCCATCCAAAGAACATCATACCTACTGTAAAGCAGGTGGTATTTTTAAGCACATCCCACAGAGGTGGGCAGCATCCTGTTGTGGATTTGTTGCTCTGCAGCGAGGGCTAGGGCACTTCTCAAAAAAGAAAGGCAAAAATGGATGGGGCAAAATACCAGGGGTAGTCAAAAAGTTCTCAGACAAATGGCATAATTTCTTTATGGCATTTGTCTGAGAACATTTTGACTAACCCTCATACTGTCAAATTCTTGAGGAAAACCTGCTGCCAAACAAAGTTGTCGATGGGAGGAAGGTCCACCCTCCAACATGGCAATGGCCTGAAGTTGATCACAGTGTTAAAAAAAAGTGAAGGTCATTATGTAGCCTTGTCAGAGCTGAAACGTATACCCAGTTGAAATATGTGGACTGGCTTAAAGATCACCAACACTCACCATCTTATTTGACTGAGCTCAAACAGTTTTGTACAGAAGAGTGAGCAAATATTACCCAGTCGATGTGCAAAATTGGGAGAGAAATATCCCAACAGACTAATTAGTCAGTAATCAAGGCAAAAGGTGGTTTCATAAAGTACAGCGACTCGGTGGGATCCTATATCTTTTACCTGGATGTTATAAATTGCATTAAGTAAATACAGCAAGAATTGTGTATGTGAGAGAGTGTCTTCCTCCTCGAATACAAAGCAACAAAATGTGAATATTTTGATGGGGCTGATTCTACGATCTCAGATTCTACACCCACTGTGGTGGGCTCCTATAATATCTTTAAGATCTTCTATGTTCATAAGGAGAGAGAGAGAGAGAGAGAGAGAGAGAGAGAGAGAGAGAGAGAGAGAGAGAGAGAGAGAGAGAGAGAGAGAGAGCTGTTATCCATGTCTCTGAAGCTGGTGGTGCTCTAAAACAATTGTTTATGTATATTTAACTTGTTGCACATATGGAGTCTGATTTGCTGTTTCCCTAACCAGTGTTTTCTGTCTTGTACAGTGCAGATCAAGGATCAATGCTTGCTCTCTCCAGGCCTCACATGGCTGAATGGACTTCCGTGACTCTGGATGAATTATTTATAAGTGATTCCTGGTCAGTCTTCTGAAGGAGTTTCAGCTCCAGAAAACATCTCAAAGGTTTTGACGTGTTCCTTCATGTTTTTTCATGCAGTGTTTTTGTCAAGTTAAGAATACCAGACCAAAATGATCTTCCCTCATCCTGTGTTATATGATATATTTGAAGCTACTTTGGAAAAGTGGTGCAGATTACAACTGAGGTCTTACTATGTGTGGAGTTTACATGTTCTTCGTGTGTTTGTGTGGGGTTTCTGTGGTGTACTGCCCACGGGTATGAACCTGTGTGCGAGTAGTTGTTCACCTCTCTGTTCGCTCTGTGATAATCTGGAAACCTGTTCAGGGGTTGAGATTGGCTTCAGCTTCCCCCGACAGATTAGCAATAGATCAAGTCAAAGTCAGCTTTATTGTCAATTCTGCAGTATATGCAAGACATACGGAGAATTGAAATTACGGCTCTCTCTAACCATGGTGCAAAAACAGCCAACACTCTACAAAAGACAGACATTGTAATAAATAGACAGACAAGGTAAGTAAAGTTAGTGCAATAAATACTGATGTAGTGCAAAAATAGAGACTTGAGCTTATGATCTGGTTTTAAATAGTACAGTGGGATAAAGTGGGCGTGTGCTGTTCGGTTTATATGTTCTTTCTGTTCTTGCATGGGTTTCATGTAGATGATGGATGGATAATAATAATGGGTGGCTCAATGGTTAAAACTTTGACTGCTGATCAGATGGTCAAGATTTGCTATAAAGGTAAATGTTATGAATGCAGTACTGCTAGTAGTAGCAGCAGTAGTAGTAGTAGTACTACATGCTCCATTTTACAGGGGTGATCTAAATACAGAAGTGTATCATGTCTGCAGTTCCACTCCTAGACAGCAAGAGGAGACAAACACCATCCCATCAGTCTACTATCTACTATTATATCTCTTAAAGGAAACCACCACTATGAAACCCACCAAATATTATTAGATTGCTTTATGATTATTGTTGATAATGTATTTTTGTGATCCTTTAAAAAAACTTGCTGGTCTTCTGCCGCTCTAACATCACAAGAAGACATGGATATTACTAGTGTAATTAAGAGAGTGAAGGAAAAATTCCACAAGTCTCGAACATAAGTAATAATGGTCAGATTTTTGCAGTTAGCTCATTAATTTATAAATTTACCTTAACTTATATTCCATTGAAGACTGTATGAACACACGATAATTCATGTTTTCTCTGGTCAACATCATTTGATTTGTAAATAAACATCCATTCTTGCTATTCAGGCTTGCAACACATTTAAAAAAAAAAAAAAAGTTGGGACGGGGCAATTTAGGGGTATTAATGAAGAATAATAACTAAATAATGATGTGATTTGAAACTAGTGATGTGAACAGGTGATTGTAATCATGATTTGGTACAAAAGCAGCATCCAGAAAAGGGCTATAACTTAAAACTATAAAAGATGGGCAGAGGATCACCAGTTTGCTGCCAAGTGCGTAAAAAAAAAATAATTGAAATGATGAAGAAAAATGTTCCTCAAAGAAAGATATTAAAAGATTTGGGCATTTCTCCCTCCACGGTGCATAACATAGTGCAAAGACTCAGCGAGTCCGGAGGAATTACAGTGCACAAAGGGCAAGGACTCAAGCCTAAACTGAACAGCTGTGATCTATGAGCCTTCAGACAGCACTGCGTTAAAAATCGTCATTCACCAATAAGTGACATAACTGCACGGGCTCAGAACTACTTTGGGAAATTACTCTCAAGTACTACAGTACATAGTTACATTAAGAAATAGCAGCTAAGACTGTACGGTGCCAAAAGAAGGCCCTACATAAATAGTGTCCAGAAGTGCCGTTAAGTTCTCTGGGCTCGGAGGCATCTGGGATGGTCCTTTGTGCAGTGAAAACACGTATTGTGGTCAGACGAATCGGTTTTTGAAGTCTTTTTTTGGAAGAAATGGATGCCGTGGGCTGGGGACCAAAGAGGAAAAGTACCACCCAGACCTTTACCAGCTATAAGTCCAAAAGTCATGGTCTGTCATGGTATGGGGTTGTGTCACTGCTTTCGGCAAAGGTAACTTGCACTTTTGCAATGGCACCATTAATTCTGAGAAGTACATCTCGATTTTGGAGGAACAAATGCTAAGGCGACATCTTTTCCAGGGACGCCCATGCTTATTTCAGCAAGACAATGACAAACCACATACTGTGCACTTAACCAAGGCATGGTTGCGTAAGAAGAGGGTGCTTCACTGAACATGATTTACTCATGTTTCCTGTGTCGTAATGCTGACATCATTCGATACACAGCACCATTAACTTGGAGGATACACAGCTGACTTATCTTGTCTCTGTTATGGTTAAAATATGCTAATCCAAATTGTAAAAATCTTGGTAAAATTTGATATTCATTAAGTTCCCATGTAGTTCAACTATGAGTGTTACCATTCAGTCATTCATTCATTTTTCTAAGCTGCTTAATCCTAATTAGGGTTGCAGGGAGGCTGGCGCCCATCTCAGCCAACTCTGAGCGAGGGCAGAGTAAGCCCTGGACAGCTTGCCAGACCATACCAGGGTCCCTATTTTACGTAGTACATATTAAAGCAATCATGAGTGTTGCATTAGGGACTATTTAGCAATATTCACCTTGCCTTTGGCAATTAATTGTTAATTATTCTTTTTTATATTATGAAATAAGAGACGTGAATATGTCTGCAAACTGTCCTCGATAGCTATATGTATTCGGTATGCAGATTTTTTTATGAGCACATCACTGACTTTCAAGGAGCAAAGAGAACATGAAAAGTATGTTACATGGCGAATGTTATCATCACTGTGAGATAATACCCAAAATTGGAATCATGTTGGGTGCCTTTAAAAAAAGCTCCTCCACAACTAAAACATTTTGGCCTCGGGCAAACTGTTACTGATCCTGTACTTGACCTATATGCTGCAATGGTATCATATATCACTGATGTGCAGAGATCTCATGTGGAACTCCAGTGACCCCAGTCATCATTCTTCTCACACCTGGATGAACTGAGAGGCATGTTAGATTTTATATAATCTGTTAGTGAAACTGCTGTTCATTAAAAAAAAAAATTATTTTCCAGCCTGGTGTGCAAACTTTAAGGAGGAAGCAGGTACCCCTGATCACAGTGGATTTCATTAGGCTGTTAAATATATTGGCTGTTAAATATATTATTTCATTAGGCTGTTAAATATATTGCCGATAATATATTGTGCTGAAGCATACGTGTTTTAAAATAAGCTGACAGAACCTAAATATTTTGCAGCATATTGTACACCATATGGATGAAAAGTTCATCAGGACACCCATGTACATACCTTTCCTCATCTCTTGCCATAAGACAGGTTCTCCAGTAGCCAGTGCTACTTGATTCCCACATGAAAACATTCGTAAAGATAATACAAAATGACCATGTTAAGGTTTTTTATGGAGGGAAGAATATGAACCTCTACCAGCGAGAGCCTACGATTTGTGGAAGTTTACAAGAATGGCGCATGCGTGTTATTGAACATCCAACAGGGGGTGTGTCAAATATTGGCGCGGAGATTGCTATCGTCATGGACCATCAGCTGACGGACTGACGATAGACAACAATATTAATCTATTTCAGTGGGTAAATTTCTTTCTTAATGATCAAATCCATGACCAGAAAGCAGTATCTTTAGTTTGATATCGATATCGAGATTGTATATATTTATTATGACAACGAGTGATTTATGAATGAGAGGGTGCTATCGTTACTGTTCCTGATGGACAGAAATCACGATAGCAACAAGGGGTTTGTAATTGGATTTGCTAAGTGGGAAAAATGTCTAAGATTTCTTTGATAATGAATAAAAATCAATCAGATACAACGATAGTAATTTTTATTGATCACAAAAACTGTATTTGTTTGATTTTGTACATATAAATAATTGTTTCTAACTAAAATGGACTTTGTGGTAGATAAGGGATAAAGAATACATCGAAGCACAAGCCCAAGCATGAAAAGTGGCACCTGTTACTGGAGAACCTGCCATAAACTTGCGAGGAGGATTATATCTGGACTAAAACGTTTAAGAAACATGCATAGGTGTAATGGTCGAGTCTACAAACATTTGGCTACATAGTAGATTTGTACATCCATTAGAGAGAAAAAAAAACCAGGTAACTGGTAACATTGCAGAATAATTTTGGGTCTGTAAAAGTTTTTTGGGTATTTATTTACTATGTGGATCAGAACATTTTAGAACTACTGATTGTAATTGCAGTTTAATGTTGATTTCTTTTATCCATTGTTCTTGGCAAGATTTTTCAAATTCTGTCACATTAGATGGAGATGGTTTATGAACAACAAATGGCAACCTCAGATATAGTACCCAAAACAATCTTTCAAAATAAAAAAGATTACTTCTGATATTCATTTTATTAAATATCTCCTTCTTGTGAGAGCTCAGTTACAGATGGCTGTATCAATGGACGCACCAACCTGGATTTGAACTTGAGATGGATGATTGTCGCGCACCGTGTCAACATCCACTTGGGAGTCAAACAGCCTCTTTTGCATCAGTCAAAGTTTTATTATATACAATACCGGAACATAAGAAGAGCAAATGTAAGTGAAATTTTTAAGGATTATTTTTATTTTATCATGGTGTCTGCTTCATGACAACACTTTTCAGTTGAATCTTATTCAAAAATTTGAGAGTGCTGTTTTACCTTTAAAGTACTGAAAGCCATATTATGGAGTTTTTCAATTTTTTCGGATGGTATTTTTATGGTTTGAGACTCAATGATCATCGCAAGAGGTGCTTTTCCGCAATTTTGATTCCAGCATTATCCACGTGGGGATAATGTCTATTAACCAACCATATCGTACAGTACCTTTCATGTGGAGTATGTGCTACTGATAAATAAATATAATTTCTTTGATTCAACTTATCTACTTGACCTCAATGATTTTGCCATCACTTGTTGTTATTTGTGTTGTAAGCATGGTTCTACAAACTAATATAAAGGCAAATATGTAATTAATTTAATAATGTAATTACTATATGCGGGTGGCACTGTGGCATAGTGGTGAGCATGTCTGTCTCACAGAAAGAAGGCCCTGGTTTGATTCCCAGGTCGGGTGTTTCTGTGTGTCTGTGTGGAGATTGAATGTTCTCCCCATGCTTGTGTGGGTGTTCCTCCACACAGTCAAAGAACATGTACATGTCAACATGTCAAAGAACAGTAGCGACAACCCACTGATAGTGGGGCTTGAACTCCCCGACTTTGGGGTCAGTAATCCAGCACCATACCACCGGGGGGTGTTATATTCCATACTGAATACTAGTAAAATCATCTCAAAGTTCTGTAAAAGCACAGTAGTACTGAACATTTAACACCCAAATAGTAAATTTATATTGTACCTGTACAGTA
>JAQNCB010000017.1:10023460-10034301 GCA_030068295.1 Euristhmus nudiceps | reverse complement strand
CTATAGATACATACAGCATGTGTTGCCTTCATTATAAGGCTTATATAAGGCTTTTAATTTTTTGCGGCTTCAGACATTTGTTTTTTGTTTTTTTGTTTTTTGGTCCAATATGGCTCTTTCAACATTTTGGTTTGCCGACCCCTGGTGTAGGGTCTCAATCCCCCCCTCCATTAACCACGAAAAGTGAGGGATCACTGTATAACAATTTTTATTTGGTTTGTCTGTTTCAACATCTAGAATAGGTCACATTTCTGCCGTGCTACCCCTCCCACCTTTGGCTTAGTTTGTGCATTGCAGTTCACATGTACAGAAAAATGTTGCCTGAAAAACCAAAACACTTGGAATATTTGGACTGATTTTAAAACTTAAAATGCCTTCTTAGTGCACTTGAGTTAGTTGAGATGCTGACTGAAGTTTTACTCAGCAGATCCCAAACACCATATTTTTCTTTTTGTACAGGACTGGTGGCGGTGCCGCCAGTTCGAGCACAGAGATGCGCAACTGAAGTACGAGGATAATGCCAGATTGGGAGCGGCAATCTGCATACAGTCAGCTTGGAGAGGTTTCCAAGAGCGCCGTAGATTTCTGCTGTGGAAGGAAGCAGTACTGGTAATCCAAAGGAAATGGAGACTGTGCTGCTATAGACGCACTCGAGCTGCTGTCATAATCCAAGCTGCCTGGAGAAGTTACATGACCAGAGAAAAGTACATCTACCAACGTCAAATCATCATTCTCTTTCAGGCAGCATGTCGAGGCTGTTTACAAAGGCAGAGGTATGTGACCTCTCTCATCACAGAGGGCTGCTTTGTTTAGGCATGCTGCTTAATAATACAGGATCCAAAATATCCCAGATCAGTTCAATCCATAGTCTAAGCTTATTCATGCCCCGCTCTTGCCGAAGCCAAGCAGAAATCTGCTGATTTACACAAGCATCAAGCAGGAGAAGTTGATGGAAGTGTAAAGTTGTTTTAGGTTTGGTTTTTTTTGTTTGTTTGTTTTTATTATTATTTTTTAATCTTATTTGTGCTATATAACCAAAGTTGTATGCACATATCAGCAGTCTTTTTTGTGTCTTTTATAAACATAGGTTTCGGGACCTGAGGAAGCAGAAGTTGAAGGACACACAGATGCTGAATGGACAAACAAGACCATCTCCAAGGGAAGAAAATCTAAAGAGCATGGGTCTGGATGTGAGCATGTGGGAGAATCGCTCTTATGAGGAGCAGAGGAGGAGTTATCAGCACCTTTGTGAGGCTCCTCAGAAGGAGCTGCACCAGAAGGATAACCAGATTCAAGATGAAGGAGTTGCTGAAGTGGCCATCAGAGAGAGAGCACGGCTGTTTGATGAATCCAACTTAAGGACCAAGAGAAAGAGTCGGCGTATGCGGGAGTTGGAGCAGGCCAAGTTTAGCTTGGACCTACTTAAGGTGCGTGCCACAGAAGCAACATCTCCTTCTGAGGACAGGCGATGGTCTGTAGAGTTAACCTGTGATGGTGCCCTCTCTCCTCAAGGCACTCCAGATAGCCAAAGCTCTAAAGGAAGTTTTGAGCTGGTTAGTACAGATGACTATGCAAAGGAAAAAGTACCATGTGATGAGACTGGGGACCTTAGCTCTTCGTTTTCTGCACTACACCATGAAGTGCTGCCCAGCAGTCCCAAGAGTACATTTTCTCCTGAATCTCTTGCACCTGCCATTTTGTCTAACAGTTTCAAAGCTGAACCAGAGAATCTTTCTTTGTTACCCAGACTGGAGAACACGCTTCCCACTTTCTACATGCCTTCAGTAGAGAGCAGCTCCAAATTTTCAAAGTCTAGTATAAACTCGTCCACCTCTAAGAAGCAGAGTCCCCAAAAGCCCGTAAATGGGACGGAGTCTCCCCGCAGACCACTAGTGCTTGTTATTAGCATGCAGAAAGAAATGATACCTAATGCAGCAGATATAAAGCCACCAGAAGTAAGAGACTCTTCTGCTCAGACCAGTGAGCCTCCTAGCCCAGCGCAGAGTGAAAGCCCCAACCGGTCCGTGCTGGAGAGGCTCGAGAAGCTCAATGAAGCTCAGCAGCAACGGCAGAGGTACCAACAGCAGCAGAACGAGAAGCAGATGATGGAGCAGATCCGGCAGCAGAAGGAGATCCTGGAGAACCAACGAAAGCACATTGCCCAATCTGAAAAGGAGATGTTTGAGAAGCAGAGAGGCAAGGCTTTACAAAAGATTGAGAAAAGCAGGCAACAAAGCTCTGTAAAAGTCACAGACAGAAGTGTTCCCACAGCACAGCAGGAGCACAACCTGAATACACCTTCCAAGACAAGAGAAAGATCAAAGGACATAAAGAATGTGTCCCCTGAGTGTGGATGGTCACCAAAACTCACCTTAGAGTCTCAAGAAAATGCTGCCAAAGAAGGACACAAGAAACCAATAAACTCAGGTGTCTGCATTAACTTGAATGAGCAACATGGAGACATTTTTTTCTCACCCAAGGACAAGGTTTCCACCTCACAGTAAGTGCTAGACTCTAAAATCACATGTTGACATTCCTGATTACTGAAAAGTAACAGTGGGAACATGATGACCGTATGCGTTGCAGGATTGAAAAGGAATTTACTGGTCGAGGGAAGTCAGCGGGAGGTCAGAAGGAGGCCAGATCCTTGTATGTCAAGGCCTTGAAGTCTCCTAAAGGCCGTGAGGTGAGAAAAAAATCCATTGTAAATAAATGAATGTTGCATT
Organism: Euristhmus nudiceps; assembly: GCA_030068295.1. Taxonomy (NCBI): domain Eukaryota; kingdom Metazoa; phylum Chordata; class Actinopteri; order Siluriformes; family Plotosidae; genus Euristhmus; species Euristhmus nudiceps. Next base: position 10,031,575 of record JAQNCB010000017.1, on the reverse strand, counting down.
TGACACCCTGAGCCTGGTGTCACCTTTCAAATTTGTATTATTATTACTTACATGTTCATTTTTGTATATAATGTAAGAACTGTTCAGGCAGACCATCTTGGATCACAGGAGCACCTACTTGCACAGTGGGGTTGTCACAGGACCTTCTTACTTGTGTTGTTATTGTTTGGTTGATCAGGTTGCCAGACCAGGCCATAAAAAAGCCCGCATGGCACGGACACGCTCAGACTTCCTGACCCGCAGTTCAAATCCTCCAGGGGAGGGGGAGTCAGAGGAGGAGGAGTACGATGAGACCACTCTGTCTCTCGGCCCACCCCTCCCTAAGCAGGACTCAGAGGGGGGGACACTAGACGCATGTCACAGTGACTCTGAAATGGTAATTAAACGGTCCACGCTTCCCAAACCAGGCCCTCCTATGGCACCAGACCTGACAGCGTGGTTTTTCTCTCCAGCTAACCTATCGATTCTCACATAGACCTCTGTACTCACAACTTAAAGAACTATAGCACTGTGGATTTCACGGTGTTTACTGTAATCTGGGAAACATGTCTTGAAAATTATACTCATCTGTGATAGCAGTCCTTTTTTTTCAGTTTTTCATCATCTATAAATCATCATATACATCAATATGGCAATCAAACCAAATGATTTGTACAATATTTAATAGTTTTTCTTCGATGGTTCTGCAGATATTAAAACTTCATTGTTGTTGTAAATCTCAGCTGCACAGATGTGGATAAACCAAAGTGTGTTTCTGCTTCTGACTATAAAAACATGTTCCATGTTTTAACCCCACTACGCTTCGCATTCTGATTATTGCTCCAGATGAGACCGTGACAGTCATTGTAGCTCTGGGTTGCTGAAGATCTGCGTTGTGTAGAGGTTTACATTGTGTCTCAGCACCCAGAATAACGATCACTGCATGTTCTTTAGGCACCGGCTCTTTCTCCTTCCTCACCAAAAGTTTGCTCTAAGCTCCAAAAGCAGGAGGGCTCCGGTGTCTCCTATGCCCTTCCTTTATCCTGTAGATTTCTTCAGCCTCTCACTATCTCTCATCTTGTCTTCCACTGCTCTTGCACTTTTTGTAGCAAATGTTTCTCTCATTGTATTAATGTAAGTTACTTGTGTTTAAAGGAATATACCAATGCTTTAAGTTGCTGTGGTAAAAGTCATGTGCCAAATACCAAAAATGTAAATGCTTGAAGCCCTTCTGTAGTGCATGTTGGTTGTTTATTTCAAGGATTGTGACAGAAAGCCAGTATCTTGTGGAGCTACGAAGGCTGACGACCATAGCAAATTTTGGGTTTCGCCAGGGCTTGTAAAAGGTTGCAAAATGGTCTATAAAAAAAGTTTAAGAACTTTTCGAAGAATTTTTCTTTCTTTTGTTTTTGTTTTGTTTTTTCAGAATTTATTTATAAGCATTTTCCATTGTTATACCATGTGCCACTACAGTTCTTTTTGGTTCACCAACAATAGTGAACACCAACAACTGTTTGCAAAAGAATGTTTTTTGAAGCTCAATATTTGTCACCATTAGGTACTTGGTTAAAACCTCAGCAGCAGCCAGATAAAGTGATTCTTGTCAAGAGAAGCAGCATGCTGGGCTTCTTAGAGAGAAATTAATTTCCATATTCTGGAAATACATCCTTTTTATCTTCTATATAGCCTCTACAAATCTTCTGAGCTTTGTCTTTAACATTGGTCAGGTCAATCTGAATTCTGTTTGCTCACCCTTTTTATGGGTTTGGATCTATTGGTAAGGGTGACTCATTTCCAAGATTTGCCTGACATTCACCTGGTATTTTACCAGGAGCTGGCAAACAATGGAAAAATAGTGACAAATACTTAGTAATTGTCACAAACTCTTTCGAAAACAATCAATTGTGCAAATGTTCCTTAATGTTGCTCATGCCCAAGGTTTACTCTGATTTTTCACCAACCCATGTCAGAAAAGCTGGCGAATCCAAAAATTTTGTATTCGTATTGTTTGTCAGCATTCACAGCCCCGTGAGATGCTAGCTGAAAATATCACTTTACAAGCTAACAATGACATCCTAAGGGCAGTTTTTTTTTTAACGTCACTAGATTATCGGATACCTTTTTATTAATTTTATTCACGGGTATTTTGTTTGTACCCAAGTTCTTATTAAGGAGAAAGATCAGAGTTTTCTGAATCCCTGTATCCAAACTATAGTTCTGTTGTAGATGGCTCATTTTAAATCAGTAAAATGTTAATCTCATAGAATATTTTCCTAACTTTTTTGAGTCAAAGCAGTCATACCTGCTGTGTATATTATGCTCTAAATCAAATAAAATTCTGTTAACAAGTACGTTCCTAAGAATTGCTTTTTACGTCACTAGTTCAAGCTTAAAGTTTGTGAAAACAATATTAATATGGGTTTATTTTCTGTCTTGCTCAACCTTTTGAGTTGTGATTTTACATTATGTGGTCATTTTTATAATTAATTTAACAGTTGCCCTTGGACACATTGGTATCTCTGTGCTAACCATACATGCACTACAGATGCAGTGGATTCGGTTTGATTCGGGGATTTTGTTGTATACAGTAAGTCTGTACCGTATTTTCCAGACTATACATTGCGCTGGAGTACAAGTTGAATCAGCCAAAAAATGCATGAAGAAGAAAAAACATGTACAAGTCGCACTAGAGTATAGGCGGCATTTTGGGGGCAGTGTTGTTTAAATGATTTTGTTAACGCACCTTTTTTGTATGACGACAATGTGACGATGACCCACTAAAAAATGGATCTTTGGCGACTAAAACGTGACAAGACGAGACGGAACGAAAATGTTGGTTTGTGAGATGCTCACAGTGCATATACCATCTCTGCCTACTCTACGCATAACACCGTGCTTGGAGGCAAACAAAAGGTGCAGTCTCACCATTACACACAAGAACATGTAGTTCCATTGAAACATTAGACTGTTGGCTCAAACATGTTAAAACAGACTCTTCATTTCAATCTACGGTATATTATTTGCCCTATATCTTGCATGAGGAGTCATTTAGCTTTGATCCCCAGCCTCTGTTATTACTCACATGTTTGTCACTCACATTACTCAGATGGCGATAGAAGAGTAAAAGTCGCTGCAATGTCCTCTTGCTCTGTTTTCACTCTGCAGAGTCATTGCCATTCTCTCGTGTTTTATACTCTTATTTAAAATGTTCACAATAAATGCGCTGTCTTTCCGGATCATTTGGAAATCTGGGTCAGCCATCTCAACAAGCATTAAAGGCTTCCTGTTAAGACTTTTCATAATAAAAAGTCTCTTTTGACTTAATTTCCAGTGCTGTAAGAGTCTTATTGACAAAGCATCTCAGCAAAATTAGACTGAATTCACAACCCAAGAGCGCCCTCTTGCGGTTGTCAGAGCGAAAATAATCAACATTTGAAATATGGTTGCATGTGGAAAATAACAAAATGATATAATAATGTGTTAATAATTTCACATATATGTCGCTTTGGGGTACTGACCAAACATTGAAAAAAGTGCGACTTGTAGTCTGAAAAATACGGGATATAAATAAGGTAGAATGGCTATTAAAGGAATAAATAAGGGTAATGCCATGTGCAGTATTGTATATTAAGAGCTAATGCATTTGGTAATAGTAAATAAAATGTATTTTTATTGTAGCCTTAAAGTGCAGATTGCTGTCTTGTTTCATAAAACAAACTTCTTTGTTATTTGTAAGCCATCCACAACCAAGGAAGAGCAAAAGAGGACAATGCATAAAGCCAGGTCGACTCTGGACCTCGACAAGAGTGACACCCTGAGAAAGATTTCATCTGGAGATGGAAGGTCAGAATTTCATCTATCGTATGCCACCACCAACCCCAATGACCACTCCCCACTAAGTATAACAGAATGAAGGAATGGGTTTTTATATACTCAGGGTTCGAGGCAAGATGAAGTTCTGGGGCAAGGCAAAGCAGGGAGACAAAAAATCATCCAGAGAGAGACTGATGTTCGCTGCAAGTTCTCTTGACGTGGACTATCCTGATGCTGCACTTCTCATGGCTGAAGGTAAAGTAAATTGTAAATTTCAATGTTAGGGTACTGTTTTTGCATGCATCGGTTTCTGTGTTAGAGGCCGTGTGGCTGGTGGCTCAGTGGATAAGGCTCGGAATTAGTGGGTCAACAGTCAGGGGTTGAAACTCAATACTATCAAGCTGCCACTCTTGGGCCCTCAAGCAAAAGGGCTTTAACCTTTTGATTGTGCCGTAGTAGAAAAAAAATATACATTTAAGTTGCTCTGGATAAGGGCATCTACCAAATGCTGTAAATGCCTTGTGTGTCTGTGTGCAGGGGAGTACTTGTCCCCTCCTCATAGCCCTGAATTCAACTCCCTGCCAGAGTTCAAGGAGAACAAGGAGCCCTCACCCAAAATGAAAAGGCGTCGTAGTGTGAAGATCAGCAGTGCAGCTCTAGAGCCCGCCCAATGGCAGAACGATGCATTGCAGATCCTTACATGTGCCAGTGACTACAGGAGTATGAATGAATTCGTCATGAAGAAGGTACTGCTACAGTTACTAGTCTACAGACTCTTCCCTGTGGTAATGTTGCCTGATAATTAGTATATAAAAACAGTTATGTTGAGTATTCAATTATTTACAGATTGGTGATCTTGATACAGACGACAGTAAGAAAGACACATTGGTGGATGTTGTGTTTAAAAAGGCGTTGAAGGAATTCCGTGTGAACATTTTCAACTCCTATTCCACTGCTTTAGCTGTGAGTAATGTAACACACCTCTATTAAACTGTGAATCATTTTGTGTTTAAGCAGAACATGTGCCACTTTTCTCAACCAATTGCACAATTATCTGACAAACTTGAGAACAAAGAACTTGCATATGTTTGACCTGAGTCCACTCAGAATGTTTTGAAATGGGGAAAAAAATCTTTTTCAAATTTATATACAGATTAAACTGAAAAGTATAACTGCTAAATATTTAGCTTTTGTTTTTGTTTCCTGAGGGTCCACACCTTCTGATCCCAAGTATAGATAACACATTTTGTTTTGTTCTAATGGGATACAAACATTTACACATCACTGTAGATTTTTGTTTGCATGAAGTTTAGTAATTATCTTTAGTCATATTTTCAAGGCTGTGACTAGATTTTTGGAGAGAAGTAGCAGTAGTCATAAAGTCATAATCATTGTGTGTGAGATTTATTTACTGAAATAATTTTATTTTCCATTCCTCGAAAGCAGGGGTCTCAAACTCATGGGCCAATTGCGGCCCGCAGAATTTTTTTTTTCCGGCCCGCACTTGTCATCAAAGTTTACAGTCAATGCTGCCTACGGCTGCTGTATGCATTGACGCATGAAACTAAAAATTGTTTTAACATAGATATTTATTATAAAGCTATAAACGAAACATTTGAATTTTAACACCTGCAATTAGCAAACTGCACTATAAGTAAAAAAAAAATAGATTTATTAAAAAACAGAAATATTTCACAAGAAAACTGTTTTCCGTGCTTTGAGATCTGCCGACTCTACATGTTTACGCACTTTAGTGTCCTTTTATGGAAGGTACATTGACTTTTTATTAGCCTTCTGCTCTAAAACACATTTCATAATTAAACCAGCAAATCCTTTTTGCAAACTAAAAGGGGAAATTCAACCCTTCAGATGATCTTTGTATGTTCTCTAGTCATATCTTCTCATTTTAAAAATTTAGCTGTTCTTAATTTTTACAAATTTTTCTCTAACAAAAAAAATCCATCCTATATGAGCCTAGTCTGTAGTCTGAGCTTTCGGCATTACCGTATTTTCCGGACTATATGTCGCTCCGGAGTACAAGTCAGTCAAACAGCCAAAAATGCATAATAAAAAAAGAAGAAAACATATACAAGTTACACTGGAGTGTAGGTCGCATTTTGGGGGCAGTGTTGTTTAAATGATTTTGTTAAAGCACCTTTTTTGTATGACGACATCATGACGATGACGCATTAAAAATGGATCTTTGGCGACTAAAACATGATGTGACGAGATGAGGCGTAACGAAAATGTTGGTTTGTGAGACGCTCACAGTGCATATACCAGCCCTGCCTACTCTGCGCATAACACCGAGCAGGGAGGAAAAACAAAGGGTGCAATCTCACCTTTACACACAGGAACATTTGGTTCCACTGAAACATTTGACTGTTGGCTCAAACATGTTAAAATAGACTCTTTATTTCAATCTACGGTATATTATTTGCCCATATCTTGCGTGGAGTCATTTAGCTTTGATCGGCAGCCTCTGTTATGTATTTACCTATCTCAGATGGCGATGGAGAGCAAAAGTCACTGCGATGTCCTCTCAATCTGTTCCCACTCTGCAGAGTCACTGCCTTTATCGTGTTTAATACTCCTATTTGAAACGTTCACAATAAATGCGCTGGCTTTCCGGATCATTGGAAAGCTGGGTCAGCCATCTCAACCAGCACTAAATATTTCCTGTTAAGACTCTTCACAATAGTCTCTTTTGACTTAATTTCCGGTGCTGCAAGAGTCTTATTGACAAAGCATCTCACCAAAATTAGACTGAATTCACAACCCAACAGTGCCCTCTTGCGGTTGTCAGGGCGAAAATAATCAACATGTGAAATGGGTTTGCCAGTGTGAAAATAATCAACATATAAAATCTGGTTGCCAGTGTGAAAATAATAAAATTATATAATAATGTGTTAATTTCACATATAAGTTGCTCTGGAGTACAAGTAGCCCCCCTTGGCCAAACTATGAAAAAAGTGCGACTTGTAGTCTGGAAAGTACGGTACGTAGTTCGTAAAATGTTTCATTGTATATCATGCGAGCTCGGATTAATATTTAGAGGACTTTTTTCTGTTTCAGCTCACCTTAACAATCAATTCACTATAAGTTCACGTAAACCTGGCTATAATTTACTTTAAACAAAGACGTTGGAACTGAAATATTATATTAATTTTTCAGTGATAGCTTTGATTCTGTTTGAAGCATTTTGTATTCTACAACAATCTTGTTAAAAGGTATTGTGATGCTGGTAAAAAAAAATTATTCATAAACACTGAACATTTGAGCAACAAGTAGTGAAAATTGTTAGTTATAATTTTAACAAAATGTTCATGTTCTGAACTGTTACCAATAAAAATGTAAAAGATTAAAAACTCATTTTTTTTTAAATACTTGAAACCTATTTTTTTAAAAATACTTATTATGGCCCACCTCTATCCTATACAGATTTTACCTCCACTCGTTTTAAGTAATAGTTTGAAACGAGGCTTTCTAAATTAGTATTAAATATGCTATTTCGAATTTGTTACTGTTTTTTAATTTCAATATGTTTAGCATAACTTTTTTAACATTTATTTTAATAGATAAAGTTAAATATTACTTTATATTAAACATTTTTTAAATTAATCCATAGATTGATATTTTTAAAAAAATATAAAGTGCGGCCTGCGGCTTAGCCCAGGGGTTAAATTTTGGTCCGCGATAAATTTGAGCTTGAGACCCCTGCTCGAAAGGGTGCTAATGGTTCTACATTTCCTTGCCTAAATATCTATATTGATTAATTGTTGGTTTCTGTACGTGATCTCTTTTATTACTTGTTTTGTGCAGATGGATGATGGGAAGAGTATCCGCTATAAAGACCTGTACGCACTGTTTGAACAGATCTTGGAGAAAACCATGCGTCAGGAGCAGAGAGACTGGAGCGAGTCGCCTGTTCGCGTTTGGGTCAACACCTTCAAGGTGTTCTTAGATGAGTTTATGACTGAGTACAAGCCACTGGACAGCACCCTGAGCCGGGTACTAATCATTGTTTCATACAGGACTAACTAATAAGTAATTTTAGAAATAATACCAACTAATATTGACATTGACTTTACTACTACTTTTCTTTCGGCTTCTCAGGGGTCGCCACAGAGAATCATCTGTTTCCATCCATTCCTGTCCTCTGCATCCTCTTGTCCAACTAGCTAGCTTCATATCCTCTTTCAGTGCATTCATGTACCTTCTCTTTGGTTCCTCTCGGCCCCATGCTTGGAAGTTCCAACCTCAGCATCTTTCTACCAATATATTCACTATCCCTCCTCTGTACATGTCCAAACCATCTCAGTC
>JAQNCB010000017.1:10012789-10023360 GCA_030068295.1 Euristhmus nudiceps | reverse complement strand
CTGCTCACAAATGCTCACTTCTGCTCTTAGTCTAGCTTCCATTACTCTTTCCCATAACTTCATTGTATGGCTCATCATCTTTATTCCTCTGTAGTCGCCACATCTCCCTTATTCTTGAAGATCGGTATTGACATGTTGACTTTTTAATACAAGACATTTCTTTCTATAATTTAAAGCAGGGATGTCCAATCTTATCCGCAAAGGGCCGGTGTGGGTGCAGGTTTTTACTTCCAAGCAGTAGCCACACCTTCCAGCTGCTTCAATCACTGATCTTAAAAAAGAAAAGAAACGAAAATTTCTTTATTTATATTCTTTATTTCTAGATTGTCCATTAGCATTTCAATTTTGAAGCTAGGAGGCAGCCATCTTGGTGAGAGTTGAGTCACACACTGTTGAGTTACACTCAAATGGCATGAAAAGATATGAAGATAGAAAAAATTACATCCAAGATGTATATTTTTAGTGACATTTCAGCAGAGTTAAATTTTTTTTGTTCAATTCATTTCAAATATAAGTGAAATTATTGGTAAAATTATCTGAATTTAAGGTATTCTGCATGTAAACAGTAACATTTATGAGGGTTTTCAAGATGTGTTGGCTTTCAACTGCTACATTTTGAGATCTTAAAGCATCTTGAACATCTTGTGGACATCAAGATGGCTGCCTCCCGGCCTCAAAACTGAAACAATAATGCGCAATCTAGTCTTTTTTTTTTATTGGAGATCAGTGACTGAAACAGATGGAAGGTGTGGCTACTGTTTGGTTGAAGTGAAAACCTGCACCCACACCGGCCCTTTGCGGATAAGATTAGAGATCCTTGATTTAAAGGTTAAATTCTGACTTGTCTGCGTGAGTAACTGAAACTGTGTATGTGGAGTTGACAATTTGGGGTTCAGTCATAGTTTAGAATCAGAATTATTTTTGGATTGGACCAATGACCATCACATGTATATGTTGCGTTTTTTTTTCCAGGCTATTGGCACAGAGTTTGAAGCACATATTTGTGTAGGATAACTTTAGAATGCTGTAGAATTGCAGTTTCTCTTCACTGGATCCAAACCCTGTTTTACACCACTGGTGAGAGTAAGGCATGAGCGAAGGGACAGTGTGGAAAAAAGTTTGCATTTTACACTGCCCTTGTTTTTTGAGAATAGTTCAAGCATGAAATGGTAGGTTTGTGCCCCACTAATAACTGCACTAGAGAATGAAGTGACGGTTCAACCAGAGTGAAAGAAATAAGTGAAAGTCAGTAACGCTGTTGAAACTGTTTTAGGTCTCAGTTAGTTTGCACATTATGTTTGGTTACAAAATTTATTTTAAAATAGTTTTTTTGCCCATTTATCTTTTTACGTAGCCAAAACTGAGTGAAAAGTAAACCTGTTTGTTACAGCTGCTAATTTTTAAGGTACCGTAACATCACTTGTGGCAACAAACATGAACCTGTCGGTTCATTACACAGAGATAAGTTACTGGACATGACTGTTCTGAAGAACACACAAGATTCTTGCTTATGTGCTAAATAAAAAAAAAACTTGTAGTGCCATATTATCTCATCATGCCTAACGTGGAATATAAAATCATTTTATTGTGGAGCTCTCTGGATGCAAATGTCGTAAAACTATGAGCTAAAGTTTGTCAGTAAGTTATACAATGGCTGTTCTGTTTCTTTATAGAAAATAAATGCAAACATTTTCAGGACTGTGCTTTTATTTAGTGTCTAAATATTTATATTATTAGCTACATAATTTATCAAAGTAATGCCATGATGAATGTAAAATCAAAGCTGAAGGTGGTCTAACAATGTATTGTGTGCCACATTTTTTGGCAGGGGGTTTCAATATATAGTTAATGTACTATATTAGTGTATATATAATTATATTTGTCAAATGCATATTATAGGGTCAAGAGTACAATTAAATGTGTTGGAGAGAAAAAACAGGAAATAAGTCTCTATGCTTTGAGCCATACTAATGTTTAAAAGTGTAAAGTACGTACAGTATATGAAAATAAGAGCGGTGTTAAAATAATAAAAAAAAAATAGCAATAAGATTGAGTCATAAATTGGGATTAAATATGAATTACAGAAAAGGTGAATAACTCTGGAATGGAATCTTGAATAAGGACATGTGGGTGTGATGGTCAGGTGTCCACAGGCATTGTAGCACATTGCCAAAAAAAAAATAAACCACGAAGTGAATTGATTCGAATAGTTTTTTGGCTTGTAGTATGATGTGATCTTTGTTCTTTCGTATTTGTTTATTAATATAATTTACTTTTATGTTTTGTTGATTTGGTTATTGTCAATATGTTGTTTATAAATAAATTCTATAATTAGAAAGATTTTTTTTTTGTTGATTCTCTATTCTAGGTCATTAAGCCAGATCGAAAGAAGAGGAGGAAGAAGGACAATGATATAGTGAGTGCGCTGTCTACCTCTACACTACTGTCTTCTATTTTTATCTTAACATTTTTTTTGTTGGGGCACTGGGGGCCCAGCAGTGGGGTGCTGGGCTACTGATCCCAAGGTCGGGGTTCAAATCTCACTGTCAACAGGTTGTCACTGCTGTCCCCCCTAGTGCAGCTATTTGGATTATCAAAGGCTGGCCGTGTCTCTCACTGTCTGTGGAGAGAGGCATGTAAAAGAACCATTGATGACTTTCATAAAGAGTAGGCCGCATAGCCGTCAGCGTGGTTCTGCCCTGTGATGGCCTGACAATCTGTCCAGGGTGTACTCTGCCCTTGTGCAGAGTCGGCTGAGATGGGCGCCAGCCTACCTGCGACCCTAATTAGGAATAAGCAGTTCAGAAAATGAATTGATTTTTTTTTTCTTTTTGCTTGCTTCTTAACTCTTTCGTTTTTTCTTTCTTTTTTTTTAAACAGGTGGAGGAACTCAATGGACACATCTTCAAGTCCACTCAATACAGCATCCCCACCTACTGCGAGTTCTGCTCCTCCCTCATCTGGATGATGGACCGAGCATGCGTCTGCAAACGTGAGTTTGTGTCCTCTGCCTTCAGACTGCTCACAGACATTGCCATGACCCCAGTTTACTATAATCAGGTTATTTACCACCAAACTCCAGTCTTCTGTAAAGCCTTTCTGTCCTGTTTGAGTAGTCTGGCTTTGTCAGGTAGGATGTGTTGGTGCAAGTAGAGCAATGTTGACCCCAGCTTAGGAGTTGCTTCTTGTGCTGCATGACCTTTCTGTGTGATATGGAATTTCTTGTGATGTTTTTGTGTGTAGTGTGCAGATATGCTTGCCACAGAAAGTGCTGTTTGAAGACCATCAGCAAGTGTAGCAAAAAGGTAAGGAATAATTCAAAGCAACTGGGAATTATAGATTGCTACTTGGACTGTCTTAGAGACTTTTCTGCCTTAAGGCTTGTATGAAAGTGCGTGCCTGAAACGCATCAAGTAATTATTCGTAGAAGGTGAGGTGGATATCACTAAATATTGTTTGAAACGGAATGTCAGCTTACCATTCATGGTATCCATGATATCTACGCAGCTTGAGGCAAATAATTGTTTTAGAATATATTATATGGGAACACAAAAAAGCAAGCTAAATGAGATTTTAATGAGATTTACAATTTTAAATGTTTAAAAGGTCATGCACTGTCCATTACAACTGTTCAATCTGTTAAAACTATTCAAAGTTGTTCAGAACCAGGCATAGTGGCGAGCTTTGACACTGCTATTGGAGGAAGCGTCTGTGCTATAAAGCCTTCCATGTGTTTTTATTTTTATTTTTTATTTTATTTTATTTATTATTATTATTATTTTTTTTTTTTTTTGTTTGTTTTTTTTTTGCAAAACAGCTCAGATTTTCTGTCATGCTCAGAATACCTTTCACCCATCACAGAGAACTTACAGTTTGAAATAGTTAATGGTGAACTTTCCGCTGGTTTTCATGACACCTCCATTTCATATACAAGATGACAAAAATCCAGAATGTTCATTATAGTTTGGATCTTTCGAGTTTGCTCAAACCTCAGCTCTGTTAGATCATCTGAAATTGCACAGTTCACATGATCAATCTCTGCCACTGTTAAAATATGTAACGATAAATTATAAACATCTCTTTGTAGTCTGTTTTTCTTGTATTTCCTTGAAGTTTATACTACAACATTGAATTAGTGTGTGAAAACATCTTTTTTAAAAATCCAGTTTTCTTCATTTGTCCATGCAGTATGCACTAAACTCTGGATGAATATGCTGTATTGGATGAGTATACCACAGAACTGAATTTACTGAAAGCACAGAGCTCACTTGACCAATCTCTGTGGTAGTTATAATATGTAAATATAAACTATCAAAATCTAGTTTCTTGTCATAGTTTTTCCACATAGTAGTACTAAAACCTTTTAAGGGTTTAAAGAGACAACTCTTCGGCTGTGCACCTGCCTGTACTGGAAGCTCACCCATAAACGTTATGATTTAAAAAAGAAAAAAATTAAAATAAAAAATCTTATCTTGGTGTGCTTTTTCGCTTAGGTTCCTGTATAGTATATACTAAAGCAATTACTGTACTAGGGACTGCTATGAAGTAGTCAAACAGGGTGGGTAATGTAGGAAAGCTTTAGCCACAATGAAGTTATATCGTTACAAAATAAATTGTACACTGTTAGTAATTTAATATAATTAATATTCAAGGTGCTCAGGCTGTATTTTCCTAAAAGAAATTTTGTTTTATTTGTTGATATGCGTGTGTCTCTGTTTATGGTTAGTATGATCCTGAACTGTCATCAAGGCAGTTTGGTGTGGATGTTTCCCGTTTGACCCATGATGACCGCTCGGTACCTCTTGTGGTAGAGAAACTCATCGACTATATTGAGATGCACGGCCTCTACACAGAAGGCATCTACAGGAAATCTGGCTCCGCCAATAAAATTAAGGAATTAAAGCAGGGTCTGGACACAGGTATGGTACTTGACTCTGTAGAAAATTGATACCATATCTGTATCTAGGGTGAATTCACTCATGAGCGAGAAACCCCTCCCTAGACTTCTTCCAATGATACCATATCAATCAGCAGTAATAAGAATGCTTCTTAATAAACATGATCTGTTCACTTTTTTTTTTTTTTTTAACAGATGTGAGTAGTACAACCTTGGATGACTACAATATTCATGTCATCGCCAGCATTCTGAAGCAGTGGCTTCGGGATTTACCCAATCCCCTTATGACCTTTGAACTGTATGAGGAATTTCTGAGAGCCATGGGTAAGTGATTAAGCTGGCTTAGCACTAAGTAAATCTCCAAGTAAATTTTATTTTAGCAACTTTATAATAAACCTATATTAAGGTGTAATTAAACGAATACCCATCATTTTTATACAGTTATTAAAAGATGTATTATTGAAACAAATTAATTGTATTGTGAATCTGAACTAAATTTTTTAATTATAAAAGAGATCATTAAATTAGCAGAAGGTTTGTTGAATTCAATGAATTGATGAATAAAAAAAAAATCAAACCCTGACCATCTTCAAGTGAGGAGTGCAGGAATGAATGTTTGTGCCTTTGCTCAGGTCTTCAAGAAAAAAAGGAGGTGGTACGAGGAGTGTACTCTGTGATTGATCAGCTCAGCAGACCCCACCTGAACACTTTGGAAAGACTCATCTTTCACCTGGTCATGTGGGTTAAGACTGCTTCTTATGAATCCCGTTCTCATTAAACTTTAGATCATCCTCTCTGCAGTTGAGGAACATCTGTTACAGGAACATGTACAATTTAAGAATATTCACATCATGGGTGTTTTTACAGGATTGCTGTGCAGGAAGAAACCAACCGGATGTCCACTAATGCCCTTGCCATTGTCTTTGCTCCCTGTATTTTGCGGTGCCCCGACACAATCGACCCCCTGCAGAGTGTTCAGGACATCAGCAAAACCACGGCGTATGTTATCACAGTCTGTTGGCCATTCATGCTCATGTACTGTTGTGCTCATGTACTGTTGTGCTCATGTTTATGATGTATAGATGTGTAGAGCTGATCATTTGCGAGCAGATGAACAAGTACAAAGCCCGGCTAAAGGACATTAACACGCTGGAGTTTGCTGAAAGTAAAGCAAAGAGCCGCCTGACGTTCATTCGCAGATCTATGGTGAGTAAAATCGAAACCCAGCACATGGCATCGTGTGACCCAGCACTCCGACATGCATCTGTACTATAACCCAAATATGTAAAATCCCTCTAACCCCATTCTCTCCTATCCTCTCTACTGTCTAATCCAGAAGCCTGTAGTAATTGCGGTTAGGTTTATGAACATAACCCGCAGTGCAGCAGCGGTACGTACTCGCCCTGTATGCCTCACTACAGTCATTCTGTAGCACTCAATCCCAGCACTGTGTGGTCTGTCGGTCACCATCATCACCCCACTGTATGTGTGTCCCACTCGGTGGTATTGTGTTCCCACACTCATGTCGTGGCACTGTATTCACTTTAAGGGTGGGCATTCGTCCTGAGGCGTGTCCCATCTTATTGTTCTGTGTCCTGTTGAGTATTTTATTTATTTCGTTAGCTAATGTTTTATACTATTCTCCTTTTTCTTTTCCTGTTTTTAAACCTGACTCGCAACATGCAGTCCAGTGCAGCAAGAAAGGTAACATAATGTGTGTATGTATCACTGTGTTTGTGTTCTGTTGTAGCTTGTCAGTCAGTGAATTTTTTATTTTTTATTTATTTATTTTATTTTTATTTTTTTTGGCAAATAAAAAGATGGAATAATTCAGAAAAAAATTATACCTTTTTTCACTTAAGTTTTAAAATATTGGACAGTGTTTGTTTTTTGTCTGACATTTTAGTTTTTTAGTTTGCTGGAGCTTTTTGACACGTGCAGCTGAGAAGTAATAAAAGTTAAATGTTTTAATTTAAAATGTTTAATTTTCCTACGTGGTATTGCGCACAGTGGCTGTTTTAACTGATAAAGGCATGTCTGCTATCTATGCTAGATGCCATTTACGTTAATTCGGTTGGGTAGCTGGGTTTTCTGATTTACTCGCCAGTAACATGGGCATACTAGTACACTATGGAAATTGTATTTTGAATGCGACACTGTACCTTTTATTAGTAGTGTGTAGTACAACATTTCGAGCTATACCAGTGTGACTGCGTCACCCATGAATATGAACAAACACCTAAACTTTTAACCGGTGATGGACTATGATAATGACTCCTTTCTGCCTAAAACCTACTTTAACAAAAATAATATTAATAAGTTTCACCAGAAGCATTATGGAAAAAAGTCTTTGTTGATCCCTTCTCTTGTAATGTTGTATAAGGAGCCGATTTAAACAGTGCACTGATAAACAGTCTATTTAAAAATGTCTCAAACTTTTCAGCCATGTTAGTATCACATTCTGGTTACATTTTTTTTGTGTTTCAGTTCAATTTGTAATCAGGTCTTGACTCTCAAAAAATACATAATGATCCTCTGCTGAAGTCAGAATGAAATTCACTCTTTTGGTAACCAGTTTTAAAACTATAACTTTGATTACGGTTTCAGAATGTGTAATTTTCATAGCTATATAATAGAAAGTTTCCACATTTCAGCAAGTTAAGGATTTAATTTTGTAAAATGGAGTATAAAGATTTATAGATTTTGGGTGAAAGCTTTTCACCTACATATAATAAGGCAGCTATTAGCCAATTAACTACATTTGGGTTAAGTGGAGAATTGTAGTAATTTTTTTTTACACACGTGTATTCCTCATAGTGCACTAAAGTTATCTCAAAAATATCCCTTTTTCAGTGACCTCCAGTTACTAACTGTAGATTTTAAAATCAATCATCTGACTGAATACCTCCTAGACAACTAACAAGAGTGTGTTTTGTGTTGTCAGGGTAAGGGGCGATTGCATAAACTCAGCTATCACTCACCATCTCCTCCAGTGAGTCCTCGCTCTCCCTCTGCCCCCGGGGTTATAGAGGAGAGCGGAGACGAGGATACCGTCGGCGACACTGAGATGACGGAGCAGCAGCATGTTGCCATGCAGCAAGAAGAAAGAGTGCTGACCGAGCAGATCGAGAACCTGCAGAAAGAGAAGTGAGTGTACAGTCAGGAGGATAAATGATAAATGTGAGAGTGGAATCTTTAAAAATCTAAAATATTTCTCTGCAGAGAGGAGCTGACATTTGAGATGCTGTCCCTGGAGCCTCGAGCATCTGATGATGAGACTTTAGAGTCTGAGGCGTCTATCGGGACGGCTGACAGCTCCGAGAACCTGAACATAGACTCTGAAGGCGCCATCTCTGACTTCTCAGGTCGGTTTTATTGATAGGGATGTCAGAATGTACTGGTTCAAATAATGTAAAAAATAATGTGTACAGATTCAAAGGTGGAAAAAATTATATTAATTTGATGTTGATTATTTTGGTATAGATTAGACCGGACTGTAAAGGGGTGGGGGTTTTTTACGGTTATTTTGAATAAACTAGTCCTGAAACATGCACACTGTAACTGGTTTAGCCCTGGGTCCAAGCTAATCTAGGTTTATAAAATGTATATTATCTCCCTGATTTGTAACACAGGCTGGATAACGTCGTCAGTATGTCAGTCTGTCCCTCTGTCCCTATGTAATCATCTCAAGTTCATTTCTGGCCTTGACCCCAAAAACTATTTGAGATGTCATCAAACTTGGCAGCTAATTCTACAAGGCAGTGTAGCTGGTTCTTTTGATATTTTGGGATTTCTGCAATTAATTTTCTTCATATTTCTATGGAAAGTATGTGGGTGAAGTGCATTTCTGGCCGTGAACTCCTTTCCGATTATGAACCGTTTCAGATTTCTTTAACAAACTTGATGCTCATTTTAATTAGGCAGTGTAGTTTTCCCTTTTGATATTTTGGGATTCCTGCAATTTAAATCTTTGTTAGTTTATGCTGTCACTGCAGGTGAGCAGAGCAGGACCGTTAGAAATGGGTTCCATACGTTTGTACGAATTGTTAATGGGAAATGACATTGCATCACCAAATTTGGTGTATGTACGGCTCCCCCCCAGGTACGAATAGGTTGGGATTTTGTATTGGTAACCCTGACCTTACTTTAAGATGTGGTTTGTTGACGATTGTTAGTGCAATAAATTTGAAAGATGATTACATAGAATCATCAAATTTGATGGTTAGGTTTCCCTCAGGAATCTTAGGATTGCAAACCTTGTTTTAATGTCACATTTTCCATATTCGTCTTGCCAAAGCTTCTTCATGTGACACCTTTGGGGGAAAAAGATGCCTAGGATCACCAAATTTATGAACCTTTGATCACTAGTTGCTATGCAGTGCCTCTTGATATTTTGGGATTTCTGCAATTCATATTTTTTGACATGTGGAGGCCAGGGGGATGTGTCATCTACTGATGAGTCCTGTTTTTATTTGTGTAATAAAAACACTGGGAATAACTGTTCAATTATATCTGAATCCACGGGATTTTTAGAAATAAAGCATGCTCACTTCCACAGTGAAATATCTCGATTCCTTTTGAATAGCAGGCTGAAAAGCTATTTAACAAATATAGACAAGAATTTTGGATGTTCATGGTATATTTGTATAACTTTTAGCAACTAATCCTGAGGCAAAATAAAGTCCCAGTTCTTAAGTAGTAAAACCTTACAATCACTAACAAACCTTTACAAGCAATCACAATAAACACTAAACGCTACAGTGCAGAGTAGTGTTGAGAAGGTGACCGATGCCGCCATCACAACAGCTGTCCCAGCATTTATGTCACGAGCTTTCAGCCATGTTTTAATTATATTCCTGACCACATTATTATTATTATTATTATTTTTTGCCCTTCAGAAAGAGGTCCCACGTTAGTTGCCACGCGGCCCAAAAAATCCCATGGGAGAAGCAGAAGGACACTGCAGAGGCAGCCTGACTCACTGGACTCTGTGGACTCGTGCTCTACTGTGTCCTCCATTTCCTCATCCTGCCCACAGCCTTCTGCTTCGTCTCGCCGCCACCGGCTCCGAGCCAGCATGCCTTCTTCTAGCCAGGACACGCCTGAGCTGGATGGCGATGAGAGGACCCCCTTCAGCAGCCGAAGCACTTACAGCCCTGAGAAAAGCAAGCTGAAGCTGCGCAGTGCCAAGTACTCTCCCCAGAGACCCCCAGAGGACCAGGGGCACAACAGAGACCCTGACCTTCAGGCACAACATCTAGTAGTGTATGGCAACAATGAGTTCATGGTGTAAAGTAGCTGCTTGTCTTCCCTTATTTGCCTATTCGTCAGCTTCCCTGGCTACATCCTCGGCGCCAGCAGAGCAGTCCCTAAGTGCTGTGGACCAGGTCAAATTCCAGACTGATCTTTTCTGGTTTTTAAGTCAGAGTTTAGAAATTAAGTCAGAAGGAGAACAAGGAAAGATAATGTGAGAGAAAGTTGATCACTCTGCTGCAGGCGGCTTTCCTCAGCCAGGAGACAAGGCCATACAAAGTGCAGACTTTATGAACTCAAGATAAACCATTGGCTGCTTTTGTAACCATGTTAAACAGTGTGCTCTATAATTGTATGTATTTCACTCCCCGGCCTATTTAATAAAAAATTTTAATTACACACACACACACACACACACACA
>JAQNCB010000017.1:9964694-9976413 GCA_030068295.1 Euristhmus nudiceps | reverse complement strand
TGCACAAACAATTATTTTACGATTATTTATACCATTTTGAATTTTAATGAACATAATAACCAAAATTCTATACGTGAGATAATTGACAAAATAATAGTTTTACATATTACAATAAAATTCAACAACAACAGCAATAATAATAATCGACACAGTCCTCCGGGATCGCGCAATCTCGTCGTTCCAATGCGGGAGGCGTGTAAAGTATGCATGAACAAAATGACACGACTTTCCACAGCTCGAGGCGTGGCAAGGCATGCCACAAATTCGTGCAAGTGACAGAGGGCCTTTAGGCCTCCCCCTCTATTCAGAGAGGGTCATTCCCTGGTCACAAAAATGGCTTCTTTCACTTCACATTCAAGCCACCTGTCTTCCCTGGCCAAGATCTGGACATTCTTGTCCTCAAAAGAGACCCTCCTTGGGTCTTATCCTTGCGATGCAGATAGACTGCGGAGTCCTGTCCTGAGGATAAATTCTGGTTGTTGATAAACTCTAGTATAAATTCTGGTTGCCTGCATGAGTTTTTAGAACCGAAAAAGCTTCCTGGATATGTAGCGAAATGTCTTCAACCAAATTTCCAGTCCAGTTGATAGAAGGATTAGGCCTTGGATACTATGACCTGGATGACTGAGAATCTTCACAGGCATGCATCCCATTACAACTGGCCCAAAAGGAACACTGCATTTGATGGAAATAACATTGTGCAAACAGTGAAACATGGTGCTGGAAGTCTGATGATCTGGGCCTGCTTTGCTGCTTCAGGACCTGGGCGACTTGTCATGATTGATGGAACCATGAATTCTGCTCGCTACCAAGAAATCCTGGCAAAGAATGTTCGTCCACAAGTTTGAGTCCTCAAGCTAAAGCGCACCTGAGTTCTGCAGCAAGACAATGATCCGAAGTACATCAGCAAGTTCAATTCTGAATGGCTAAAAAAGAAAAAAATGAGGGTTTTTGAGTGGCCTAGTTAAAGTTCCGACCTGAACCCTATTGAAACGCTGTGGCATGACCTTAAAAAGGGCTGTTCATGCTCGAAAACCATCCA
The DNA here is from genome assembly GCA_030068295.1 of Euristhmus nudiceps. Lineage (NCBI taxonomy): Eukaryota > Metazoa > Chordata > Actinopteri > Siluriformes > Plotosidae > Euristhmus > Euristhmus nudiceps. The sequence continues at coordinate 9,975,371 of JAQNCB010000017.1, read as the reverse complement.
ATCTGGTTGATCTTAAACAATTCTGCAGAGAAGAGTGGGCTAAAATCCCATCACAGCGCTGTGAAAGACTCATCGGCTCTTATCGCAAACGCTTGACTGCAGTTTTTGCTGCAAAAGGTAGTTCAATCAGCTATAAGGTTTATGGGGGAAATTACTTATTCACACGGGCCTTTGCAGGTTCAGATGGCTTTTCCCCTTCATAAATGCAATTGGAACTGAAAACTGCATTTTGTGTTTACTTGTGTTTTATATTTGTATAATATTTTGGTTTGCTTGATCTGAAATGGATGACTGTGACAAACTTGCAAAAAATGTCAGAAATTGGTCAGGGGTCGAAAACTTGCACAGCACTGTATAAGGTTTAAGTGAAAGGAGATGGGATCTTGACTCCATAAGGGTTATTTGGTTGTCTTTCTGGAGAAGCATTCTATGTTCTATATAATATCCACCATAACATTATAAACCATGTACATTATAAAGGCACTGACAAGTGAAATTAATGCCATTGATTGTTTTCATTACATTGACACTTGCCAGGGAGTGGAATGTATTAGGCAGAAAGTGAGCAGTCTGTTATTGAAGTTGACGTGTTGGAAACAAGAAAAATGAGCAAGAGTAAACCTGTGCACAACGTTGACAACGGCTACACTGTGATGGGTACACAACTGGATCTGTTCATCTCCAACATGTAGTGTTCCTGGTATGCAGTGATGAGTACCAACCAAAGGTGGTCCAAGGAAGGACAAGAGTGTCATGGGTACCCAAGGCGCATTGAGAAGTGAAGGTTAGTATGTCTGGACTGATCATATAGAAGTGGCATTGTAGCCCAAATGGCTGAAACTGTTGATGCTGCATATGATCGATGCATAGTGCATTGCAGGTTGCTGTGTATGTGGCTGCCCAGGTGCAGGTTAGGTGCTGGTAATGTTGTACTTAATGACAAACAGTTTATAATTATAACAGTTAAAAAGTATCTTCTTCCTCAAGTATGGTGTTGACAGAATTGGATTGGAAGTTTCCTCTCTCCTTCCAAGTCCTTGGTGTGAATGAATGTATGTGTTCAAGATGCTCCATGGTGATCTATGACTCAATCTAGGTGAATTTTTTGAGAGCTGCTGGGTAAAGAACAGGATAAAGCACTAACTGGAGTTGAAAGAATTATGTTACACCCAATACTTGGGCTAAGGTGTCATTCATTCATTCATTCACTAAACTGCTTAATCCTACTGTTTCAGGTTGCGGGGAGGCTGCAACTTGCCCAACATTGGGCGAAGGTACACTGGAGTACTCTGAGGAATCAATGCACGCATTGGGGAGAACACGCAAACTCCATACAGAAACACCATTATTGAGCCTGGGACTTGAACCCAGGACCTTTTTGCAGTGATGCGATTGTGCTAACTACTACGCCACCGTGCCACCCACTAAGGTATAATTTTTGGTACCTTTTGCTCTGTGACAAATCAAATACTTTTGCTAGTTTCTCTACTCCCTGATGGATATGTTTGAAAGACATGGCATACATTATACAACAGGTGAATGTGTAATGCATGCTGGCTTTTCAAAGAAAGTTGTGGTAAGGGTCACTGCGAGAACCCATCCATCACAAGCAGCCCCAGCTCTAATAGCTCCCTGTTCACTCATTGCGCTGTTTTAAATGCCTGGCCACAGAAGCCAGTCAATGCAATTACCGTGTTTAAGAGAGCCTATCTACAAGCAAGTAACAAATGCCCCGTAGAGCGTAATTACATTGCTAGGAGAAGCTTGATGGCGAACTCCAAAATTATGTTTCTTCTCCGGATCGATTTCTTTCAGACTCGTGTAATTTGAATTAAGCTCATGGCAGTGGGAGACAGGAATAGAGGGAAGCATGATAAAATAGATGAAATATTTATCAGTTTGCCCTGCCTGCTTCTCTAGCTAACTTAAATTAATGTAATTCCTGGAATAAAATTTGTCATAAAATCCCTTTATTGTTCATAGGGTTTTATTTTAATGTGTTTTTATTTATTTATTTTATTTATTTATTATTATTTGAAGTGATGGTGTTGTGAGTGATCGTTTTTCCGCTGATATTCAGGTCATGGATTATGAATAAATCTGAGCAGTAGAGTTGCCTTGGTTGCAAGTAGAAGCCACGTTTTTAATTTACTGAGCATTAGAGCTGTTTTCAGATATCTTACTTCGCTGCTGGTCTTCACGCTGCTGGATCTAATCAAATAGATGACAACAGGTATTGATCCTCCACCAACTGCAGCTTTACTCTATTACTGGTTGAACAAAAATAAACAGTATACCTAAACCTCTAACAATAAAAAAAGCTTTTATTTGTATGCATTTCATACCAAAATATGAGCACCATGTGATTGTCTGTGGGGGGAAAAAATCTATGAAATAATTTTAGCATGCTTTGCCCAGAAATTGTACATGAACTACAATAAACATGTGACATCGTGACATCATCCAATAACAGCATATATAATAATAATGACCCTCTGCAATTCAGCAGTGATATCAATGATTACATGCTATTGAAACTTAGAATGTTTAAAATATGTTGTTTTTTATCTGTTTATAGTTGTAGTACATTGAATATTCTGGAATATCTCTAAAATAACCCTACTGACACTTCTGGTTATCATGTAAACAGTTATTCCTCCACGAGACTTTCATTTTTCTCTCAATATTAATTAGGGAAAAATGGTAATTATATTATAAAATGTATAATTAAAAATGGTAATGGTAAGTATTATTTTAAAAATTATCGTGGTTTGAAATAACCAGCAATCCATCCATGCTGAAGAATTTCTCGTGAGATTTCAACACATTAAAGTTCACACATGGAATGTAGAGCATCTTCCATACTAATATACTTCAACATTGTTTCTATAGCAGCAATAGCACCCATCCATCCATATCTATACTGCTTATCAGTCAGAGTTATGGGGGAAGCCAACCCCAGCTGATTTAGGATGAGGGATGAAATAATAACATATTAGAATGAACACATTCATATAAACCTGTCGTCACTCACACAGCCATTCACACTCACACCTATTTGCAACAGCCAATTAGCCGACTGTTCATGTTTTTGGACTATGGGAGGAAACCGGAGTACTGCCACGCAAGCACGGGGAGAACATGTAAACTCCACACAGACCACACAACCCGAGCTGGGAATCGAACCTAAGCCTTCTTGCAGTGAGGCTGACCACTACAGCACTGTGCTGCCCAAACTATTATTAGAGTAGATTGATGATCACAAATCCTGTTCCTGGATTCTTTGGTTGGAAATGAAAACTTTCAGTGAAGAAGAAGTAGTAGTAATAATAGAAAATACTTTCTGACCAATCAGAAAGGATTGCTGTAGTATAATGTTCCCGACAAGCCTGTTATAAATATACACCTCTTCTTCCAAGAAGTTAAGAAATCAGGACCTCTTTTTATATACTGGCTACAATTTATAGCCGATATTTTCTTTTAAATCCAGTATTTTGATCGGCTTGACTAATTGTCTCTCAGAATTAGTGCTGTTTTCTACTGTGCGTCAGAAAAGTAGCTAGCCGACTTAATGTGTTTCCTATGCTTCTTGGGACTGGAGGAGTAAACTGATGCAATAAGATGACACATGCAAACTCCATACTGAATGGTCCTTGGCTGAGATTCAAACTCAGAACCTTTTTGCTCGACGCAACAGTGTTTACTACTGTGCGCCCCTATACTACTTATTAAAGTGTTACTCTAAGATTCGACTGATACTGTAGTTCTACTGATTGCGTATGAACTTATTTCCCAAGTGGCACGTCTCCTACCACCGCAGGGTTAGCAGAAGTAGGGCACTCTGGAGAGTGGGAAGTGTGGAGGGAGAATAGAGGAGGGAGGCGCCCTCTGACCCGTGGCTGGGAATGCTGCCTGGTTGACACACACTTCAGGTGTTGGGACACAGAGGGTGCAAGAGATGGCAGATGGAGGAGGACATGACCTCAAACTGCAGGGACAGCTGGACTGTTCGATTCCCTTTCAAGCCCTCACACCTGTTACACATCGTGTCCAACACATCACACACACACACACACACACACACGCACACACAAAACCATAGGCTCACACGGAGTGAGCCAGTTGCTCAGTTTATTCATCTCCCTCACTGGATTATTGATTTCATTGAGTTATTAATAAAGACATGGCTTCTGATTAATGACTCAATTTTACAATTTTATAAAGTTTAATCAATTAAATTAATTTTATTTGTATAGTAATTATTACAATTGACATTGTTGCAAAGAAGCTTTACGTAGTAAAAACAAATTTGGCCAAAAAAAAAAAAATTATATTTCTATGAACACTACACATCCTCGAACAAAATGATTAAGGCTTCTAAAATATCTGCAGTCAGAATCTATAAATGCATTTTGTTACTTTTAACTTTTAAAATGCTAGAGCTTGTGCCTGAGATTCAATGCAAAAGAGTTTAATATTAATCACACTGATACAATCTGGGGAGCAGAGTCGCGTAGTCGTTAGCACATTCACCGTACAGCAAGAAGGACCTGGGTTTGAGACCCGTAGTTAGTGAGGGTGTCTCTGTGTTGGGTTTACATGTACTACCCATGCATGAAAGGGTTTCCGCCTGGCACTCTGGTTTCCTCACACAATGCTGAAACATGCACATTAAGCCAACTGTTTATTCCGGATTACCCTTAAGTGAGAACGACTGTTTGTGTCTATATTAGTCTTGCAGTGTAGTGGTAAGCCATTTAGGGTATACCCCTCCTTTCATCCCGAGTCAGCTGGGATTGGCACTCACTTCCCGTTGACCCAAAGCAGGATGAGTGGTATGGGTAATGAATGAATATATAATCCTCCTGTGTTGCTCCGTTACAACTCATATGTTGGTGCACTTCCTTATATTGATTTCTGAAGCAACCTCCATCCCGAACGTGTTACCATATTTTTCGGAGATATTTATCTGCGGTGTAACCCTTAAATCCTAATCATGCTTGAAGGTCGCCCTTTAACCTTCATCCTACCAACATATTTTACATACAAATAGTACCAACTGGGGTCCGTTAGGACTCCACACAAAATGTAACTGTTAATTGTATTATTGAGCAATACCAAAGTATTTTATCACTTAAAATGTTTTATTTGGTTGAAACAAAGAACATTCGTCTCAAAATTTCATAACGTACTTACAGTTTTGCTACAAAGATATCCTTATAGAGAAGAAAACGACAATTTTATAATTTGCACGCAAAACAAACATAGCACAAATCTCAAATATCAACTGTGATATCAACAAATCAGCGAGTTGATAACAATAATACCATAAGTGAACAAAATGGTCATGTGCTATCAATATTTGGTGAAGAAATAGCACATTACAGGCACTGCTCACAGACAGTTTGTTGAACACTACGAGTAGGGCACACAGGCTGTCTACATGAACTGCAGCTGAGACGAACTTTCTTGTCGACTTGGCGAGGACAAAGGTAGCACCTTTATCTCCTCTATCATGTTTGGATTTTCCACCCCAACCATCTTCATGGCCATACGAATACGCGCTGCAATGTTGGATTTTTTTCGTAAAATGAAGCGAAAAAACCTTTGCATATCATTTCGTAAAATGAATTTTTCGTGTACTGAAGCTTTCGTATATCGAGGTTCCAAAATTCATACGTTTAATATCATCAATATCATATTTTTCCCTGGGGTCCGATTGGAGCCCAGAGAAAAATCTGAACTGACAGTACAGAGGAAAACTGTATTTTAAAGCAAATCTTATTTTTGTGATTCACAGATGATGACCAACAAAGTCATAAAGCATGATAGCTGTGATCGGTGATATGTCAGTGTGGTGAATAAAAAAAAAAAAAAAACATAGGTGGGGTCCGCTCGGACACCACTCGGTAGGATGAAGGTTAATACAGCTCATCATTTGGGAAAAAAAAAGAAAGAAAGAGAAATGAACCCAATGAAACCAAAGTAAACAGTTTTGTTTTCTGTAAGATTAAGAGCCATGCTCAGGAAACCCTGAAGGAACAACAGATGACTTGGTGAAAGCATACTGTAAACACTTCACTCAAGGCTGTGGGAGAAATGATTTGAGCTAAAGAATGTGAATCGTTCACGGTCATCTGGATTCATTGCAGAGTAATTGATACATTCATGAATGTCAGATCTGATGTGAAAAAACAGCATGACTGAGTGTGAATTGTTGCTTCTGGAACAAATGATTTCACACACAATCAGTTGAATTATTATCCATCTCGTTTAGAGCTGAAACTCAGGAGGCACACTGATCGAGGTGAAACCTCATAGACCTGACGATCTGAAAAAGAGACCAAATCATTCGAGAGGGTGAAAATAGATCTTTTTTTTACTTGCTCTTCATGGAACATCTTGATTTTAGCGAATTTACCAGAATGGAAATGTTTGCTATATGTTCTTTTTTTCATGGAAATATGTTGTACACAGGAGCGTCACGAGCGTGGTTAGCACGTTCGCCTCACAGCAAGAAGGCCTGGGTTCGATTCCCAGCCTGGGTGTTTCTGTGTGGAGTTTGCATGTTCTCCTTGTGCTTGTGTGGGTTTCCTCGGGGTACTCCGGTTTACTCCCTCAGTCCAAAAACATGCACAGTAGGCTAAGTGGCTGTTAGGTGTGCATGTGTGTGAGTGTCAGCCCTGCAATGGCCTGGCGAGGGTCCAGGGTGTACCCCGCTCTCGCCCAGAGTCGGCTGAGATAAGCGCCAGCCTCCCCACGACCCTAATTAGGAATAAGTGGCTTAGAAAATGAATGAATGGATGTTGTACACAAAGCATTCAGCACATTTAATTAAAACATTTTCAGCCTTGTGCTGGTGAGTGGCGCACGAAAAAGGTGCACGACCATCAACTTGAAGATTTCAGGTTTAAGCTCGGTTTGATGCTGCAGCCATCCACAGCCCAGTAGTCCTTGGGAGCTAATTGGCCGAGCTCTCATGAGAGTGATGGATGGCATATGCTCCCCTACCTGTTACAGTGATCCCTATCCAATCCTGAGCATCTGTGAGCTCATTTGAACAAAGAGGCGGATAGCACTTTCACTCTCACTACGCTAAGCCTCATACACAGCACTTCGTAAAGATGCAGGTCGCAACATCACAAGCCTCAAATGGAGTACATGCATGCTTACATCTCTCCTTGGTTGATAGTAGTGGTATGTGATGGGCAAATTGCGTGACAGGAGGGAACTGAATATAAATTAATAAGGAGAAAAAGTCAGTTCTGCAACTTGTATGTAAGTTTTATTTCTTTTGTTATATCAAAAACAGCTTTCAGAAAACCTGGAGGTAAATAAAGTTGAACCTCGGTCCAACGGACTAAAAGCGAGGCACGGGGTGTCCGTTAGAGTGAATAATCCGTTAAAGTGAAGTGTTGTTTTGTTGGGGGGGGATATACACTACATACTGTATACAAGTAAAATCACAGCACAGTAGTACTGAACATTTAACACCCAAATAATACATTTATATTGTACCTGTACAGTAAATACATGTAATACATATTGTACTACATAATACAGTAATTCATTTAACTGGCACCTGAAAGGCTCAACAGTACCGTCATTAGCACTACCCTCTTCACCGTGCTCCACCTTATTACATATACAGTGAGGATTTCTAAGCCGCCACTACCAACCTGTGGAAGCCTGACAGTTTATTTCCATGTGGCGAGCAAGTTTATCGGCGGTGGACATTATCTCCACAACGCGTACGTTAACATTTACCGACCGCTGTTGTACATACCGTTTGTACACTGCTTTCTCCAGATCACTATTATATGGCACTTTCATGGAACATACGAGCACGTACATTACCTTTACCGTCCTTACTAGAACCAACATCAAACTGCACAGCAAGCTTTTGTAACTTTTCTTTTGATTTTCTACTATCACTTACCGTTTGTTTTTTTTTTTTAACTCCAAATTCTCCAAAAACGCACCTCCTTCAAGCCTCTTTATAAGCTGTCATTTCTGTTTGATACTTAGATGTACACGTTTTATTTTTTCAATTGGCTTAGTATTAGGAGGCATGCTGACAATTAAAGGCAAAATAAATGCAATATACACAAATTAAAGAGCCAAAAGAAGGCTAAATATGCGAAAAAACAGCACAGATCACAGCTCAGGCTCGTAAACACTGGCGCGTGGACGAACGGACCGAGTGGACCAAGGGGTATTTTGATCGAACGGGCAGTTTTTGTCCGTTGGATCCAATATCCATTGCATCGGTGTCCGTTGGACCGAGGTTCAACTGTATATGAATTTTATTCAACAAGTAAAAAAGATTACATCCAGTTATTCATATTGTTGAAAATAATACTATATGTAACTATACAACTAACAAACTATATGTACTGCATATTCTTTAGGGAATACCCAGGCATCATAGTAGTTTGCATGTCTGCCCTACAGCAAGGAGGTTGTGGGTTTAAATCAAGGGCTCGACGAGGGTGTTTGTGTGATGTTTGCTTGTTCCCCCTTGTGTGTTTGTGACTGTGCAAAGAAATGTACATTAGTCTACAGCAATTGGCTGTTCCAAATTGTCCCTAGGAGAGAGTGTAAGTGTGAATGTGTTTGGGTCCTGCAGTGGTTTGGTAAGCTGTTCAGGGTGTACCCTTCTGTCACCCAGAGTCGGTTGAGATTAATAGGTGTAAGTAGTTTGTTGAGTGAGTGAGGGCGTAGTCAGTGAAAATATGAAATGTCCTATAATTGTGTGTGATATCGTCCACCCACATCTCTTACACCACAGAAATTTGTAAGCATTTGTATTTTTTTGAATGAAAAATAATAAAATGGTAATAAAAAAGAACCTTTTATCAATTTATATTTACATTTGATGTTGACGAACGCTTATAAACAAAATTCTGATATCACTAATATTATAGCAGTTTCATTCATTCATTTTCTGAATCGTTTCATCAGGGTCGCGGGGAGGCTGGTGCAAATCTCAGCCGACTCTGGGTGAGGGCAGAGTACAACCTGGACAGCTCGCCAGGCCATCACAGATCTATAGGAGTTTGTAAGGAATTTAAACTTGTGTTCATTAGGATACAAAATCTTCATCCAGATTTTTATAAAGATGCTCTATATGAATGACAACTAAAATCCATCTTCACCAAGAACTAAGCTTAATATTTAGTTTATTTATATTTTAATAATTTTATTGTGTTGACCTATAAATGTGGTGGTGCAACCTTTTTTAATGAAAATAACACATATGTAATCTGTATATAATGGCAAGAGAGTCCATGGAGGACCCAAGAAAAGGTTCAAGGACAGCCTCAAAGCTACCCTGAAAGATTTTGGAGTCCAACCTGCCGAGCAGGAGGTTGGTGCTATCAAACCCAAGCACATGGAGAGCAAAGATGAGACGAGATGCCTCTAACTTTGAGACTAGAAGGATCTGGGATGCAGAGCAGAGGTGAGAAGAGAGAACATTGTTGTTTGCGACAGATGAACATATTTTCAGGTGTTCAAGGCAATTAGATCTGGTCATGGGTCGATGGCGTCTCAGTGGTTAACATGGTTTCCTCATAGCAAGAAGGTTCTGAGTCCGAATCTTGGCCAAGAGGGTTTCTGTGTGGAGTTTGTGTATTTTCCCTTGTTGTATTTGTGTGTGACTGTGGGGGTTTTTCTCAGGGTCATCCAGTTTCCTCTTAGAGTTTAAAGAAATGCACATTGAGCCAACTGGCTGTACGAGGGGTAGTCAAAAAGTTCTCAGACAAATGTCATAATTTCTTTATGGCATTTGTCTGAGAACTTTTTGACTAACCCTCGTATCTGTATTAGCTCTGCAATATACTGGTGAGTTGTTCAAGGTGTTCCCATCATTTTAGCTAGGATTGGCTCCGGCTTCTCTTGAATGCCTGACAAATAGGCAGAACAGATCCCTGCCATCGCCACTTACCTTGGACCACAAACGTATAATTAAAGATATATTAAACACACATCGAGTTGGTGTTCATTTTTATTTCTTAAATCCAAATGCATTCTGACATTCATGAAAAAGAGACCAGTTGTGAATGTTTTGTTAATATCTTTCGAAAATTCCTGGTATGGCCTTCTTCTGGCATTGAACAGACAAGCAAAACTAATGTGCCATAAGTACCATTACATGCTGATTGCACAGTTGAACGATCAATAACTATCTTTTTCTACACTGATTGTGTGTCAAGCTGATTTCGTCCCCGATGAGCACAAAGATATACAGAGCACACTGCTGTTCCTTGCCTGTCTCAAGTATTTGGTCAGATGTTTGTGGTTGAGGAATTATAGTGTGTAATGTAATGTAATGCAGTATAATAAAGTAGTCTAAAACTATTGCAGTTTTATTGTGCCATAGTGAAAATACTGTATTACTGGAATAAACACTAACTCAAATAGGAGACGAACATAATTTGTGTCTTTACTGTAGTATTTTTATATGTGTAATTTGGGCAAATGCACTTGTGTACACACACACACACACACACACACACACACACACACAAAGAAAAATTGACCCACCTTTCGCCTTGAATAGAGCGTTCAAATGCTAAGCCTGTTAGCATGTTCTTTCTGCTATAGTTATCTAAATGACTGTTCATATGTTACGTTAACATACCAGACACGTATTCAGGTTGTTCTCTATGCTTA
>JAQNCB010000017.1:9872432-9882824 GCA_030068295.1 Euristhmus nudiceps | reverse complement strand
CATTAGACTGTCAGCTCAAACATGTTAAAACAGACTCTTCATTTCAATCTACGGTTTATGATATGCTTTATATCTTGGGTGAGGAGTCATTTAGCTTAGAATTTTGCCTGTTATTTACTTGTCTCAGATGCCGATGGAGAGAAAGTTCGCTGTGATGTGGTCTCACTGTGCTTTGCAGCCACTGAAATCCTCTGTTTTTAATCTTGTTAATGTTTTTAATCCTGTGTGTTTAATATTCGCACTTAAAACGTTCACAATAAATGCACTGTCTTTCCGGCTCATTGGAAATCTGGGTCAGCCTTCTCAACAGCACTAAACGCGTCCTGTGTTAAAAATATGCCAGTGTTACAAAATACAAAATGCCAGTGTTAAAAATAATCAACATGTGATCAACCTGGGTTGCCAGGGGGAAAATAATCCACATTTGGAATATGGTTGCCAGTGAAGAAAATAACAAAATTGATTACTCGAGTGTTAATTCAACATGTAAGTCGCTCTGGAGTGCAAGTCGCCCCCCTGGCCAAACTATGAAAAAAGTGCGACTTGTAGTCCGGAAAATACGGTAAATACAGTATCCAGATTAGATTAGATAAAACTAAACATTTAAAGCAAAGATTAGGGTTTATTATTCTTTAGCCTGATTTTGGAATAATGAAAAGCTCAGAGCAGGAGCTTTATAGTGAGAAAAATATGAGACGCACACTAAATGTTCATGTCTAAACCTGCCAGTGAATAACCGATACTGATTGTGGTGACTTTAGTTAATGACCTGCAGATCAACAAAACATGAAGGAAAACACGAGCTGAGACAAGGCCTGATTAATCTCAATGCAAATGAATATGTAAATAAGCAAGGAGGAATAGAAAGCAGTATTGCTATTTGTAAAAGTTGCATCCCCTTAAAGAACAGAATGAACCTGACATGGGTGAAAATAAAATTGACATACATTACAGTTCATCCCCTTATGAATCAATGCAATTATCTGCAGACTGATCCCTTTAATCTTACGGTTAAATCTTTCCATGGTGATGGGTACTTTCTCTTTCAGGATGTTATTGCCCCCATCTACAGGGTAGGGGGCATACTGAAAGGTTTGAGGGTAAAAATCATAAATCACGACTTTCGCAGTCACAGATCCCGACCCGGTTGGGAAGATATGTTAGGTAGTGCTATCCACCACCAAGTGAGGGAACCGTTTGGAAAATGAGCATACATCTCCTGTGTATATATAGCGCTCTAGAGACTTCTCGAATCTATGCCAAGGCATTTCGAATCTGTTCTAGCAGGACCTCATAACCGAACACTCTACTAACCCCTTTATTCTGGGGTTTCCTTTCATTTGTCAACCTTGTTTATTTGGTGTAACTGGGTTAGATGTTTGCCGATAAGGAGAGCTCAGAATAGCAGAGAGCAAGATACTTAAATTGTGTCTGCCTATTTGTTGTTTTTTTCCTCCACTTTATTCTTATATTTAAAATTATGATGATGATGCAGGGACTAATTGATGATATTGTATCCTGTTTTGACCATGTTTAATGAAAGTAGAGGTGCAGTTTCCATTTATTCAAAACGTTTTGTTGATACAAACCTTTGCACTCAGGAAATCTAGTTAGAGGTATCCAATTTTCTGCTGTGCTATATAGTCTTGTAAAATCAATTTGAATAATTGATTAAAGTAATTTAAATGAAATCAAGGATAAGGGAATGCAGTCTGCCATGCCGTAGGTGTGTAATTCATTATCCTTTTATTAGTCTGGTTCTTTTCCCCGGTTGCCTCTCCCCTTTTTATTGTTTGTCTGGTTATGTCTGGAGTAACGTTGCTGCGTGGTTCTTTGTTTCTAAAGAGGAATGGGAAGGAGTGTCAGGAGAATTAGTGCCTGTACGATGCCTGCCCCATGTGCTCTCTCTTTCTTGATAATGGGTGTTTTCGTCCTATATTGCACTCTAGCAGCCTGCCACCTGCATGGGGATGTGGGATAGCTTATGCTGAGCTCAGATAGAGAACGGTCTCGTCTTACCTCTATCTTTTATAGGATGACCTACATTGGTTTGCTGTTTGTTTTTGTTTTGTTCATGACAGGTAGTTGGGGACACTTTCAAAGACACAATTTCTGTCTCCCACTAATTTACATGCATTTTAAAGTCCTGCTGAAAAGAGGAACGCCACATAAAATATTGGTGAGCTCTGTTTCCATTCAAAAGCAATTACTGTTCAGATGTTTTAAAAGTTGAAGCCGTGCTCAATGGAAAGTCAGTAGAAGTATTGGAACACTTCTTTTGTCTGCCAGAAATGCTTACACTTGTGGAAGAAAAATTCTCAGCCACTGATTTAGGAAGAAATACGGACTATAGCCAGGAAACAAAGGATTTCATTTGGAGTGGTTTAAATCTTTATTCAGCATTCTTCTAGTTTGTAGATGCCCTAGATTGACAGACAGAGTCAAAGTATGTGGTTGTATATGTACAGATTTAGGGTTATACCAGCCATGTCTGTATCCATCACATCTACGCATTACCATATTTTCAAATGCTAGGAGATTTTCTCCATGAGTTTTACTTGAACTGAACTCTGTCATTATCATCATTGTCTCCCCGGTTGTTTTTTTTTTTTCTTTTGTTTGACAGTGTTCTCTGAATTTGTTTCAAACTTTCCAGGGTTTTAGACTTGGATAATCAATATGTGGTATGGCAAAAATGTTGGTCAGTTCAAAGAAAGCACTACAGATTTCTACAAGTGGGCTAGGGTTGTACCTCATTTTACCATATCAGAGGTTTTATCAGGGAATTTTTTTTTTATATATATATATATATACGCACAAATTTGCCTCTCAATTATGGAGTCCTAGATAAAAGAGCAGAACCGAACTAGCCTGCTAATGACAGTTAACACAAGGACTTGGTGAAGGATTGATGCTTGCCTCTGTTGTAATTTGTCAGCACTCTGCCTGTGCAGGTCTCCAGGCCCTGTGTGTCTGAGTCTGATTATTGCAGGCAAAGACACTTAAAGAGCAAAAAGGTGTTTGCCGGTGGCTTTATGTAAAATCATACTCCAAGTTAGGGCATATCTTTGGCTGTGTTCTGTTCTGGCATGATGTTTGAACTACCTGAGCTTGTATGTGTATTAATGTATTTTAGTGGTTGAATGAATTGCAGTCGAGTGTTACTACAAGATCTGTAAGATCACGTTTTTGAAGCATTTCTTTATTCCATGACTTAATAACATATTTTCTTTTGAACAAAAGGAAAATTCCTAGCTTCAAATCATGAAGAAAGAAATGTCATGAAAACGGTTTGCTTTGCCCCACCAGCCCTCCCGTCTTCACCTTTTAACAATGCAACAATGTGGGTGTCAATGTTTGCTAGTTGAGTCGTCTGTGAGAGTTGGTCATATTTGTGTCTTGTTTTCGTGTTTGGATAAGGTGTGTGTGTGTGTGTGTGTGTGTGTGTGTGTGTGTGTGTGTGTGTGTGTGTATACGTGTTTGCTCACTCTTTCACACACTGCCATCTCTGGTGCTTCACCACTTCCGACCACTTCCGTTTAACTTTTTTCAGAATCAGAATACTTTATTGATCCCGGAGGAACTTGTGTATAAAATAATAAGTACAAGGAAAAAAAATTTAGTAAGAAAAAGTGAGTTAAAGTTACGGGAAGGCAGGAGCAACTACAATAGTCGGCACGCCAGTTGATGCATGTACACTGTGTTTTCTGCCTCTTCCTTGTTTCGTATAGCACTAATAAAACACATCTGTGTTTATGACCAAGTCATTTGATATCCTATTTCCTAAAGACATTCTACATTAGGCAAGATTAATGTTTTTCTTTTGTTGGTAACAAGCACCCGTCTTAAATGAGTCATGGTTGTTTCTGATTGGGTTCTCTGTGGGACTGAGCTGAGGCCCCTCGCCATCTCTGATTGCCCTCCACTTCCAATAACTCAACAGGAAGTAATCAGTTCCATGCCAGAAGTTTTAACCCCCGCTGCCTCTCCCATCTGGAAACAAGATGCAAATGAGTGCACACTGAGAATATTGGACTAAGAGTGGCAAGAAGCAGCTGACATATAGATTTCTCTCAGTGGGGAGCAAAAAGCGACCATCTTGCTATCTTTGGCTTTAGATGTTCACTATTTAGGAGATGATGTGTCAGCTAGTCCATATTGCTTCTATAATCTCATGTTCCATATGCAGAGATGTAGCTTTGGGCTAGATGTTCATTCATAGGATGTCTGATGTGATGATGTGTCCTGGAATGAGTCTGAATATTCAGATGAAAGCCTCAATGAGTTTTCCAGAAGAATTTTTCTGATTACTGTTTGAATGGATGCAGCTAGACCTCAAAAAGTAGGGCCAATATTTAAGATGTTTTACAGACCAAGAGTAGTACATGGTGCGTAAAAGGCTGGCCATAGCTCTTGCTGGATAAAATCAAGTATGGTGAATGAAGTGCTTATGCTACGTGCTTTATTCAACAAAATTCACTCTCCGATTAGGAGAACCCAAAGTACAGTGCCTAGTATTGGTCATGATTTGTAAAATCAGGATGGTGTTTTCAGGTCCGTCAGAACAGTAATATCAGTATAGCAGCTGAATTGCAAGTAAAATTCACTTCTTTCGTTGTCAGTTATATTGTAGTCTTATTTGCTCTACATCAAGTAATTTAGTACATCATACTTGCCAATATAGTTTGCTATTTTGAAAAGATGACGCATGATGGGTGTGCATAATGCAACATACTCCCCCCCCCCCCCATTTAAAAAAAAAAAAAAAAATTATTTTATTTTTTTAGCTTGATTGAGTGGAGGTAGAGGACTTCCTAAGAGAGTCCTGTGTAGCATTAATAGCAGCCATGTTATTTATTTGGATTGCAAATGGTTCCTGAATTGTCCAGTTTGATCATGTTCTATCTGAATCGGCTTTATATTTGCTAGTAGTATTCCTAACAAAGGCACAGCCAGCAAAAACATAATATGCCAACTAGCACTTTTCTTCAAGCACTTCTAGTCGTGCTATAATGCTTCATACATGACAGTTCTTAAAGAATCAATAGTTTGACTTCATGTGGGTGGTAGGAAGCTTGTCTCCTTGCTTTCTCAGATTGATAGCGTTTTTGAAGCAACAGGAGACTTCTTCACTGGGTAAAAATTAAAAGGAAACAAGTTGTTTGTACAAGGCCTTTTGCTGAAGAGTGGTCATCCTATTTTTCAGCTTATACCACAATCATTCTTTGGTTTTCCAAACCTTATCCAAAAAAGAAAACTACACAGTATACATGTGTGAGGAGGAAATATTTGTTCGTTGTTGGTGTTGGAATTATAACAAGAAATGAGTACCACCCCTAAATTCAGAACTTTCACAAATTTTTAAATCAAACTCAAGGTTGTTTAATAAAAGAGGTATATGTGTACTAGTATATAGTGTATATTCCTGTATATACAGAAAAGCTTTTGGCAGTGACGGGGCAAATTAAAGTGTGTCACTGTTGAAGTGAAACCACTATTATACAAAGAATCCCCTTTCTGATGAGAAATATGGTAAGCCTCCTAAAATACTTAGTTTACCATATGAGGTTGTAACATGGTGTCAACATGTAGGCCAAGGTGTATGATTGGTGAAGCACATCTATAGTTTGATGCATTATCCCTGGGTCTTGGAGCAGAACTGTCAACAAGCATGCGTACAATGAACCTGGCAATGTGGAGCCCTGTGGCCTGATGCCTGACCCAGGGCATCTGTTATACTGGGGGCATCTCTTTTGCTGCTTGATTTCTTGGATGCCTCTCCGGGGAAACGTCCAGCTCATGAAGTAAGACAGGCCTTGGAGTGGCGATGACTGACTGAAATGAAGACGTCTGGTGGAGGCGGTCTGTGATCAGACTGTGCTCCTGCAGTGTATTCATCTATGATTTGCGGAAAGGCGCTGAGAGTCCCAGCAGAGATACGAGACTGGGCTGTCATCCGTCACCATCGCCTTTGTTTGAAATACAGGGCGCTTTGCCCACTCCTTAAAGCAAGCTCACTACATCCAACAACCATTGGTTTTTCTTGAAGAGGATCCATTACGCTTGAAAAAACAAAGACAGTAGCTTGTGTTTAGTCTTATTCACTTCAATGCTTTTTCTGGGACAGATTAAACAGGCCAGAAGGACAGTTGCACATATTTTCCAGGAAATAAATATGGTATTTAAATTTTTTTTATAGTCTTTTTAAAGAAAATGAGAGAGACTTGTACACACTAGCATTCTATTTAAAACCCTCCTCCCTCCAGTTTAAAGCTTTTGCTGAAGGATCTGTCCGATGCGAGACCTGTAATTAAATTGAAATGCGACTCTCCCCGGAAAGTCTTTTAGTGGGGGAGCGAGATCTATTTTTTTCCTCGCAAGTCTCAGGAAACATGCTCTGAACAGTCTTCTAGTGAGTAGATAAAGCCTGGCTACTAGTGCCTACCCGAACATCCCGCTCTCATTCATTCCCCCAATTTATGTGACACAAATCAGTAGGAGGGCAGCTCCCGGAGACGCACAATAGGCAAAAAAAAAAACATGTACAGATAGTCAGAGCTCAGTGGAGTGTAATAAAGCCATTAGAGGTGTTTTTCAGGTGCAATCTGTCTTTGTGAGGGAGGGAGGAACACCAGAGTCCCACACACATGCTGTACTTCATTTGGAACCTATCTGACACAATATACCTCTGAAGCGTACCCATTCACTTTGATTGTACATCACCTAATCTCTGATTCATTCTGGGGAATATGCACATTATTGTTATTTATGGTGGAGTGTAATAATTTGTCTAGAACTCTTAATGGATTGTACAACAGTCTGGTCTGGTGAAATGATTTCTTTCAGTAGTTGCAGTCCATCTGAATGAGTGATGCTGTAGTAGAATATCATGGCTTTATTTTTTATTCTCCCTGTTTAACTCTGCTCAGACTTGAAGGTTGAATCAATACCTAATGAAAATCATATTACATTCATTTATCACAATGGACGGGGAAATGAATATGAATTTGGTAGAAATCAGGGCATGCTCTTTCCGTGTGATACAAGGAACTGACTTCAACTAATGAATAGTTTCACTCCTCTTAAACCAAATTGTTCTTTTCCGTCCTTTTCACCTTCTGCCCAATATTGATTAGCGCAGAGATTCCTAGCATTGTCTGATTTGATGTTTACTGGCTGATGAATGTGTTCAGGAACATTGCAGCAGCCAGCTCTGCCTGGAAATCCCTCTCAGGTTACCTGTCTGCAGCGAGTGTGTGAAGTCCTTTGTGTACAAACCCCTTTGTTGCATCTTGCCACGCTCTTTTCTTTTCAGGCTTTTAAAGTGTCCTGCCTTGGCTTGTATATTACCAGTTTGCTTTTCCCTCTATACTTTTTGGGGAAACAAAGTATTGTGTAATACTTATGCAACCATACCCATGTTGGACATGAAAATGGGTAAATCTAGCTCAGGGGGAGGAAGGCTCACCTGTATTTTGTCAGGATTTCATCCCACCAGTTGGTTTAATGTTCTTTTGACCAGTGCAAACATGGACTTGGTGCATGAGTGGACAGTAGTACAGCCATGTATCTGCCATGAATGAAGGAGGGGGAAGGTTGAGGGTTAGAGAGATGGGGTCCCACTGGGATTGAACATGCTCATTACAGCCAAGAGGCCGCCATTGCCAGAGGGTCGCCATGGTAACGGGTGGTATGTGATTCCCACAACAATGCTGATCCTTCCCCCAACCTTCCCTACTATTTCCACCAATCAGCACATGAAATAATATCTTCCTCTACATTCTATATCATGGTGGCAGGACCAGGGCATATATAGGACAACTCTTTTTGAAACTTTACCTTGTATTGCTGATTGGTTGACTTTAGTATTTGTGTAATCTTTTGCAAACAGTGTTAGTTATGGTCGCTGGATTGCAGTGCAATTATGTGATGACAGATGCACCACACCATCTTTTAGAATGAAGACTAACATTTGAGTGTGCTTGTATTTGTTTGCGGAAAAACATGTCTTGTGTATGTGCTCGTGGATTAGTGAGGTATAGGCTGAATTCTGGGACAGCAACAGAATTAACACTGGTTACTCCAATGCACGAACAAGGGGGTGGGTGTCTTCTGGCTGCACTGATAACCAATTAGTGAGACCTATCAAGCACACACGCCAATGTTCCTCGGTCTTGCTCAACATGTCCTTCTGGGGGATCATGAGATATATATAATTCGCTTGCCTTGTGTGCGTCATTACATGTGCCAATGTCAGTAATGATCACATAATGTTGTAATTATTCAGTGCAGCTGATAAAAGCAAAATATTAACCACACACTAATTTAACTTTAAATTAAACATTAATATTTCATAGTACAAAGTGTGCTTCACTCTGGAATGCCTTGAAAAAGAAGTGTAATCATTCCAGCCAGCTGGTGGAAATGTCTGTGACTGGAGGATTGTCAAGTAGGCAGAACTGCTGAGGATGCAGCGATGTAAAATTGCCATATGTTCCTGATCTTCCATATTGCTGGTGTGCCATGTACAGGAAGTGCCATATTGGCTTCCTGGTACTGCAATGCTGGTGGCTACTACCTGATGAGTTGCCACCTGCCTACACCGGTCTCACAGGCTCTCCAGAGATTTCCAGATACAAGAGAAGCTGTCCTCCAGAAGGCAGACTTGTCATATTTGGTCACACTGCATGATAGGAAGTTGGCATAATATAAAGAATCATTTGAATAACAGCTTTAGTGTTGATTGCTAAAGGCTTTTAATTTATTTTTATCTGGCTGGGATGCCAATAGTTAATGTGATTAAGCTGGATTATAGCTTTTGTTTGCAGATCAAAAGACCCAAACCAGTTAGCACATCCAGCCTTATCCCTGTAGTATGTACCCAAACCTGAGGGAAGCCATGCATGGTACAGCTCTATCATGGGTTTTATTGAGCTTTGAGATAGTGGAGGAAAAGGAAGCACGGGTTATCAGACATCCCCAGAGGATGAATATCAGATTATGAGCCTTCCTGAAATGTAACTATGATATGTTATAAATGGACTGATGTGATATTGGTCTATAAGACCTTGAACTTAACCCAGCACCACCACCATTTTCCCTTCCCCTGAGTTCTGATTTGTATTCAGTCATCAGTGGGTAGCCATTTTTTTGCTTGCCCAACTAGATGTCTTGCATTATTAGGGATTAGAATCACCAGGGGTCACCCAATATGACACTATTACGATACTTCAGTGTCGATTTGATTTGTATTGTATTCTGTAAATATTGTGATTCTATAAATTTAATATGAATTTTTTTTCTTTTTTTATTTCAATTTTAGAGCCTTGAACAATAAAAAGAAAGTTTGTTAGTTGTTATTTCCACACAAAGCTAGCAAATAAATTGTTCCTACCACATGGAATGTTGTGCTGCCGCTAGGGTCTGAATAGCTTAGAGTGGATCACCTATAGGATTATAGATGAGCATCAACATTTCACCACTAAACGTTCAAACATATGAATATAAAATTAATTAAAAAATTGATTTTGAGGTTAGTGTAGTAATACATAATTCGCTGCATAAAAGAATGACGATGCATACCAATGAACGTTTTCCCTTTATCTCAATCTATTATACGTTGTTAAACCCTGAACTGTCTCTGAAGTGCCACTAACTCACTAACTTTGCCGTTACTGGGAAGCCCACGTCGTTTACAGAATGCCTTTAGGTCGTCAACTTCCCCCTTTGAAAGTCCTCTAAAGTTGTACTGTCGCTAACCTGCATGTTGACGACTTCAGCCATTTCACTGGATTCAAGGGATCCTTTGGTAGCTGCGATCCCACAATGCCGTGCACGCCACGAAATGCGTAACTGGCTTATTAGCTCAGCTGTGTGCATTAAACTGGATTTGAACTTGCGTTCTTCGGGTAAATAGTGGCGCACCTTGCCTCAGGAGCCCCGTAAATGCATTTGTGAGGCATTCATTGCTTACCAAATATTACCATAGATTTCTGTGGAGGTAAAATGTATTCATTGTAGATACTGCTGGTAGACATAACTGCTGCGATGTATGGCCAGTGCTCATATTTCTAAGGCAAGTGAGTATTTGTTCTGCACATATTTTGCATCTCTGTATTTATTGTCTCATGAATATGACCTTGAACAATTAGGCCAAAAAAAATACTTTTCTTTCCGGTCACGCGACCGACTCCCTTTTATTTCCGCCGACTGTGAAGTTTCTTTTATGTGCTTTTGTAACCCAGTTGTTATTTAATAACAGACTGTTATTCAGTGTCAATAGGTACACTGTCTCTTTAAGAAACTCATGCGGGAAAGTTCACTTTAGCGGTGCAGAGAGAGAGAGAGAGAGAGAGAGAGAGAGAGAGAGAGAGAGAGAGAGAGAGAGAGAGA
>JAQNCB010000017.1:9686191-9702441 GCA_030068295.1 Euristhmus nudiceps | reverse complement strand
CGCGCGCGAGCCTATATTATTATTATTTTTTTCATAGAGCCAAACCCATCCATGTTCTGGACGGTTTAGATATCAGCTTAAATATCTGTAAGTAGTTTTATACAAGACTTCTCGCGTTTTAGCTTGCTTGACAACTAAAATAATGATAAAATAAAACCGGAAAGCTCGCGTGCTAGTTTGAACGGTTGTAGCATAGCAACGGGTATGAGCGAGTGAAGTTTCGTTTACTACTGCTACAAAAATATCATCTTGCAAAATTACGATTTGTCTTTTAGAAATATATCGCGTCAACCCATCGTCACAATTTCTGGCTGTAACGAAATACTCTAAAATCGATCCACTGAGTCTTCGTCTCGAGCGCTCTTTATTAAAAAAAAAACAAGCAATAACCGAAAAATAAGTCGCCATTCCCAGTGCTCATCTTTCCCACATGGTGTGAAGAAATGATATTTGGTGCTTTTAAACATTGACGAGAAAGGATTGACAGAGATGACAACGGATTGACGAAGATACGACTTCCGAAAATAAACAACCCACCATATTGACTCAGATTTCAGGAAAAGGACGAGAAAAGGAGCAGGGCGGAAGTTTATATCTTGCAGCGGAAGTATAATAAAAGTCTCAAAGGAAGAATTATGATTATTGTTAATAATGCATTGTGTAACTTTCGTCTTTGTAATTAATTCATAGGTTTGCTCACTGAGCTTCTGCAATACAAAACACAATGCAGTATAGAATACAATATTGAGTATAATATTGTAAGATCGTGGTGGTGGGGGGGTTGCATGTTAAAGCTGTTTATTGTACAAGGTATTTTATGGAATCCTGCAAGTATGGAACTTTATTTAGTCTGACTGTCATATTAACAAATGTTAATTTCACTGATCACTGTCACTGATTCTGAAATCCTAGACATTTAAGAAATGCCAAAAATAAAAATAAAAAAAGTAAAAAGAAAAAAAACACAAGGAATTCTACACAAACATGTTTTCTTCATTGTTTCAATGTAAAAACAAGCACTTCTTTAAATCACCAATGAATCTGAAAAGATTGGATGGAATGTGTGTGACCTTTGGTGCAGGGGAATAAATTAGAAAAAAAACACTACATCTCCAGACAACATTTGTCCTTGCAGTGGGCAATATATTGTCTTAGGAGATCTGCATATTTTATTTGACTCTAGGTAACTAAACCAAAATTAAAAAAAGATCCTGAAAATATAAAAATGGGGCAAAAATGAGTAACAGAAATGGTAACAAGATGCTAGTAGCGGCACAACAAAAAAGTTGTATAGATGTATAGCCTGTTAAAAAAAAAAAAAAAAAAAAAAAATACGGTTGTCTCAAAATATTTCTACGGAATAATCTCCTCAACAATAAAACAAATGAGGAATGACACTGAATACTTAAAAGATGAAACAAACAGGAGCAACAGGGACACAAAAGTTGAGACAATTTCCTTTATTTTACATTAAAAAAAAAGGGTGCAAACTCGAGTTTCCCTTTAAGAATGGAAGGGAATAAAAATTGTATTTGAAAGGTTAAATGTTGTACTTCATATGACTCCTCGGGGGGGAAAAATAACCTTTAAGACATTTATATTTGTGAAAAGAAAACAGGGTGGGGAAAAAAAAACAAAACAAAACAAAAACAGAAATGGGTCCCTCACAATCGAAAGCCCTTGACCAAACAAAACCATTCAGACTCATCAACATTCAGATTTCAGCACAGATTTATGACTTCAATTTCAATGCACGAGCAAATTTTTATACATGACCAGAAAGGGATTTACAGTACTGTACAAGTCAAACTTTCATTACTTGGAGAGAAAAGGAAAATCATTGTGTTGCACAGAATCTTTCACAAAACACTGAGAGGAAAAAAATTAAGTAGTGCTAAAATATAAATGATACGTGGAGTATGGTAGCGCTGTTTGATCCAAACTTTGTTAAACAGCGTGCCATTTACTTAAGCAGATCTATGAATTTTGTTCACATTAAATTTTCACACTGATGCTGAATAGCAATGGCAATGAAAAAAAAAGCTGAGCTAGAAAATACATGCAGGATTTAAAGCTGAGCTAGATATTAAAAACTGAAGGCAGCATTTACAGAAGCAGTACAACTGAAACCCAACTCAACAGAAAGTGTGGGAAGCTCATGCCCAGACTATACATCAAATCAAGTCTCATCTCCATGGATTCACCGCTGAATTCTTATAAGAAGCAGAAACGCTCAACCCTCTTCGTAAATGATGCTACTTCATGTCTTCATAAGCTCTTATGAGACATCACCACTATAGTGAGACAAAAAATTATGGCTAGTAAGAAGAGAGCACAGGGATACTTCTGATGAAAAATGAATTTCATTA
The DNA here is from genome assembly GCA_030068295.1 of Euristhmus nudiceps. Classification (NCBI taxonomy): domain Eukaryota; kingdom Metazoa; phylum Chordata; class Actinopteri; order Siluriformes; family Plotosidae; genus Euristhmus; species Euristhmus nudiceps. The sequence goes on along the minus strand of JAQNCB010000017.1, from coordinate 9,700,072 downwards.
TACACTACAGGGTGACAGTGCGATCTGACTGATTTGCTATTTCAGAATAATGGACAGTATCCATCTTGTAAACTTGGAATAATGGCTGAATCAAAACATGGGTCAAAAACTCTAAGACTGTCAGTCACTGATTCTGAAATCCTAGACATTTAAGAAATGCCAAAAAAAAAAGTAAAAAGTAAAAAAAAAAAACCAAGGAATTCTACACAAATGTTTTCTTCATTGTTTCAATGTAAAAACAAGCACTTCTTTAAATCATCAATGAGTCTGAAAAGATGTAATGGAATGTGTGTGACCATTTTCACATTTTAAGACATGTCCCTGTTCACCTTTATGCTAAACACTGCTGCAATACAGAACAGTGTGATTGGATTTGTTCTCAGGAATAATTATCAACCAGGAGGGTGCTTGAATCAATTAAAAAGATGAACTATGAAAATATTGGTTTAGTTTGCTTATGCTACCATGTAGTATACAGTAAAACATTTATTGGCCTCAAGATCAGGGGATGATTGCTGAATTGAACAGTCCTAAAGTTGAAACACTGAACTATTTAGTGATATTCATCTCAATTTCAGTGGATAAATCATTTATTTACCACCTTATCTTGGAAAAAATGATTAATATAAAAACAGGCTACAGTACAAACTTGGAAAGATGATGTTACCAAGTGGGCTAGTAGTCATTACACTGGCTTCAACCCAAAGGCCAGGAAAAAAGAACGTCTTGATAACATCCGCAAAATATAAAAAATTTCAGTGTGTGTGTGTGTGTGTGTGTGTAAATAGTGTTTGAAGAAAAACAGTGATCCCTTTTTAGTGAAACTGGTCAGCAGATGGCTCCCTTTGCCAACTCCAAAACATTTCCCATGTGAGCCTGCCTTCCCTCCAATCAGAAAAAACAGAGAAGCAAAACTAATGAAGCCGATCTGGATCTTCTACCCAGATCTCAATCTTAAACTGAATAACACTGATCCTGAATTTGGGCAAAACTAATCTGCAGCATCAAGGCTCGATTTGCCCCAAAATGATGAAACCTGGTAAAGGGGAATAGAGGAGTGTGGGACAGGAGGAAGTGTGCAGACTTGTCTTCTCACACAAGTCGTTCTCCCTTAAGCGAGTTCACAGGCACACCTGACAGCAGCAAGCAGCAGCCATCCCAAAAAAAATATCCTAAACTTCAACCAAACAATCATGTGGTGGCACATTACTATGCAGATACAAGAAACAGTTTAAATTGGGGAGGGGGGGAGAAGCCTCTCCTTAGAAACCACTGTGAGAGATTCCAACTGAGTGAGTAGGATTCAAGTACTTTCCACCAAATAATTTACAACAGAAGTGATTCGAGATACACAGGAGGGTGAAATTTAAAATAAAAAAACCCCTCAAAAGAAACAAAGCATTTGAAATATTGCTCACGAGGCATGTTGCATACAGCAAGGTTCAACAGCGATCTGCCCGTCCTTGATATTCCGTTCCACAAACACAGAGTGACAGCCGTTCCTCAGCGGTTAAGGACGTTGGGTTCATCCAGCAGCTCTTTCACTCCTCCATCAACACTACTTATAAACGAGATGATCTGCTGAATGCTTTTCTATGGATGTCTGAAATATGTAAAGCTGTAAATCATTTAAAGACCCCGAGTTAACCGAACACATCACACAAGCAAACAGGAGAAAACAGTCTAGTTAAAGATGATCCTTATTGTTGTTTTGGTCCGATTTAAAAACGATTCACGTGTCCATTACAGTGCACACCCTTTTTGGGTTTCAGTGAACTGTTACTCTGCTACATGACCTGAACTTTCTAGAAATAATAACAGTGGTCCTTTTATTTATAAAAAAAAAAAAAAAAAAAAAAAAAGGTAAAAAATTTTTTAAAAAAAAAAAGTTAAAAAAGAAAAACTGTGAAAGAAATCATTAAAAAAAGACCTTCAAACATTAAAATGGGAATAGTGAAGAAGAGGACCGGCAACTGAAGGTAGTGGAAGTGTAGTGCAGTCCAGTTTTTTCAAGATTTCTCTCTCTACATATTTTTATGCCATGTGATCCTGTCTCTCCCCACACCCCTTTTTAAAAAAAAAAACAGGTTATAGAATTTTTTTTAAACTTTCAATTCACATTTACTATGCATAAAAATATATATCACAAAACCAGGGAATTATCACAATCACTGAGGGGCACCAAAAAAAAAAAAAAAAAAAAGAAAGAAAGAAAGACGACGAAATCATCCTGGTCACTGAGGGGCAAACAAACAAACAAACAAACAAAAAAATGTTACTGTGATCAAACTAATTTCTTCACAGCCCTTTTCTGGGGGACAAAAAAAAGGCCATACAAAAAAAAAAATAACCCAAAACCAATAATAAACACCTATGGTGTACTTAATTGATAAAAAGATTGTCTAACTCCATTTCTGGAGCAGCACACTGTTTATACCCGATTCACATCTCAAACATCGGGTGTGTTAAAGCTCTCCAGAAGTGAAGCTAGATATATTATTACAATTTTAAATAGCGCTCATGGGCCCTAAAGGTGGCCTCATCCTATATTCTAAGAGATCACGAGCCTACCTGGAGCAGAGCCGTGGTTTAGGACTGCTTTATGAGTAAGAACAAAAAGAGACATTAGAATTTCCATGCAATTTACTGCAGTCACTAAATATAAGATCTGGTTTGGTTTTGGAGTTGATTTCATTTGGATGTGGCTGTTCAAGGATTTTGATTTTACTTGTAAGAGGAGCGAGATTACTAAATTAACAAAAGGCATGAGACGAGTTCTGTAGTGTCTTAAACGCAGAATCACGTGAAACAGATTCTGCAGTATAGTGTTAGTTAAGGCATTAAGATTTAAATATTCAGAAGTGGCAGTTTGAGAATTCCTCTCTGAAACAGCACAGGTTACCATCAGTTATATGTTCTCCTCATTATAAAAAAAACCAACCAAACAAACAAAACCAAAAGAAAACAACAATCTGTATCGCACACTGACCATGAATCCCCACTGAAACTGCCTTGAGGCAAAAACACTTCATAAACAGGCGTATTACACATTACGGACATTCGCAAGCTTCCTATTAAATGTTACACCACATTCAGACGCTCTGCACTTACAGACATGGTGTAAAGAATTTCATACTACCAGAAAGTAAAAGGACATTTAGTTACCCACAGACTGACTGGATTCCATCCTGGAACATTAAATAATTATTCTTTTCAGCAATCATTTCCATTTATATGGCATAATAATTATAATTATTGTAAAATAAAAAACATCCAAGAAATGCCATATTTAAACCGGGGACTAGGTTCTGTAAAATATGATGATTATGAGAAGAAGGGAATAAAATAAACGAGGTTAGAACGTCTGCAACAAAGAGAACATACAGAGCGTCTCTCTGGCGAGTTTAGCTCGGAACTTTAGCTAATACAAAAGTCAGTTTGAAGTTAAAGCAGTACTATAATCACAAGAGGAGAAAGCAGCATGGTCGGTTGGCTGGCTGGCAGGTCGGAGTGGGTGGAGTGCTTTAGAACAAGCAGCTTAAATAGCATTCAGTAGAACCGGGGGATGTGCCGAGGTTCTCCATCCATCCTGGACCGGAGCTCTCGTCATCCCGCAGGAGAGAGCCAGGCAGCACATCGCATCAGTACGAGGGTCAAAGGCCATGAATACAACGCTGTCACTTTACACTTGGCTGCTTATTTCACACATTTACAGAGTCCACAAGAAAAGGCCCGTTAGCTTTGTAATGTTAAGACAATTACCGTTTTCCCCCCCTCCTTTTCTTTCTTTATTTCCTACGATGTTTATGCTAACTCAGTTCAATAGATACACACACTCTGCTAGTAAAAGTTCTAAGGCTCTGACCTCAGTCAGGAGAAGCAGAAAGGACAGAAGAAGTGAAAGCTAGCACGTGGTGCAAAGGATCAATACATGAACTCCAGTGTGGATAAAGATCCTCTATTTTAAGTGAAACTCCCTCCGTCCACCCTCCCCCCCCAAACTGCTGGGCCGGTCACAAACGCACAACACAGGAGGATTCCATCAGAGCCGGAAAGAGGGGGGAAGAAAAATACGCCAAAAAAACAAAACAAAGAACTAAACAAGAACCACGAAGGAGTGCAATGCTGTTCCAGTGCTTAGAGATCCGAATGACTGAGTTTGTGTACGTGTGTATATTCCGATACAAGGAAACCGTCCATGCGTCCGTGTCAGTATGATATGTGCATATCTCCACTCGCTCTCTCTCTCTATCTTTGCTCTCTCACAGGCCGGTCCCTTTGAGTCGAATCTTTTCGAGGGAATTGTTGAATAAAAGTTATTTATTGAACGTTCTGAAAACGGGCGGGGTGAAGTGGCTGATGGATCATTTGTGACGGGCCGTGTTCTTTTTCCTCTTCCTCTTAAAGAAGCAGCAGCACCTGAGGACACAGAGATTACAGTCAGGAAGACCCAGCACTGCATCTCATCAGCGCTATCAAAGGATGCTAATCAGACAATCGCAGTAATGCTCATTAAATCTGCACGTACAACAGCAAGCTTTAAAGCAAAACACTTGGTGTTACTCTACACAAATCAATCTATTTTTAGTGAAAGAGAGCACACAGCCAGCATTATTCACAGAAAAAAAAACCCACATGTAAAACACAAGCACACTTATTATGCTTTGTAGTTAAGACAGTTGAGACAGCAATAAACACAACAGGATGAAACAACGGGAATGACTGGAGGAGCATGCAGAGGAAAGAGAACAGCTCCAGACTGACACATAGAAAAGTGACGCACTTTACTACCGCTCTAGTGACGTCCCTGCATTGCCCATTTGCTTTTAAAAGCTCCCATTATGAGGGATACGAAACTAAGAAATTAAATGTGCACTGACGACAAATGCAAATTTCTTTACAAAGTCAACCTCTGTTTTGCAACATTCCCACTTTTCAGAGAATGTATAAATCCTCCCTCTTTCCAATTTAGACCCCCTGATGGTGAGTGAAATGCCTCCCTCGGTTAAAGGGCCCGCAACTGTTTGGGTTTTTGCGCTTTCATGTAATCTAGGCCTGTTCACCCACAGTCTAAGCTGGTCCACTCCTCTTGGTTTTTTTTTTTCCTCAATGTGGACTGGAGAGAGGGACTCACCACAAGTTGAGCATTTTCACGCAGCTACAAAAGGAGTGTGAGAAGAGAAAAGACAGAAAGATTATTAGACAGCGGTGAGACGATGAGACAAACTTCATGCTAGGCACATAAGAGGAACAAGGGGACACACAGAGGACAAAAAACAGGCTCACAGAAGGAGAAAGAGATAGGAAAGGGATAGTCAGAATATCGATCTGAACATATCTGCTGTGATCAGGTGACCCATATAAACGGGAAGGAAACAGAGACGAGAGGACGCGGGACACTAGGTGGGTTCTGCTCATTTAGTGCAGAGAGGAAAGTCATTGTTTAATTCGAGTAATAGGGAGTAAGAATAAAAAGAGGGATACGCGGAAAAGTTAAAATTGAATCAGGAATAAAGAAAGAAAGCGAGCGGTTCAAAGGAAAGGGAAAGTACCTGCATGAAATTAAATGCTGTGACAAGCATTAAAAACTCAAGCCTGTTTCTTTTAGGCTTTGAATTGGACACAACCTGCATTGTTTACTTTCAAGTCTGCATCAACAATCAAAAATGGCCATCTATTTAAGACACCAAAGCACTGACCGATCAGAAAAGTGCCCATATTTATATCATGGGGAAAAAAAGATTTGGGTTTTATTTACAGAAGTAAACAAAGACTGACTCAAGGACCACGACCACGGAAATAGATTTTTTCTTCCAACCAATTTTGCACAATTAAAGACATATCCAAGGTAACAGTTCGATCTATAATCTATTCTACTAAGATAATATGAAGAGGTGGTGTACAGTAACACAAATAACCTGGCTCCCACACATACTTTGCCTCATCCACGACTTCCACTTCCGCCTGCACTGTAATGGGAGCGTTGGAGTGGGCCGCCAGCGGGTCATCTGCATTCAGTTCACCGTTAGTTGAACTGACGACCTGTAGAACAACAGTCAGAATGTAAGCTGTAAATTAAGTTCAGAATCAGACGCAACTGAAACAGGCCGCATGCCAGTTAACACATGTGCACAGGTAAGATTGAACTTAAATTCTCCAAGCATTTTTAAAGCCGAAACCTTCATCACTAGTAATTAGGTTTCAAAGAAAAGAGGCCAAATGTGCCAATCACCCCTTCAACAATTTTTTTTGTTTATTTTTTTTTTGTAAACTGCCATGATATTCACCCCTCCTTCAGCATTTGTACTGATAATCCCAAAAGTCCATTTCAGTTCTCCAAAAGCTTGTGAGTGTCCAGTAACCAAAAACAGCTGCATCCAAATATGCATAGTTCAATACTATTAATATTCTAAAAGTGGCACATAAGGTGTCTGAATACTCAGGATAATTAGTAGGCATTCGACAGTAGTTGAATGGTGCCTGCTGCTCATCTACTAAATCCAGAGTATGCAAATGTAATACAGCACATGTCGCTACACTACGATAATCCATAATTCACAAAGAAGCTCCAATTACCCAACAAAGAAGATATTCGCAAGGATTAAAAAGAAAAACTACACAATTACTTACAATGATGTCCAGAGTCATGTCAGCCATAACAATAACACCACCTGACGAGTCTGGAACTTGCCATCTTTCTATAATAATTAGCATGAACAGTTTCAGCACTTTGTGCTATAACAGGTCTATGGTGGGATCAGACCAGACGCACCAGCCTTCGCTTTCCACTTGCATTGTTGAATTTTGGGCAATGACACTCTTGCCACCTTTGGTTCTTCCTGGACCACCTTTGGTAGGCACTTACCACGTCATACCAGGAACACCCCATAAGATCCACCTTTTTATGTAGATGACTAGACCCAGGTGTTTTGTCATCACAATGTGGCTCTTGTCACAGGAGCTCAGATCTTTGTTTTCTTACTTTTCATGCTTCCACACTGATTATTCATATTGACAGCACTTGGCAGATGCCCTTACCCAGAGTAACTGGCATAAGGGTTTTGAAGTCACTATCAGTGAATACATTCTGATACCGGTTTACCAGATCAAGTGGAAAGTTGAAGTGAACTAGGTTGGCTTTCCAAATACTATATCCCACTGTAAAAGATAATCAATGCTATTCACCATCAGGCGTCATAATGATTGAATGTTATGGCCAATCAGGGTCCACATCTCCAAACCCCACATATCTTTTGGGGTGTTCCCGTTATACAGTGGTAAGTACCTACCAAAGGTGGTCCAAGTAAGGACAACCAGTGAACTACCAGAAGTGTCAAAAGTCCCCAGTCATGTACATGGGAAGCAAACCGGAGTACATCGGGTCTCATCCATCAGAAGAGATACTGTAGAACAAACTACTGAAACTGGCCGGTCACGTTGGAAGTATTTAATGGACTCCAGTGCATACAGAGTATTTATATTAGTCTTGATTCCTACAATCATTTCATTGTAAGACCTTTACTGTTAGTGTGTAAATATTCTTGTAGTTTGTATTTACCTCACACAACTGACAGTTTCAGACAGAATTCAAGAACAGCCCTTAGACTTTAATCATAAATGAGTTTTAAGAAACACATTTATGCTGTTCTTTTACTCAGCACAGAGCTGCAAGTTTCAAAGAAATCCTATATGCGATATTTTTATATACGACACACGTACATAAGGAAAACTAGACAGAATAGTGCATGAGTATTCTCTACCATGTAAGACACCATAACTTGCCTTCTTAACTGTCATCAATCATACAAATAATTATTAATATATAAATTATAAATAAATAATTATAAGTAATTAATCAATTATGTAAATTTTTTGTACTTTTTCGCCAACCCCCCCCCCCCCCCCCCAACCCCGTTTTCTTGCCTAATTTATTCGTATCCAGTTTCCACCCATCCAGTATTGCCCTCACTGTCATATGACCACCACCAACCAGGGAGTGGTGTTAAGCATGCACACGCCCCCTCCGTGACACACAATACTACCACCTGCCTATTTTCGAACCACTACGCATGTGCAGTATTTGGGGGCGGCCTAACACACTCGGAGGCAAAGCGATATCCGCGCTTTCAGACGTCCGTAACTGGTGATTGGTGTGAGTAATATGGAAATTAGCGAATGCCATCCCTCCCTCTCATGAGAGCTTGACCAATTAGCTCCCAGAGACTCCCGGTCACGGGTTGGCTGTGCCATCAACCCGGATTTGAACTTGCGGTCTCCGGGTTGATAGACACGCACCATGTCAATGTGCCACTCAGGAGACACTAGAGTTAATTTTTTTATTAATTAAGTAATTGAACAGATTACCGGAACCGGTTCTTCTGCTTCTTACTTTCAGTTGGACCTCAGTCCATACATGGTACTCTTTGCTACAGAACACAAACGTTTGGAGCTGGAGCCCTCGAGTCTTATATCCCTTACCCCAAGCCATGGCCTCATGACCAATTCTAACAACACTTCCTAAGCCTGAAACCCAAGGTGACTGTAACACTTAGACATTTTGCTCTTCTCCACCTAGTTTGGAGGAGCTGGATCAGGTCCAACTAAACCTCCTGGACTTTTTGTAGAGAAAGGAGTAATTGTGCACCATCTTACTACACTCCTCACGAACTGTAGGCTATGTTATTTTCCATGTAACCTTTCACTCTTATCAGTTTAGGAATCCTGATAAAGAATAGACTCCTGCTGGGTCATGCTGAAAGATCACGCTGCTCTGACACAAAATGATTAAAAAGGAGAGGGGAATGGGGAAACTGAAGGATGAGGAGGTGAAGCGATACCTGCACTGAGCCTCCATGCCTGTCCGACGCCAGGTGGGAGGTCAGGTAGGAGTTGGCCTGCCGGTTGGGCTGCACCTCCCAGGCTCCTCTGCGGTCGGAGGAGGCCGTCTGCTTGGGCCAAAGGAGGCACAGGAGCGAAGGGAAGAGGCGTGGAGGAGGCGAGTGAGTGCGAGCAGGTGGCATGCAGGGCAATGGAAACCAACGGGGAACCAAAAACATAAGAGCCAAGGCAAAGCCACAAATCAGCATTAAGTACAATAAGGTTTTAAAATTTTGTTTGTCCAACACCGGCAAAAAAAAAAAATATCCCCTTATGAGAGGATATTTCTGACAGCAGGCATGAAGACATGTTATTTCTGATGATTAATGATTAAGATTTGTTGGTTAATGACCCCGATTTTCTTACTTTATAGAAGTTGTACTTCATCATACCTGACATATGATCAACAAGAAGACTATTTACTAAGAAATTACTGAGATAAACAAACATCAACAGCAATACAAATATGAAAAAATTAAACAAAAATAAAAACAAACAAATGCTCTAAACAGAAATGATTTTATGATTCGTGTGTGGTGCCTAATCAGAAGTGGCACCCGAGTTGATAGCACTGTACTGATGAAGTATGTGAATAGAAGTGCTATGTCTGATAAGTTGCTGGACAAACTGACGTCATCTTTTGTTAAGAGTCGTGTAAGATTAAAATATTTAATAAGTTAATTTAATAACATGGGTTATTTTATCTGATGCCCCATCTGTGGGGGAAAAAAAATATTGCCTTTTGGGAAAGCAAAAGCAAAGCTGCTTTATATTAAAAAACAGAGCAACCAAAATAGGCAAATAAGAGGTATGCATATTACTAGCATACTAAACTTATCTATGTCCTGCATGTATTCCAAAGTATAGGATAAGCTCGGAGTGTGCTCTGCATGCTCGTTTAACATCTTCAACTCTGGTCCAAAGTGTTAAGAAGTTTCAGAGTGGGGTCGGCTTCAACCCCCATATTATATTAATTTTGCCAATTTATTATTGGTGGATTGTGTCAACGTTTGCACACGTCCAGGCTGAACTTATTGTGGTTTAGGGGAAAAAGCTCAAGTCCTCACTGGAATGTCAGGCTGGCGGCCAAAAGCTGCAAGCTGATCTCAGTTTCATGAAGCAAAGCTAAATCTTACCTGGTTCCGTAGAGGTTGGTGCTGGGAAGGTCTGTCTCTGTGTGTGTGGCTCTCACGTGTCACGGCTGATGCTCCAGAGTCCACATGGATGGACCCAACTGGTGTGGGCTTCACAATCAATATAGTTATAAAAAAATAATGATGCAACATTTTAGAGCAATGCAAAATTACCAGGGTGTGCAATTACAGGACAGTAATCAATAACGAAGCTCATTATTTTCCACTATGCTCGTTCTGATTTTCAGGACATTACTCTTACATCATTTCACTAATTTTAACGAATGGACATATCTACTACATCTTTATACATTATAGCTGCATTTAATGCGGTAGAACTGCCATGAAACATGTGTCCAGTTGTTACTTTACTTTAACACAGCTATAGGTTCTGTTTTATCCTTGCAGTGAAGGTAGTAAAACATGCAACCTCCCTGCAGACATTTCCAGCATTTGGCAGACGCTCTTATCCAGAGTGACTTACAATTGTCATTTTTTTTTAATACAACTGAGCATTTGACGGTTAAAGGCCTTGCTCAATGGCCCAACAGTATGTTAAAGAGACCATTTTAATCTGTTTATTATCAGTCTTAGGTTACATAACAAATCCACTATACAAGTCGTTGTAAATAAACTGTAAAATCTATAAAATATGACTGAATTGTCATATTAAAAAAAAAAAAATTGCCTTAAGTGTCAGTTCAGCAGTACACAATTCTTATTTTATTATGGCTTCTGATATTCTATAAATTTATATATCCTCTGCCATGGACCTTCATGGTTCTGAAAGTCCCACAATGTTTCTTAAAATTGCCAAAGCGTCTTAACTTCCTGTTAGTGCTCATGGCAGTGGTAGTATCATGCTCAGAGGATATTTTGTGACCAGTGGAGCTGGTGCACTGGACAAAGTGAATGGAACATTGAAACAGGAGGACGGCATAACATCTTCAGTATAACATCATCTGGATAGTTGGAACTTAGACACAGCTGGATGTTCCAACAGAAAAGTAGGCTAACATTAAGGTTTTGGAAAGTCCCTCCCAAGGTCTTGACCTCAACCCAATTGGAAACATGTAAACTGTGCCAGAGATCAAGCTCACATGCCAGAAAAACCAACAAATTTGATTGAATTCTAACCAGAGATGCAGTCAACATCCAACATTACTCGACCAGAAGCTTGTGCATCGCTCTCAAAACCATCTGGTCAAAGTAAAAGGCACAAAGTGTGCTGGGTGTACATGTTGGTTTCAGAAAACCCAAATTAATTTAAAACTTGTACATCAAATTTTTGATGGGTTTTTTTCCCCCCTAAGATCAAAATCAATCAGTGAAAATCACTGTATGTGTTCCAGGACAAATACTTGATTAACTTACAATTTGCCTGCCGACCCAGTCATACGTGTAATCAAACGTATATCCCTTGCGTTCAAATAGCTCCGTGAACAAGGTCCGCAAGTACTCATAGTCAGGTTTTTCGAAGAAATCCAATCGCCGAACATAGCGCAGATACGTAGCCATCTCCTCTGCAAGAGCAGAGCACAAAAGCAGATGTCTCATTTTAACCCTTTCACCTCAGAATTCTATGAAACATGTGTCAAAGTGTTGGAAGTGTCATACAGGAAAGGACTACAACTTACCTGGAAAATTCTCACAGAGAACTTCAATAGGAGTGTTCCGTTTTGTATCACCAATTTTTTGATACCTCTCTTTTAATGTGTCAGCCTGAAAAGTGAATTCAAACAATATTACTTTTGTACAAAGAGCAAGACAAATATTTTAGCACTTATGCATTTGAGTGACACACCTTTAGTCCTTGCCATGGAAGGCTGCCACGGAGGAAGTACATGAACATGTGACCTAAGGCTTCAAGGTCATCCCTTCGACTTTGCTCTGCAACAAACAGGCAACACAACAACTTAAGCCTAAACATGCAGAGTCTGGTCCAACAAGAGCCACTAGAAAACATTATGGAAAACAGACCATTTGTAGACAGGGATCACTTGCTTGTATATCGCACAGCAATGCCATAAAGGACAGCAAGCATTCTGCTCACATAATGAGCAAGATGGAGGGACATTCTAAACGAAAGCTGAAACATTCTTTTAGACTAAGTCTAGAAAGTCTTTATAGTTCACATAGTATCAGGTACAATTTTGTTAAACAAACAAAAAAACAAGCCTATAAACAAACATCAGACTTAATTTTGAAGTAAAAAAAAAAAAAAATGCAACATGAAGCTCTCAGACATTATAGCTAAAGGAAAGACTGCGCCTTGATCAAATCCTGGCTGAATGAGTGCGTCATTTAAAAAATATTATAAATCAAACATTGCACAAATACTCGCACTTCAAAAAGGTTAATGACCAAAAAGCAGAGAAGTCAATGGAAATATCTATTAGGACAATTCATTATACGTGTAAAGTGAAAGGCACAAAGTTTCGGTGCTCACACCATCCTCAGTGCAAATTCGCATTGAGGATGGTGTGAGTAACACATGTTTATCAAGAAATAAAAATTGCTCTAAATACTTTCTTTAATACGGCTTTGCAAAGCGGTGTCCAAGTATATGACCTCTAGATGCAAAGAGCCTGTTACGCGCACTGTATTTTCCTGCCTACTCACTGTGTATACAAGATTCCAAGAGTACAGTAGAAAATAAGGATCACTGCAAGCTTACCCTTCCCCAAGTGCGTATTTATGGACATGTATCGTGCTGTGCCAGTGAGGCTTTTGTGCTCCCGGTAAGGAATGTGTTTTTTGGTTTCAGGATCGATGTATTCTTTTGCTAAGCCAAAGTCTATGATGTGAATGATGTGCTCCTTTTTGTTTCCTTGTCGTCCAATGAGAAAGTTCTCTGGCTTCACATCCCTGTAGATGAGGTTCTTGGAGTGTACATATTCCATGCGGGATATCTGTCCAAACAAAATGCGGCTGAGCAGTTGACGAACAACAAATACAAACCATATACTTGTGCAAAATAACAACAACAACAACAATAATAATAAAATGCACCAGGAAAAGGTAGAAGTAATGGGCAAATGTTTACAGCATTGCTGTACTAGATTTCGACAGATCAGTTAAACTTTCTTGCATAAAGAGCACACTGGTGACATCACTGCAATCTTTTCATGGTGAGCCTGCACCATTTCTGGATATTGTCTGCACTTTTTGGGTATTATTTAAAAAGAGCTTGTATCTTGCGAATAACACCAGCTTCGAGGCATCGACACCACCAGAAAACAAGGCCATGGAAATGGGGCATTTTAGCCAGCTTTGGGTCACTATTTCCAGTTACAAGTGCACCTTAGGTCTTTCAGGGTTCGAAACTGTTTATTGAACCAAATTTGCTAAAGTGAAATTAACTATTATTTTTATGATTTTAAAGATACGCTGAACCTCATTTTTAATGTATTTATTTTCAAACAGACAATAATTCATATTGTTTGGCATTGCTTGAGGATTCAGAAATTCTAAAAATATATCTTTTAAGTAATTTGTTTAATCAATTTTCCTCTTTAAAACACAGAATCAGAATAAATTTAACTATGAATTAAGCAATGTAGGTAGGAAGTTGTGTGCATGCAGGGAACCATAGGGATGAAAACAAGACAAGCTGCAGCAGGCAAGGATTTTAACAAACTCCCAGCAAATCTACCGTTCTGCCTACAGCACAGGTGTCAAACTCATTCCCAAAAGGGCCTTGTGGCTGCAGGTATTTGTTTAAACCAAGCAGCAAAACAACATTTAATCAGCTGATATGGGTTTTCAGGCAGTTAATTGGTTAATCTCTGTTTTCTTTACAGAGACTGACCAATCAACTGCCTGAAGACTTGAGCCGTCAGATGTGCTGCTTCTTGGTTGGAACAAAAAC
>JAQNCB010000017.1:9607985-9628902 GCA_030068295.1 Euristhmus nudiceps | reverse complement strand
TTCCAGAGCTGGGGAGCAGAGTGACTGAACGCTCTACTCCCCATGGTAACGAGGCGAACAGGAGGGACAGAGAGCTGCAGAGTGGAAGAGGAGCGCAGTGAGCGAGCAGGAGTGTATTAAACTAAACCATAATGACTTTTGGAGGAAGTTTTAACAGGCATTCAGACAGTTGCCTTCTACTTTTAGTATCTGCTTTCCACACACTGATTCTCAATAGTGAGCACTTCATAGCTTTTAAGTGGGAACTTGACAGTTCAGTTTAATTACCTCTGCCTAAAACAGCATTTTGACAGGAGTATTGTAATCACCAGTGTTTGTGTCTTTGTCTCTAGGTTTGCCTTTCTGTCTAAAGGTTACCTGTGAACAAAATCTTGACCACATCTGTGCAGAGATCTTTACCAAACTTGGTGGGGACAGTACCTTACCTGATTTCAGGAGATTATTTGATTTTGGATTGTTTCAGTCAGAGGTCAAGGTCAACGCATGGTTACAAAGCTTTGGAGATGTAGTGCTTATAACTTAAAAACTAGTGTCAATAGCTATAGTCATTCCTCGCTAAATCACGCTTCAGGTTCTGCGGCTTCAGTGCACCGCGGCTGTTTTAAAAATATTCATCGAAAAAATAAAAGTCTGAAGTCTCGAGTAAAATCTTGCAAGCTGATTGGTCGAGACGAATTTCCCAACATCCCTTCTTGTGGAACGCTGCTGATGTAGAGATGTACCGCTAACTCTGTGTTGTTTACTACAGTAATATTTGCTGTGCGAAATAAGTGTTTGTGACGCCCTTGAAAATGGCTCCTAAGCAGCATCCTCCTCCTTTTGACGCCTCCCCTAAACCGAAGAGAAAGCGGAAGATGTTGAAAAGAAAATGAAACTATTGGACATGATTAAGGAAAGCCGTAGCTATGTGGCCGTAGTGCGCCATTACGGTTTGAATGAATCGGATTCGGTTCTCGGAATAGGGAACAAGTTAAGGATAATGCCGCGAGGTCGCTACTGACTCGGATTCGGTTCTTTGGTGAATCGGCTCTGACATTACGAGTCAAATCTCGCCAGCTGATTGGTCGAGACAAATTTCCCATTCGTGTGACAGAAAATTCGGAAGTGAGTAATAACCTAAATAAAATTACGTTAAAAGTTCTAAAACCCACATTTCTTACACTTTATTTACATCTATGTACAATTACGTACACATGTATTTTATATTTTATTTAGATTTAGATCTTACTACCGGTACTTAATATTTATATTTTAGTTACGTCTTATGCATTATTTTTTTAATGTTTGTTAGCATTTATAGCGTTGAATATGTATTTATTGATATTATATACATGTATACATGTACGTACATGTCAGTCAGAGGGGGGTTGATCCAACTTCGTGAAAATTCGGTGTTCATGTAGGATGTCGACCCCCCCGCATTAACCGTGAAAAGTGAGGAATGCCTGTATCATTCTATTACTATACAACACTACTGAGAAACCAAACATGGACTTTCAAATGAGACCGTTACATTTGACCGATAAAAGTCAAGCCCTAGCCATTTCATAAATCCTTCAAATGAAGGTAGTTTTACCAATTTGGTCACATCCATGCTCCATAGCAGTGGTCCCCAACATTGTTTGCACCACAGACTGGTTTCATGTAAAACAATACTTTCAAGGACCGGTATAGAAGCCATTAATAACAAATGGGTAAAAATTCAACTCCCCATCCCACTGACTTATTGGGAAGCTCTCCAGAGACATTTATTTTTTTTGTCTTTTGTATTCCATAGTGCACCACATAAAGTTAGAAAGTTTTTTCCATTGAGTTCATTGTGACTCTTCACTTGCATCTGCATGCAGCTGTTTGAATCAGTCGCTAATATCCAGAGGAGATTAAGATTATAATGGTGTGTGCTGTACTCTTTCGCAAGTTCTGATGCATCTCCGGGGCTTTGGATATTTCCGGAGTCCAGCATGGCACAGCTGCTGCCCTCAGTATTCACAGCCTGTCAGACATACTTAATGGAACTTAGTGGAACCATTTGCTTCCAAGATCCCGAAAATGATGGCACTCTTGCATAACCTGAGCTTAATAGTTGTCACCCCCCACCCCCCTAGCCAAAGAGTCTTTTTGGTGTCCACCATCACCAAGCCTTGTTTGCAGCAAGGTCGGCCTTGGGATATTTAAGTTTTTAATTATCATGCATGTTCCTTTTTCAGCATGTCTGTGTGGAAATGCCTCCAACAGGAGTGTCCTTTCCATTGCCCATTACCAAATGTCCTCCAGTCCCGTGTGTGCAGGAAGCTTAGGGGAAGTAATCGGAGCTCCTATTCTGCTCAAGAAAACAGCCTGCATATTTTTTATTTTATTTTATTTTTATTTTTTTCCTGCTCCCTCATGCATTATCAGTAATATTACCTTCCTCCAAGAACTCAGGACTAATATTATTTTCAGGGGTGCAATAAACAAACAGGAGTGGTGCTATTTTTCTGTAATGGCAATTGTAGGAGGCCAAGGCCTTTTTTTTTTTTTTAATCGTGTCTTAGTAAAGGCAGATCTTTTTAGTTTTTAGACTTGTAAATATATGTGTGACTACTTCAGAATAAGAAATACCAAAAGTGTTATAGTGTATCTGTAGTTGGAAAGTTTGGCAGAGAACTAGTTCTTGCAATTCCACTGCAAACTTTTTAATGACTCTTGGCTAGTCACAGAACCCCTTGGGGGTGTAAATTTTCCATTAGCATGGTTTGTGTTTGGCATGGATTGGAAGCAGATGCTCTTAATGAATCTGTCGTTTTTCTTACTTGCTGTGTCTGCTGTAAGGAAGTAAGCCAGAACGACCTTGGCTTTAAAAATAGGCTAGAGAGCCCACACCTGGCCCTGAGCTACTGTAAATACAAGGATCCACAGAAAAAGGTCCTCAAGTTTAACTTTTCTTTCTGTTTTAAGATTCAAAACTTTAGTTTGCTAAGACCCCAGAACTATTTTACCTTCAAACTGAGCCTGAGGTGATCTTGCCAACAGTTGTTGTTTAAATAAACACGTTATTTCAGGAGTATGAGCGGTGTCACAGACGGGAATTTCCTTTGGCTTCGTGAATGATGGAAGTGTGTCAGATGGGGATATGACGGGCATTACAGCTCGCATAATTCCAGTGTTCAGTAGTGGACCTTGCTGGGTAGAGAGGGGACAGGCTGGCATACAGGGTATCATTTTATCTTTAGCCACACTGTTGCATCCAAGCTGAGCTATAGGCTCTTTTTAACTCTGTTCACATTAGGACAAGACCGCGTTCTGCCTCTTGGTGAGTCTTCTCTGTTGTAGTCTCTTTTGCTTGCTATGTTGTCAGTTCCTTATGTTTGAGCTTTGGAGCTTTGATCATGAATGATTTGAGGAAATGTTTGGTTGGTGGGAATAAAAACGTGCATTCTCACTGTTCTGTTTAGGTATTATATTGGAAACAGTGTGAAATACATTGCAACTGTAGATTGAAACTTAGCCTTGTGTTGTTGCTGGTGGTGTGGGGTATTGTGCCACGGCAGTGGCTAGTTGAGCAAATTTTTGTTACAAAAGAAACACAATTTGTCTGTTAGTTCATCTACGCGGGGGGGGGTGTCGTCAAACTCATTCCCAAAAGGGCTGTGTGGCCGCAGGTTTTTGTTTCAGCCAAACATCAAAACAGCATTTAATCAACTGATCTGAGTCTTCAGGCAGTTGATTGGTCAATCTATGTGCTCTGTACAGACTCGAGCCGTCAGGTGTGCTGCTGCTTGGTTGAAACAAATACCTGCAGCCACACGGCCCTTTGACACCCCTGATCTACGCTCTTCATGTTTAGTGTGTGTTCTATTACTGCTGATGTGGTCAAGTGTTTCATGTTTTGTTCTATCTTTGCAGTTTGACCGAAATCTGCAATCATTCCGTGCTGTAAGGGTGACCCCAAAATGTCTTCCAACGGGGACCTACAAGACGTTGGGAACCATGGCAGCTTTTGGGAGGTGAGAGGTTCTTTACCAGAACAAAAATGGATGTGCATAGATCATCCAAAGACAATAATTGATTCAAGTGTAATACTTTGTATTGAGGGTTACCAGCCTTTTTGGAGAGTTTGGTGTGTAGGACTAGGAAAGATTGACTAATGGTAATTCATGGGCTCTTTAGGAGGTACTCTGATTCACTGCCCCTCCTGCACATCTTGTGGAGGAACGCTCATTCAAGTCTGTACTTGCTTGGAAGACCGTTAGCAACTGCCAATGAGCACTGTATAACTGCTGCCAAGTGCGTGTGGGGATGAGAATGAAATCATTTTGTACCTTGTTTGGAAACTCATCACAATAAAAGCTCTAGGATTTTTATATAAGAAACAAAGAGATCAGTTGCTGTCAGTGGTGCTGTTTGCACATGCTTGGCTTGGCTTGGTGCAACACCAAGTTGGGTAATGGTGACAGTCTTCTAATATAACTGCAATTGGTTTAGAATTTCGTGTTAATATTAATTGTGATACCTTTTGATTTTTGAATAACCTAATATTGTGTAAACCTGGTGTTATTCTACATTGTCTTACCTTCTATCTGTTTTTTTAGCCGGGAAACTACAAGAGGACAGTGAAGCGAGTAGATGACGGCTACAAACTTTGCAATGAGCTGGTCAGCTGCTTCCAGGAGCGTGCCAAGATCGAGAAGGCCTATTCCCAGCAGCTGAATGACTGGGCCAAAAAATGGAGGAGTGTTGTGGAGAAAGGTGATCAGGACTTGGGGATTTAGCTTGAGGCCACAGGGGCTCTCCCTGCCCTCTCAAAATAACCTGTTACCCAAACACATTTCTGTTGGTTGGCATGACCTAGCTATGCTTCACTTGTTTATTACCAGATCATGTTTCCAGGCATAGATGTAGTCATGGTAGCTCACTTGGCACGGCTGCCTTTCTTGTATAATGTTAAACATTCAATGATAGCTTAGCTTAGCATTTATAATTGTGTTTAGCTTGTATGGAGCAATAAGGTAGAGGTAAGGCAGAGTTCCCACCCCCACCCCCCATGTCTCAGGTCTGGTAATTTTTCTTGAAACTAACACCATACATGAGACATGGGGGGAGAGGACACACAATTGTGGACTTCCAGAAAGCATGTATGTTGAGACAGCAACTATAAATTGAGCCACATTAAAGATATAATATTTGGGATAATGAGGAGTTATAAAATAAATTAAAAGTTAAGACTATTTAAAAGTTTCTTCATAATCTGCATGAAAACACTTTAGACCACCACCTATTTAAAGCAAATCGATCTGCTTAACCTTACAAAAATGCTCAACACCTCAAACCATGTCTTAGTCCACCACACAACACAATTTCAGAGCAAAGAACCTATATTGATTTTTCTCTGTAGAAATGGTGCATCGCACATGCATTGATGCACCATGTAACAATACCCATCTAACCAAGGTCCAGTCCCCTTCCATATATGGTAAAGCAGAGGTTCCAGATCACTGCATCAGGTGATAATTTGGTACCTGGTCCTCACAAAGGCTGAATTAATTTTTTTTATTATTAATTATGGGGGCCTGAAAGATCTTTTATTTTGAAAAACCACTCGTCTCGGTCATCTGATGCAGTACATCAAAAAAAGAAACGCACAAGCTCACAAAAATTAGTAAAAACAAACGTCTTTGGAGAGCTTCCGACTAATTCAGTGGGATGGTGAGTTGTATTTTTACGCACTTTGTTTTTAGTTGATTCTATACCGGTCCATGAAAATAGTGTTTTATATGAAGTTGGTCCATGGCCTGTGCAGGCTTTGCACACTAATTTTGCACATGTGTAGCAAATGTAGACTCTGATTTTGGATCATACTCCCTTTCTTCTAATGCACTTCCCTTATTTGTATTTAAATGGAGAATACCACTTTCTAGAGACATTTGATTAGAGATTCGAATATTGATTTGGGTTGGAGGAGTGTGCAGTACTTTTAATCAGAGAATCTGTCACGCCAGATGATGTGCTACTACATTCTGTAAACACTTTTCTTTGGAACCACATATGATATCATATGGTGGAATCTCTTCTAGCTCTTCTCAGTGAAATTGATATGTTCAGACAATGTTATTCAGAATCAGAAATTCTTACATAGCCATCATTTGGGGTACTGCATTTAAAGCCAAAATGTTTATAGATTTATTAAAAAAAAAAAAGAAGAAGAAAGAAAGAAAGAAAGATGGCGGAGGAAAAAGTGTGATTTTGTTTGTTAGGTTCACAGTATGGCACCCTGGAGAAGGCATGGCATGCATTTATGAATGCAGCAGACAAGTTGAGTGAGATCCACATGGAGCTGAAGGAAAAGCTGGTTATGGAGGACAGTGAGAAGATCCGCATGTGGCAGAAAGACGCATACCACAAGCAGATGATTGGAGGCTTCAAGGAGACCAAAGACGCAGATGAGGGATTCCGAAAGGCCCAAAAACCCTGGGTCCGCAAACTTAAGGAAGTGAGTCATGGCTCGTTAAACCGCAGCATATTAGGAGGAAAAACAAGGAGATAAAATGAGCTGATCTTTCTGTTACCTTTTGGTAGGTAGAGGCATGTAAAAAAAGTTACCACCAAGCCCGTAAGGAGGAGCGGACAGCACTAACACGCGAGACGCATGCCAAGGCTGACGCAACCAAATCTCCAGAGGAGGTGCGCAAGTTCACGGATCGGGTGGAGAAATGTACCCAGGAAGCAGAGAAGGTAACAGAACTAGGCAGCATTAGCTCCCAAATTGCTCTGTTAATCTAATACTCCTCTAGGGTTTACAAAATCTCTGAAGATCTCATCATACTCATGCTATGTCTTTACCTGGAATTCCCAGGATATCAGTGGGTACACCGTGATACTTAAGCCTATCTGTCACTTGCACGCATTTGTGGCACACCATTTTGTTCACGCATACTTTACACGCCTCCCGTATTGGGACTATGAGATTGCGCAAACCTGGAAGGCGGTGTCGATTATTATTATTATTGCTGTTGTTACTATTATTTTGTCAATTATTTCACGTATAGAATTTTGATTATTATGTTCATTAAAATTCAAAATGGTATAAATAACCGTAAAATAATTGTTTGTGCATCTGTTTATTTAAAATTATTTAATATACTAAGTGTAAATATATTTATAACAGAAATTATTTAGAAATTGAACATTAAAACTTCACAGGGTTCATTTAACTTTTATAAACAAATTTTTTATGGTAGAAACACAGTGTGATAACGGAGTGTAGAAGTTATACAGGCACACACAATTGCGCGCGCGCGCGCACACACACACACACACGCGCGCACGCATGTGCTCTTATAAAGCCTACTGTCCTTCTCTCCTGTCCTCTGTGTTTCAGACATGTTGTCACTGTGATATAAAGTTTTCTCTTTGCTGGCGAACTCTTGAATGCCAAACAGTATGCAGTATCCACTTGCGTGCCAGAAAGCACTTTGGACTACGGTGTGCAGCAAGGGGCGCTCCGCTCAGAAAAGCGCGATTACGTCACTGCAACGCCCCGACGAGTTCTGGCACTTCAGAGCATACTTTACGCATCCCCCGCATCGTCCAGGCGAATTCACGAACAGTCCACCCATATTTCACGGCCCAGTCACGAAAATTTGGCATGACCAAGATTTGGAAGATTTCGATTTTCTCGGCCCGCCATGGCACGCACTCATGACGGGCGCGCACACAGATCGTGCCGGTTCACACCTCGTTTGCGCACAGTGTGTGGACATAGCGTGCCACAAATGCGTGCAAGTGACAGATCGGGTTTACCAGTTACTGAACAATTGAATCAGTGAGTTTAGACTATTCAGTGTTACTCCTCGTGCTGCCTCTTGTGAGAATGCTATAATTGGACGGAGTAAGACGTGCTTGGCGGAATTAGTCATCGTGTTTCTTTATGGTGTGATGATTGACTGGTGTCTGTGTTCTTAGGAACCAGAACGGGTGGAGATCAAAATGTCGGTTTGTATATAGCCAAGACAAGACAGGCCTGTTCAGTGAGGGTGCAGTAGCTTTGGTGCCATTTTCTGCTTTGTCAGTGAGTGAATTGTATGTTCATGGACACGTGTCTGCTCACTATGTGTCCATGCTTTCATTTTGAATAAACAGACAAGATGTTAGGGTTTTTTTAAAGAGAGACTTGACATTTCTCACCCTCTTTTCCTACAGAATGGTTCACTTAAATTCAGGTTGTGAGAAAATTTTAGCCAGTCAGGGTGTAAGAGCTTGGTTTGTTGGTAAAATATATTTAAGTCATTTATTCTAAGGAACATTGTGAGAGCTAGTGGAAACTAAATTATAGCCTCCTCCTTTTCTTTTTGGAGAATTATGGAGTTGTATAAAAGCTAGATTGCTTACTCTCATAACAAGCCACCTTTTTTTTTTTTTATCCACTGCAGTATATTAAAAATAGCTGATTGAAGCAACACTGAGCTCATTTTAGGCAACAATTTAAACTGCATCTTAATGCTGTCCTTCCCCAGTACACAAACAAATCACACCAAAACACAAGCCACTACCCTCGCATTTCCTGGGAGAAAAGATACACCTCTAAAAAGACATAACATGAATGCGCTGTTATGTAGATGCCCTAAAACCCATTCATAGAATAGAGCTTATGGCTTCATTAACACAGCTCTCAGTACTTATTGTTTATGCCAGGATCAGACTACACAAATTCAGCCCAGTTTTGACACAGTAGTTTCTAGTAGTGTGACAATCAAAGAACAACTGTGGCTTCTGGAATGCCCCACGACACTCCAATGGAAAGTATAGCATTTTAGTAATGTTCGTATTTTCTCCCTTAGTTGACGACTTTTATGACATGCCATGAAAGCCATGACTGACAATTTCTTGATTCTCCTCCCTAATGACACACAAAGACAATGACGATTCAATTGGTCAATCACGATTGGTGGGGTCAAACTTGTATTTTTTATTTTTAAATCTAAAAGGACAATGTAAAGCGAAATGTATAAAAAAAACCCCACACATTTTCACAATAACTACTGTATGAACCCAAATCACTCGGAAGCCAGATACTTTAAAAGCGAAAGAAATTTGAGTAAACAAAAAACACCAACCTATGCCAGCCGACGGCAGAGTAATAAGTTCTCACAAGTTCCGTGCCAACTATTTAAAAAAAAAAAAAAAAAAAAAAAATCCCATTGCATCGCTGAAGCGTATATTAACATGCATACAGCTAGTCAAAGGAGAACTAACATCTTCAGAACTTTACAAACAGTATTTTTTTTTTTAAATCAAAAGCAAATTCGCCAACATCTAGTTGTTAAAATTATACCATGTGCCTTTGTGTACATGCTTCTCATGGATAGAATCTTGAGAGAGATGAGCTCCAGGCAGAATTCCCGCATTGGTGATGTGTGGATTTTTTTTTTTTTTTTCCTTTTTTTGTACGGAAGCCAGGCCTTTGATCCTATTATGGAAATGTTGACAGCCCAAACATCACAGAAAAAAAACGTCCAGAAACTAATTTTTCTATTCATGTCATCACTGACATGCTGTATGTGTTGTGTACATCTTTGTTTACTCTGCTTAATTGCAGATCTACTGGAGAGCATATGCTATGTTTTTTTTCTTTCTTTCTTTTTTTTTTTTTTTTTTTTTTTTTTTGGTCTCATGGTTCTGGGATGGGAATCTTTTTCGTTTTTTTTTTTCCCCTTCTCAAATAAAGGTTGCTTTTGTATGTCTTGCCTCAGGCGAAGGAGCGTTATGAGAAAGCTCTTGATGAGCTGAACCGCTGTAACCCACGCTACATGGAAGACATGGAGCAGATGTTTGAGATAACTCAAGATGCTGAGAAGAAGCGGTTGTGCTTTTTTAAGGAGGTGATGCTGGACATCCATCAACATTTGGATCTCTCTGCCAGCGAAAGGTGAGGGTGTGCAGTCTTGCAGTAGTTAAACATCATAAATGGTTAAAGTTTAGTGAATTTGGGATTTTGGAGCTTTGTTTCAACATTTAACCATACAACCAAGAAGGATGGAATATTCCTGTCCTAATATCCATAAAAATTCTTATCTGCCTTTCGCAATGCTGACTTGTTTAGTCATGCTTTAGAACCCTCAAGGCTGTTTGATAGTTCAGTCATGTATTTGCAAATACATCAAAATGTTAAGTATTCGTTCCAGTTTTCTTTGACTATGAACTCCTTTATCAATGTTTACCCTCGAAAGAATGTTCAACATTGTGTTGTCCATTAACCAGAGTCTTTATGAACAAAGGTTGAGGCTAGGCTAACATTTAAAACTGCCTTATAACTTTAGCTGCTATTAGCTTGTATAGTATTCGGTTGTTCTTGAAGTTTGTCACAAATAAAAACATCCACCAGTTCTGGTGTTGCTTTTTTAAACCCTTCCATTGTTTTTCCTCATGTCCTCCATAATTATACAGCTGCTCCCAAGATGTTAGTCCTGTGTAATCTGTGTGCAGGAACCTCCACTCTGATCCAGGGTTGTTTGGTTAAGGTGTTTTGCTCCATTCTACCAAATTTACATACCTTCTCGGGAACTATGAAGGCTTGTATTCTCATAGTAATAAAACTTAGGAATGAAGAATTTGAGGACAGCTAGTACTCTTAATTTCTTTACATGGCTTTAAATGATTGTGTTAGATTAAAACTTAAAAAAAATCTATTCTTTACTCAGGTTTCATACATTGTACCAAGATCTGGGCCAGACCATTAATGTAGCCAGTGACATGGAGGACCTGCGGTGGTGGAGGAACACACATGGACCTGGAATGAGCATGAACTGGCCCCAGTTTGAGGCAAGTTATTGAAATGACCTCTGATTTTATCATGTAAACAAATTTATTTGTTATTAATCTGGCTCAAGTTAGAGGTGCAATTGACATGTTGCCCCAGTCTGAGGTATGGTTTTGACACTGCATTTGGTCTGACAAGAACAGTGATTTGGCTGTAGTTTGAAGTCTGGTTCTGAACTTGCCCCAGGTTGGGGTGTAATAGTCAGCTTTCCCCAGTTTGGGGTATAACAGTCAACTGGCCCCAGACTTGGGTAAATTTTTGAACTGGCCCAAAGTGAAGTAAAAACAGACCAAAGTTTGTGGTAAACGGTCAACTGGCTCCATATTGAGGTACAGTTTTGAACCGACCCTTTAGTTGACATGTAACAGTCAACTTGTCCTGTTCAAGTTACAGCAGTAAACTACTGTCCCCAGTTTGGTGTACAACAGCAAACCACTCCAAGTTCATACAAAGTATTTATTTTTTTTATTTGATCTTGATATACTGTATTAATCCCATAAGGGAAATGATTTCCTCTGCATTTAACCCACTCAAAGTGAGCACACATATACTCGGAGCAGTGGGCTGCCACTCACACACACATTGGGGGTGACCAGAGAGCAGTTGGGAGTTAGGTGCCTTGCTCAAGGGCACTTCAGCCATGTATGTGGAGAAGGGAAGGTGCAGCTCACTACCCCACCACCACATTTTGTCCTC
This sequence comes from Euristhmus nudiceps, assembly GCA_030068295.1. Taxonomy (NCBI): domain Eukaryota; kingdom Metazoa; phylum Chordata; class Actinopteri; order Siluriformes; family Plotosidae; genus Euristhmus; species Euristhmus nudiceps. Next base: position 9,617,411 of record JAQNCB010000017.1, on the reverse strand, counting down.
GGTGACCTTTCGGTCTCAAAACCGCTTCCGTAACTGTTAGGTTACACCACACACCATATAGAACTAACCACAATTTTATAGGTATTGAACTGTGAGCTGGTCCCAGTTTTACAAAAGAGTATGGTTCATATAAAATAATAATAAAATAAAATAATTAAGTTTAATTTCAAGTTTCTACTCTGAAGGGCATTTCTTTGATCATGTTTATAAAACGATAAATGTCAGCACAATATTTTTCAACTACAAACTAAAGAAGCTGCACTGTATCATTTTGTTAAGCCAAGAGAGGTAACATTTCCAGTAGGGGTTCAAACAGTGCAACTATATGCAAATTGCCATTTGCTGAGGCATCCTAACCATGGGCTCTGGGCTTCTGAATCCTAATGGGCTAATGGTGAATACACTGTTGTTTCCACGGCCAATGGATGGCTTGTGGAACATGGGATCCTTCGCTCTGTGCCAGAACCCCCTTTTCTATCCTCCATTTCAAATTTGAGTTATCTTCAACCCCCTGAGGATATATTTACCCTTCCATCAACATCCCAGTTCAAGTAATATTTCTGTGCAACTGAACCCAGATATTATCTGCTTGTGAATGCGTAATCAAGCCATTGGGGTTTTAACCTACACAGGCCAACCTAGAGGTAGAATATACTGTCTTCCTTCTCATTTCTTTTCTTGAACACTGAAGCTCTTTGTGCAGCTTCACACTGGCCTAGCATGTGCCACTATGGGAAGTCCAAGATGATGGTTGCCATGTGTAACATGAGGATCGCTTCTGCTTTCATTTGTGTTAGCTAAATGAATTGAGCTGTGATTGTGGAATAGGACTTGTATGAGAGCTGGGGTATTCACAGTGTATGTTTTGTGTATTTTGCACCCATATTATCAGGAATGGTCTCCTGAGTCCAACCGTACAATTAGCCGCAAAGAGAGGAACAGCCGAATTGATGATGTCACTCTGACCAACATTGTGTCTGCTGCTGATGAAGGGCCTCAAACTCCTCAAGATACCATCCGGTAATCCAAAACACAAGACACAGAATCTATAGTTTGCCTTGATTTGCTTTTGTAGGTTTTGGTATGAGGAATGTTTGGTGAGGGAGCTCTGGGATTAGAGAGAGAAAGAAAATATGGCTTGTTATTTGAGCTGCTCATTCTCATGGGAAAATAGATGCGTGCACTAAATACTGCTCAGTTTCCACTCTGAACTTATTGCACGTAATACTCAGCAAAGGTTTAGTCATATCCTAGAACCATTTAGTATGAATTAGCTTTTTATGTAGTGCAGTGTTGGTGCTTTTTGCTATCTGTTTTCTTGCAGTATCTTGTTAACAGTGGTTCCCTCTGGAGGCATTGTCCTTCTGCTATTTGTACCTAGCTAATTACTTCTCTAGTATTATGGGCTTATTCAGCACCATATCTGGTCGTTGTATGTGGCACTTGTTTGACTCGGTCCAAAGTGAATATCAAAGGAAGGAATGTTATCTATATGAAGTAAACTTATTGTAAATATCTGTAGCATTAAAATTGCCACTTGCCATACATGTGTCAGTATGTATGTACTTTACAGCCTTCTGTTTATCATAGAGCCCCAAAACCAATACCTTTGCACCAACATTTAGTAGTGCATGTTCTTGTACTTCTTGGATATAATGGCATTTAAATGTTAGTTGCACTGTATAACCAGCTCGTTTACTCACTCACTCATTTGCCAAACCGTTTAATCCTATTTGGGTCACAGGGAGGCTATTTCCCTGTCTCAGCAGACACTGAGTGAAGGTTAGGTACACCCTGAAAAGCTCACCAGACCATTGCAGGACACACACACATACACACACAATTATTCACACACTCACTCAAACCTAGAAGCAATTTGGGACAGCCAATTAGCCTAATGTGCATGTATTTGGGAGGAAACCAGGGTTCCCAGGGAGAGCACAAGCAAGCACGTGGAGAACATGCAAACTCGACACAAACGCCCTCGCCGAGTCCAGGACTCAAACCAGGAAATGTCTTGCTGTGAGGCAGACATGCTAACAACTGTACACCCCCCCTGTCCACAGTTAGATGGCTCGCAATGTGCTGATCTAGCTAAATTATCAAGACAAGTCGCTGAGGTGCTGTCACTATCCTAAAGTTCATTATTTACATTTAACAGTATATCACAAAGTGAATTATTATTCTTCTACTGTGGCTATCTGCCACAAAGAAACAGTGCTGTTTTTAAATCCATTTATAGTTACCTTTAACAATATGGTAAAACCTGTAGCATGTATAAAAGCCATTCAATCTCCATCTTCTGAATTTCAATCAACAAAAAATATGCAAAGATTCACCAATGATGGCAAACTTTAGGTACTCCTTTCATAAATGGTAAATATCTCACTCCAATACATTTTTAAGTTTATCAACAATTATATGTTTTACTTTCTTTAATACAAAGTCATGTTTAGGCTTTTGTTTCTGATGTTGACATTATTTATCATGCCAAACATGTACTTTATGGATTAAAATTTGACACACTGGTCACCTGGTTGTAGTTTTTTTATTTTGTGTGTGTGTGTGTGTGTGTGTGTGTGTGTTTATTCCCCCTCCCCTCCTCCCCTTCCTGGCTAACACAGAGCTGCCAAAGAATACTCTTCGGATTGGTCTGATGAAGAGAGCCCCAAGAAGTACATAGCAGCGAATGGAGTTGAGCTTGAAGAGGAGGAGGAGGAGAAGGTAGTGGGTGTGCGTGTTAGAGCACTGTATGATTACACTGGCCAAGAATCTGATGAGCTGAGCTTTAAAGCAGGTATTAATCCTTACTAATGCTTATTAATGGTGCACACACATGTACAAACACATACGTCATGTACATCATGGTGGCCCATATTACGCTGTGTTTGAGCATGATGATGGCATGTGGAGTGGTGAGATTCGTTTAAAGTCTCTGCCTTTGCGTTAGTCCTTCGTCTCTCAGACCAACAATGTCAACAATGAACAGTAAACATTTACTGGCTGTCACTGGTTGATCATTCTCCCTGAGGACGGTCACGTTAAACAGAGCTGGACAAATCTGAGCAATTGAACAATTGGTTGTGATTCTAAAAGGATATTTAATCCAGGTTTTCCTCCAGCTAATGGTACTTCAATCTCGGAAAGCATCTGTGATTTGCCAGATTTCCAAGATTGGTAAACGAGGAAATCTTTGTGTGTGTGTTATCTCATCACTGGCTGAGATAATAATGAGTCATCACATTAATACACAGCACAATTGTTTTTGAGCATGCTTCTGTTGTTCTTTTTAATGTATTGGTTTTCCGGAATGGTGTGAAAACAACATGATGCAATTACAGTCTACTACCGATGAGAGTACTATATAGGATTTCTCACATTACAACCCTGACTTGTAATTTTTTGTTACATGGTATAGTCACACAAAAAAACAAAACAAAAAAAAAAATACCATCAACAAATTGGGAATGTAAACTTTTAACAGTAAGTAGGATATGTTTATTACAGATGATGTATCATGGGCACACTTAAAACACTGTTTACATTTTCATCTTGGGTAAAGTTTGACATCTTAGTTAGTTAGCTAGTTATTTAGTTAGTATGATCTCCAAGAGACAGGTTTCTTGTTCTAAATTTTCCAGGAAGTAGTCAGCCATTATATGGAACGTTACAGCTCCCAGTGTTGTGAGCTCTTTGTTTCTATTACGAATCTTGCAGTATTAGGAAATCTGCTAGTAAATATCTGGTATAGTGACTAGATTAATGTTATTCAACAGTATGAACACCGTTGTATGCTATCAATCTTTGTGTGTTTGTGTGTGTATTAGTTGGGGTTTTTTTCTAAAGTTTATTCTTTCTAAGTTCCTATAACAGTGACTTCCAAAGCGTTTCAGATATGCTGACTGGTTAGGAGTGTCATTTATATTCTACGAAGGATCCAGTGTAGTCATGATCCTTTTGAGCCACGTCATTGCAGTGTCATCATCCACAGTATAATTACCAAGCCAGCATTTCTTCTAATGTCACCCTGCCATCTGCTGGTGGCTGTTCAGTTTTACTGGATTCCACCCAGATAGAGTTAAAATAGTAATGACTGGTTTAATTACAAAGCTTAATCTCTAGGCTGTGTTAAACCTTCATGGACGATAACAGTGCAGATGTTACGTATAATAATACCAAGGTTGAGAATTCAAGCCCTAGTACATCTAAAGGATCATTAGGCAAGTCTGTGGGCTTTTACACCTGAGCCTAGAGGCTCATCAGTGCCGGTGCTTATCCCCGGTTTCTGTAGCGTGAAGCGACTAGGAGTTCAACTCCTCCTGGATGGGATGCCAGTCCATCACAGGTTACCTTCCCAGTATTTTTACTGGTACCCATTTATGCTGGGTGGACAGAGGCACACTTGTTATTTAAGACTTTGCCCAGGAGTCTTAGCACGGTGGGGGCCTCACCGAGATTCAAACCCACGACCTCCTGATCATGAGCCCAGCACTCTAACCGCTACACCACCAGCCCCACTAAAGGAGCATTGCTAAGCTCAGAACTCCTATCTGCTCAGCTACGTGCCTGGATTATATTCCATGCTTTGACTACTAATGTAATATCAGCTACACCAGTATGTCCCATGACCTACACAGTCTTACATCACCTGCTGGTTGACCTACACACTCTTTTTCCAGTTAGCTAATTAGTCAAATCAGGTGTTTTATGAACAAAATAAACACGAACATGTGCAAGGCAGGGGGTCCTCCAGGACCAGGATAAGCAACCTCTGCTCTAGAATGCTTAATCACATTCTCATTTTCTTCAACATGGCCTTTTCCAACACACACTATGCGCTCAAGCAGCTGCCTGCTTCTGCAAGCTTTTTTCTGGGCCCCTCTTTGTGATTCTTGAAGTAATTAAAGTCCTAAAGAACCTTTGTTTCCCAAGACAGGTTATAAGAACCCACTGCAGTACACAGTCTAATAAATGTATATTTTCCCAACACACTGGCTACGGCCCATTTTCAGGCTCTTTAAATAAAAAAACCCTGCTAGTGCGAACCCCTGCCAAGCTTCTAGCGCAAAACCAGCAGCATTATTTTTCCAGGCCATATCTGGTGTTGGACATTTCTATAAACAAAACTAATGTCAATTTAATAACGAACAGATGGCCCAAGCAGTCAAAAGTCCTCCACTTGGCCACCAATTTAATTTAGCACATGCTAATCAATTCAGGCAATCACAAATTATGTGAAGGAAAAAAAACCCCTACAGACAGGCTCCAAAGTGATGCAACAGAAAAGCGTTCTCCTTATGATTGTGACGTCCCATCCTAACAGTGCCACAGCCGTCTGTGTTTGGATGTCCCAGAAATCAAAGTTGGCTGTGCTGTTGGGGTGGGAGGTATTCATACAATCTCTTTCCCATCAATCACTGACCCTAACCAATTGTGGCCATCGGTGAGCTTTTGTGCATAAAGGGCATATAGCGCTTTCCTCCCAATGGGTTACGTCCCCCATTCATCAGCAAACACTGTAGTTCAAAAGATGCACTTCACATCTCATGTTCGCCCTCTCCATCCTGGGCTAGAAGCTGTTCTCCGATTAGAGAGATCGGAATGGACCGTGACAGTTGTCCAAGAACAAATAATTAGGAAAAAATATCAATTAAAAAAAAAATTATTTAACAATCTGTGGGCTTAGTGAAATACAGCTTAAAAAAAAGGGAACCTCCTGTATATCAAGGAACATGCAGTATACTTTCCGGCCCCAGATAAAGTTGTATACACTAATATATTGTTAGATAGCCTGTAGTCTTGATTATGATGCATCATCACCATGCCATTATTCCTTCAGTTGGTCAGGTCGAGGCTCAGCAACATTATGTGCCAATAAAATGAAGTCAGCTGATGATCCGAATGTACTGAATGAGCATTAAATGACTTTTTTTTTTTTTTTTTTTTTTTCTCTCTGATGGTACGAATATAAAATTTGTTCTTAAATAGTGAGAGTGGTTCAGGGAGCATGAGGAATCATTTCACTCACTTCATGAAGTGGTTTGATTTTCCTATTAGTTCAAGTTCTAGGGATCAGTAAAAAAAAATGAAGCCAACTATGGACGGCAATCCAGTAAATGTTATGTTGCAGCCCAACAAAATATTACTGAACAATTTTAATTTATTTATTGGCTGGGCAGGATATGTTGTACAGCACTACACATTCAGCTGTAAGATGATAAATTTTTGTGGGGGTGGGGGGGTGTCCATTAAGAAGGAGAGAAACGGTTATTAATAATTCAGTTAACCAAATTTTAAAGAGCACTCTGAAGCAAAGTCATCTTTCAGTTTGTAATGTCCCTATAAATGGCTAATACGAGATTCAGTAGAGCACTATTGATGTGCTTCCAGCAAATTATTTGAATAGACTGAAGTCAGTGCGTGCGTGTGCGTGCGTGTGTGTGTGTGTATATATATATATATATATATATATATATATATATGTATGTTTTAATAAAAAGAAAAGCCTGATGACCCTCTTTAAATAAAATAAAAAACAGCCCACAGTTCTCTTCAGTTTTCCTGATGTGAACCAGCATTAATGCTGTAGAAAATCATTTATCTGTAAATTATTAAGCGAAGGCAGCTCATTGGACAGAGACAAGGAACAGGACTAGACATTGTCAGTATGGCGAGAGTTTTCAGTCTTTCATAGACTGGTCATTTTATTTACCCTTTCTGGTCTGTTAAGCAAACTCGGCTTGACTGTGCATTTATTCCAACCGTGTCAGTCAACGCAAATGTGTCACATCCGTTCAAAGTCTGAAGCCCTAGTCAAACATGGTAATACAGACAAAGTATTCCTTTAAATTTTCTTATTTATAGCCTTAATTCAGCCACCAATGGTTTAACTTTGTCACTATTGAGTTGTTAGTCAATTGTGCAGATTCTTATAAGGAAAGAAAATAAAAAGAAATTTGAGTTGAATATCTGTTCAGTAGTGAAACAGTTTAAACGCTGAGTCTAAACTATCTTTCACTGGTGTCAGAAGATAGCTTTTGGAGATTTGATAAGTCTAGTGCACTAATTTAATGTAATCCATGGTTGGCAGGTGACGAGTTGATGAAGTTGGGAGAGGAGGATGAGCAGGGCTGGTGCAAAGGGCGGCTGGACAGCGGCGAGTTGGGCCTCTACCCTGCTAACTACGTCCAGGTCATTGGCTCCTGATGTCCCACCAAAATCCACTGCCTTTCTTGAGAAGGTCATACTATCACTGAACTGATTACACTGAACTGTGCCAGCGGAGCCCCGCCCGATGCTCGAGAGGCTCTCCCAGTCATCGCTACATTTACACAAGAACCACTGAAAAAAAAAAGGAAAAAAAAAAAAAAAGCTCACATCTTGTATACTTGTATACTTTGTTGATTGATTTAAAGAATTGGGGATCATGATGTTGGCATATGCCATGGCTTTGTGAGAGACTTTACAGGTACAGTGCCTTTTCTGGAAGATTCCAGCGACAGAAATAAAGCAGATCAGTAGAATCACAATACTGTTACCACACTCACTACGCTCATTCTAGAACTTTTTTTGACATAATTTTTGTAAGGGATGACGATTATATTTACTTTTCATGGGGCTGCATCTATGCTTTGGGGGGTTGCAGGAGATATTTGTGGTACTCTCCTGTTCTTGTGAACTTCAGATATCAGAAATCAGTTAAAGTATTTATTTCAACCAGATCAAATGGGCTCTTTCTTCACAAATGTATGTTGCTGTGTATGTATACCTTTTTTTCTTTAACAGATTTAGAGGACAACTGGACTGAAATCTTGCTACATGTAGCTACAAATGGCTGTACGATTCCTGAAAGCATCGGCAGTTAGTCTAATCTTTCTTTTAAGCGTGAACGCTTCAGCATTTTGTTAAATAATCTGGTGTTGTACAATGCAAGAGGAACAAAATGGGCTCTTTAAGACCAGTTAATTCAGACAATTTATATTTTGGAAGCTGAGGGTGCTTAAATCGAATAGCTCGTTTTAGTTATGGGTTTTTAATTTTAGTTTTTCTGTTTTTACTTCAAACAGAGACTCAGTCCAATGACTTAGTTGAGGTTATCTGAGCAGCGCATGTGTTTGTGTGTGCACATCTGTCTTTGCTTGTCTGCTTGTACTGACTGTGTGAGCGTCAGAAGATCCTCATCCGTGACCGACGCATAACTGTAAACATTCAACTACTGTATCGACCTATACTAATCAGCGAGGGGAAAAAATAAACAGATGAGCTGGTTCTTTGGGGTTTTGTATTTATTTCTCTTGTTGCTGCGAGTGGTTTAATTTCATTCAAACCGCTAGGTATTTTATGCTATGTGGAGCCAAAGCTTTTTCTATTCCATATCCATTCATATAGGTGTTCCTATAGGTTATATAAGCGTTCACATAGTGAGGGTTGCCAAATTTGCAAACTTGGAAACTTTTCACGGTAATTACAGGGGATAAAGTGGAAATTTTCAAAATTTTCAAAATTGCAGGTTCATCTACCATTCAATCATCATAGAGTTTTCTTGACAAGGTTTTTTATAGTGCATGTTGCTTCCCCCACTTACTTGGGTTTGGGACCCTCACGCACATACACTGTAACAATTGCATGGCTGGGCCATTCATATACATTCACACCGAGGGTAATCTGAAATAGCCAGCTAGCCTAATGTGCATATCTCTGAAGGAAACCCACCCAAGCACAGGGAGAGCATGCAAACTCCACACAGGAACGCCCGTGCAAACCACAGGGATCAAACCCAGGACCTTCTTGCTGTGAGGCAGACGTGCTAATCGTGTCACCATCGTTCTGTCCCCATCTTGCGTTCCCATAGAAAATTTCTGGTAAGTTTAAAAATTTACTTCCCCTTTGCAACCCAAGTTTTCATATAATATTTGTGCCTCTGTATAGCTCCCTGTTGAGACAGTTGTATCAAGCATGCACTAATAAAGCTGCTGAATGTAAGTAAAGTTGCTCGTTGTAAAACCCTTGGGGGGGGGGGGGGGGGAGAGAGAGTGCTGTTTATAGTAAAATTATCCATGATGGGATGACAGGTGACCCAACATCAATCTGAGATGCTCATTTTCCTACATCAAGCACTCGAAGTATTTTATACCTTTTCCGCTCCTGCAGTTTACAAACAGTTGCAAGTTTACATTTACTAATAAACAGCACATACTCTACATTAAAGTTGCATTTAATATTGAGACATTTATTATTAAATACCGTGAGTTGTTAGATCATGTTGTCCCTTACATTTTAGCAGCTATAAAGAGTCATTCATTCACTCTTTTTGTTGATTAAAACTGCAAAATGCAAAGTTCTCAAGACTCAAGAGACTCAAGACAGGTTTATTGTCAAATGTGTTATATGCAAAACATACAGCACAGATGAAATTTCTTCCCAGTC
>JAQNCB010000017.1:9450856-9461200 GCA_030068295.1 Euristhmus nudiceps | reverse complement strand
ATTTAACACTCATTTGCCAAGTTTTGCAACATCATAATTATTTTTTATTTGATTTTGGTGCTCTGAGTTGTTTTATTATGGTGGTCGGAGTTCTAATTTTTTTAAATGAAAAACAGTATCAAAATACTCTTGAAATAAAATAAAATGCATATACATAGTCCGGAAAATACCGTAGTTGTGTGTGTTTTGACCCCACGATGGACTGGCAATCTGTTTAGGATGTACCTGTCTCATATTGACGCCCTTTTGGTAAACACCCCAATAAAGAGCGATTTACACTTTTATATCATTTATACAACTGAGCAGTAGACGTTTAAGGGTCTTGTTCAAGTCTGGCCCTGTTCCCAACAGTGGCAGCTTGGTGGTACTAGGGCTTGAACCACCAACCTTCTGATCAGTAACCCAGAGCCATGACCACTGATCCGCCATCGTAGGTCTCCCTGTCTTTTCCCACAGTTGGCTGAAATGGGTTTTCTGAGCTTTCGCCTGGAACTTGAAGTTCTGCTCCATTGGTAAGTTCATGAATACTGTTCTATGTATTACTTAATTCTTTAATGCACCATTTAGTTAAATATCTATGCTCATTTTTCACAAATCAGTTTGCCATGAATGAACAAGGTCCAATCGAGCTGGTTTTAAGAGCTGAGCTAGCTAACCGTTACACCTTGCATACTTAAAACATGTCAATCTATTTTCTGCTACTGCTGTAGCTGCTTCTCTGAATTAGAAAAACAGCAAAGTACTGCAAGACCACCATGACTCTTTGGGCACATGAGTGGGAGTATGATGACTGGGGCAGTTTTATTTATAAACCTCAGGCACCAGACATCATGCCATGTGCTCCTGATGTGATCAGATATTAGTCAGGACGAACAGTGACTTCAAACACTTTAATCAAGGGAAGCAGGGGTCATGTCCTGCCTCGATCTGTTTTTAAGCTTGGGCACTTGTCCAAAGGGTTTTTTTTCTGTTGTTATTGCTCTGGCTTGCCTGCACTGCATTATAGATCTGGTCTGTGCCTTCCAGGGCTCAGCTGGCTGGCATCGCACGTTGTTTTGTGCTTCCCCCAACATGATGCCTTGTTATCATCAAATGCAGACTATGATATTGCCGCGTAATGTGGAACTCCCCATAGTAATATATCAAATAGGTTGTGTGTTTAATTATTTTGATGTTCTTTTTGCAATTGTGATGCTAAAGAGTTAGTTGGTATCTGGGGGGATGTACGAACTTGTTAACCAACGTGAACACAGACCAACATTTTCACATGTTAGCAACCAACCCTTAGACAGTGAAGATATAATTGAAAAGATTAATATACAAATATTTCTTCAGGATTAGGGTTTTTATCTGGTATCAAATCCATTGAGAAATTCTCAAATTAATCATAATATTATGTGATAAACTACTGCCAGATGGAGTGTTATTTGTAGAGTATCTCGCAGTTCAAGGTTTTGGTCTTTTGGGTGTCAGTGGGTGTACTATCATTTTTGGTTGTGTTGGAGGAAGAATAACATAAAAAAAATGCAGTCATAAATGATGTACGTATATGATGCATGAGAATAAGGACTGGGCACTATTTACATTCCATCGAGGAATCTCTCACACTATTTTGCAGCTATGCTTGTGAGACACTCCAACCCCCCAACACACACACACACACACACACACACACACACACCTCATTTTAATTGCATGTGCAGTTGCCAGGCATATTTCTAGATTGTGGAGAATAGTAGAATAGCCCAGAGGCCGCCGCTGTTTTCAACTTGTCAAGTAGTCTCTCTGGTTTTGGCAGAGTCCCAGTTCAAATGTGGCGTAGCGCAGATCTGAGACAGCAGTACGGGCCGCTTTTTGGCTCCAGCAAGTAGCTGTATTGTGTTCACAGAACTGGCCAGAAACCCAAAAGTTGATGAAGACGACAAATGGGATTTGGAAAAATAAGAGCTGGTAGGCTTGGGAAGTTATTTACATTAGTTTAGGGCTAGGGCTTATGGTCTCCTTGTTAATAAACCAAAGTATATCTATTGTGGAGGTAACATACATTAACTTTTATTAAAAGTAAAAAGTAAGTGTACAATTACAGCAATAAGGTTTAATTAGCACCTTGTTGATAAAAGCGCTGCCATACTAGATACACTGCATCCTAGCTACCAAAGGTTAAGCTGTATATAATGTTAGCACTGACCCCATTAGCCAAAACACCATGCCTCTTAATAAAGAACATGCTTAAGCAACATACGCAAGAGCAAAGCTGCTTGAATATAAATAATCCTGCTGAAAGATCCTCCGGCCTTGCAGACTAAGGTCAAGTGATGTGAATAACTGTTAACAGCTAACACTTTCCACTGGTGAAGGAATGAATGTCTTATCAGGAGGCCTCTGTCGGCAGTCTTATCATTGTCTCAATGAAAAGAGAGGAAAGAGAGGGAGAGCGCGGAGTAGAGAAAGAAAGCAAGAACAAGAGAAGGAGTGCAGTGATGGAGGAATTAAGAGCGTGACGCGCAGAGGTGTCAATGTGTCTTTCTGCTCTTTCTCCTGGATAAGATAACACTGACCCTTGGTGATGGAGCACTCCCAGCCTCAGCTGCTTTTGTTCTTTTGTGTCTTTGTGTCCACTTATCTGAGGGCATTTATCCAAAGATCCTCCAAAGATCCTCGCTTCCCCCTTGCTTTTAAAGCCCATATGTCTTTGATTTTAACAGGGTAAATAAATAGGTAAACGAGAGGCCTTCAGACTGAAATGTGAAGGGGAAAAAGGCTTTTTAGCAAAAGAATGCTTTTGTCTTGTGATGAACACCCATTACACTTCCATTACGTTTGGTTTTTGTGGCATAATCATAAATCGGCGATGTCTTAATGAGGAATTTTTAAAGCTTAGAGGGAAGAAAAGTCATATATATTGTAATTATAGACCAAACAGCATTCCATTATTGTAATATTATGCTATATAATTGATTGATGCTAATATCGGAATTCTGTTCCCAAAATGAAATTCCAGCAACTGTGGAAACTATTGCTGTGTTTCTCTGCTTTGTGTTGAGGGAAACGTACCTGCTGACATCATACTATAGTCTCATGGAGCCATCTTCATCTTGAGTCAGATTTTGGAAAAGTGCAGAAAACAGTGACAGAATTCACGGACTCCCTTTCTTCTTCTTCTTCTTCTTCTTCTTCTTCTCTGGCTTAATTCCCATTCCTGGGGTCACCAGTGTGGACAAGTCTCTTCCATCTCGCCCTCTACAAAAGATTTGTAATGGTTTAGTTTGGCAGCTTTATTAAGGCCGGATGCCCTTCCTCACGCCATCACCATTGTTGGCGGTGGACCTAGCCTTTGCCAGAGGAGGCATAACCTGCAAGGCAGCAGCTGGTTTGAACTCAGAGTTTTCCGTCTCCTATTCTGAATGCTTGCGAGGCTTATGGCCGGTCAGGACACGGGCCATACAAGTGACAAGGAGGACCAGGTCTACCAGTAGGGACATATGCCTAGCCAGGGGGCCCTTCCTCTCTTTGCCCCCTGAGGTTGCAGGTTATTGTCATACCCAGGACACACTCCCTTTATTAATTACACCAAAGCCATTGACTGTGTAAACTAAGATCTTTTCTATTACATGTTGACATAGCTTGGATATCCCACTATACTTGCCTGCATCATCAATAAGCTATATTCACTCATGCATGCAAAATTACACATTGATGTAGAACTTTCCCGACCAGTTGAATACACTAGCTGCATTAAACAAATATACAAACTTGCCTTCACTCTGTTTGGAATGTATGCAAGTCTATCTCACTTTCTGAAACATCAGTCGATCTTCAAGATTGGTTTCAGGTACAATGACAACATGTTCGACCTTCGCCGCTCAAAGTCAGATGAAGGCATTTGCTATTTATGTAGTCGAGAATGTTAATGATATCTTCTGTCACAATGCTTTACCTCTCCTGTTATCTGTCGACAGCAGTCTGGTGAAGAACATAGAAGATGAGTCTACAGCTCAACATAAAACAATCGAGCAAGCTTGAGGACCAAGCTGATATCTTCATAGATGGACATAATCAGAGAAGCTGTCATATCTGCCAGCAGTTTCGGCAATTCACAGATAGATAGATCGATAGATAGATAGATGATCAATCCCCTGATGGAAATTTGATTGTCATAGCAGCAAGAAATACTAATAGGGTGCAATCTAAAAGGTGATGAATATGATAACTATGCACATATATATAGACATATATATATACAGGAACAATAGAAATATAGAAATATGAAAATAAAAAATTAAAAACACTGAAGACATGGAGGTAGAAAAATTGGTATAACTAATCTAAACTATTATGCATATTATACACATAACTATAATTCTTGCATGGCAGTCATTGTTCCATGTATGTTTTTACCCCGTATATGTCTCACAGATGCATTCATGCTTGCATCGGTTTAATTGATCCAACACTCGACCCATGGTTCGGTCCATTTTGACAAGCCTTACATAATGGAAGCCATGCTCTCCTGTAAATCATGGTAGCTTCACAGCTCTCATTTATTTTGGATGGAAGTGCCAGGAGCACTTAACATAACATCTACCACCAAGTCATTGCAGCTATGAAAAACCCTATATTTTAGAGACAGGATTTTTACTATTGGGACCTGACAACAGAAACTAACCTTCAGACTTACAGATATTGTGATATCCCTCTCATGAAGTATAAAAGCAAAGCTTTGACTCTACAATACCATCACATCAAACTGCTCAGCAATGGCACCTCAGATCAATTCTCAAGATATAAGATATATATATATATATATAATATATGGGATCACAAAATCACATATAGGGCAGTGGTGGCCCGGTGGTAATCAGTGCTGTAGTGGTGGGTACATGCTGGTATGCGCCGTGTACCCACTTGTTTTAGTGGCTGAGTTGCGTGTACTGACTTAATTTGGTCTACTTTATAGTTGATCAACGTAAATTTCCGCAAATGTGTAAATAAAAAGCGGAGATGATGCCCCCCCCACTCTGCGCTCCGCAAACATCGTGTACTCACTCATTTTTTCAGCACTACAGCCCTGGTGGTAAGGTGCTGGATTACTGATTCCAGGGTTGGGGGTTCAAGCCCCACTGTCATTCATTTTCTGAACCACTTAATCCTAATTATGGACACGGGGAGGCTGGCACCTATCTCAGCTGTCTATGGGAGAGGGCAGAGTACACCCTGGACAGCTTGCCAGGCCATCACAGGCCAGAAACACACTGACGGCTTTGCAGCTACTTTTGACGAAGGTCAGCAATGGTTCTTTTACATGCCTCTCGCTACACAGTGAGATAAATGGCCTGCTTTTGGTAACCCAGTTAGCTGCACTGGGGGGACAGCAGTGACAACTGTTGACAGTGGGGCTTGAACCCCCAACCCGGTAATCCTAACTAGCAAACTAGTTAAAGGTTTCAGGAAAGGATAGCTGCCTTTTCCAGAGATGTAAAGACACATTGAATGACGCTCTCAAGCTGATAATATACTAGACTCATGGAAAGAGATTAAAGGTTAACTCTTTGTGAGAAATTAGACAAGAACATGCTGGAAGGCAACATTTAAAAAGGCATGAAAGGAGAAGGCTGAAGGAGAAGAGGAAATTAACTTACTGATATTTATTTATTCATTATGTATTTGTCTATTTATTCTCCTGTACATAGTGCTTTATGAAACTCATCTTAATTGTATTTTACCATTGTTGGGTCTAGGTGTGGGTGTACTGTATATACACTGATCAGCCATAAAAACAAGACTGGTTTGCATGCCACCAACTGGTAGATATAATATCAGATCCTTGTTGTTGCATAATTGAGGCCTAATGTTAGGTTATGTTACGTTACATTACCTGCATGACGTGTTTACGGTAATACTACAAATAACATTACTACTGTCATGACATTAGTTACTATGCCATTCGTGGAGAAATTCGAGTTTAAAAACTTACCTCTTTCAAGTGTTCAGACACTTTATCAACTAGATAAGGTTGAGTTTCTAAGTATCTCATTAAACCCCAGCATTCGATCTATTGGAAAGTTCCTGTTTATGTAGGTGTAATGATGAATGTAATATTACTTTACTTCAGTACAATTTTCATAAGATTTCAAGTGCCCAGTAATAATAACAACGTATGGCTCAGACGAAAGGTAATAACTTACTAAGACTGAGTGCGCACTTGTGGACTATGGACAGACAAACACACAATTTCTTGCGGAACAAAAATCGCCACATCACAGTACCTTCCGTGTAGCTCACAAGAAAGAAAATGATGAACACTTAAAGCTGACGTAAAGAACATTGATTATCTCATTACAGTGGCACCTGCCAAGGAGTCGAGTGTATTAGGCAGAAAGTGAACATTCACTTTTAAAAGTTGATGTGTTGATAGCAGAAAAAGTGAGGATCTGAATCACTTTAGCAAGGCTATATTATTATTATTATTATTATTATTATTATTATTATTATTATTATTATTATTATTATTATTATTATAAACTAAACGACTGGGCCTATACATCTCTAAAATGCCACGTTTTGCAGAGTGCTCCTGGCATAGTAGTAAGTAAGAAGCTTCTCAAGACTAACTAATGTTAGTTCCAACTAAATATGGAATTAATGCTTGTATATCTGGTCTGATCCCTCAGATGAGCTACTGTAGCAGAAGCTGCTGGCATGGTCAATGCTGGATATGAGAGAAGGGTGTCAGAACACACAGTGATTTGAAGGGATGTGGTGGATTTGGAAACTACTACTAGAATATAGTGTAATCCACATCCAGCTAACACAGCGCACCATGCACAAACATTTATTTTTTCTTTTCTTATTCATACCAAGACTTCAACTTTGGTGTATCATTCATTCATTCAATTTCCAAACTGCTTATTCCTAATTAGGGTCGCGGGAAGGCTGGCGTCCATCCCAGCCGACTCTGGGTGAGGGCAGAGTACACCCTGGACAGCTCGTCAGGCCATCACAGGGCAGAAACACGCTGACGGCTATGCAACCTACTCTTGCCGAACATCAGCATTGGTTCTTTTACATGCCTCACACCATAGACAGTGAGAGACATGGCCTGCATTTGGTAACCCAGTTAGCTGCACTGGGGGACTTTGGTGTATCCACTCCAGCTATTAGAATGTTTTATTGAGGCAGAAGGAAACTGGGGAACCTGTAGGAACCATTTATGGACACTGGGAAATTCACCGCCCCACAGAGAATAATCTGAATTAAGGATTGAAATTAGGAAACTGGCGCTGTGAAGGGGCAATGCTAAGCTGCACGACTCTGCCACCTTAATGGATAGATAGCCTGAGCCGGGCATGATTCAGCAGTGGGCTATTCTGTGGGTTAAAAATAACATCATTTATTGTAAAGATCAATCTGGCTAAATTACAGTGTGGAACTCTTTATGTGTGTGTGTGAGTGCGTGTGTGTGTGTGTGTGTGTGTGTGTGTGTGTGTGTGTGTGTGAGCGAGCGTGTTTGACATGCCCTGTTTACATTTGGACGCCGCGATAGAAGCAGACCTCACTGACTCATCATGGGACAGCACTGTTCCCTTGACTCGAGTGAGGAAGAGGCTGCTGCTTTCCATGCCACCCATCCAACCGCGGAGAGCCAAAATAATGACACGGAAACAGCACGCAGACAGCAAACATCGACCGGGGCCTGAGAACGAGACATAAGGTCTGAGTAAAATTTGAAAATACACACTGAAGCACATTTACTGTCTCAGCTTTGGGTTGAATACCGTCATCTGGATCTTTCTGCTGGTACACTATTCAGAGAGATAGCTGACGGGGCAAGGGGAGAATGGTATAAATGTGTCTGTGTGTTGGCTGGTGATTTAGGGTGAAGGGGTGAGGGGTTGCGGTGTTGTGTGGTTCAAGGCTTTATGATTTATGTGACTACTGGCTGGCAGAAAGACTTCCAACCCTGCTACAATGGTGCATGGATCTAAAGTATTGTATTCTATTGATCTACAAACATGAAGGACACACTGCCACCCTTCAAACTCCTTCAAACCCTCATGCAATGACGTTATCTCCTTCCTGAGAATGCTTTCCAGTCTTCAATCTTTCCCCGGAGAGCTAGAATTCTTGCCTAGAGACACTGTAATCGGAGATTGCTGCTAAAAACAGGCCACAGGCCTAACTGCATACGGCACATACTCTCGGTCACGTCATTATGGTCATCAAGTGTTTTTCTAGGCAGATGTGACGTCTGATCCGACACATTTCATAGCATTATCTTGTACATGCACTCTGTTGTATTCACCGAGGTTTCACTGCTACAGTAACACCATGTTAAAGCCACAATAAAACAGGGAAGTAAAAACAACGACAATAAAGAGGCCCATCTGCAGTAGGTGTGGCACACACGTGGACACTGACCACACCGATCCCCCACATGCTTGTTGACATGTTGGAAAAGCGTGCCTAGCAGCGGTCTTTCCGTGCCAGCCACCCTGGAATCCATGGCATCATCAAAGAAAGCACTACACAGTAGCCATGCCCTAGACATATTGTTGTGGAATGTGGTTTCCTGTGAAGAGCAGAAAGAGTTTCAGTAAATGCTTGTATTGAATGTTTCCCCAAAAGTGTTTAATAAAAAGCATTCATGTGAGATCGCTGATTGAACTATTATTGATAGTTCAATGTCAGTAATTAAGCAAGTCTGTTGAACATGGAGAACTAAAGTGTTCCAAAAGGACGCTCGGTGGAACAATGTATGCACATGGAGAAAGGATATAGTGTACAACTTACCCAGATAAATGATAATTGATGAATGTTTTATTACATTTTTCTTTGCAAAGACTGATCAGTGATGTTGACATGCCACCCATGATGGCGTGCATTACTCTGTACACTTATTCAGCTTGAGTCGCGGAGAGAAATCTGTACTTTTAGATGGCTGTGCTTAAAAAAAACACTCAACTCAACTAAAAGCTGATTTTCAAATGGAGTTACAATGGTAACTAGCCTTAAGGAAAAAACTAAGAATATATACGTTTCAATACAAAATTAGTGTGTGAAGATCAACATGAAAAAAAGACATGAAAATAAAGCCACATGCCTTCCAGGTGAAAAAAGTAATGTTTGAAAACAAATAAAAAGTGTGAAAAAAATCCCATGTCAAAATGAAACCTACAAATAAATCCACACGCTCAAGACTTAAAAATGAAGCTATGAAAATAAATAAATAGCATGAGAAATACTTATGTGAAAATATTTATTCATTCATTTACTTTACTTTGTAATAATTTGTATAGCTGCTTAATTCTAATTAAGCTCACGGAGAGGCTGGTGCCATTTCAGCCGACTCTGGGCAAGGGCGGGTACACCCTGGACAGCTCACAAGGCCATTTCAGGGCCAATACACACACAAAACCATTGACACTCACACTAACACCAAGGGGCAATTTGGAACAGCCAATTAGCCTACTGTGCATATTTTTTGGACTATGGGAGGAAACTGGAGTTCCCAGAAGAAACTCAAACAAACATTAGATTAGATTAGATTAGATTAGACTCAACTTTATTGTCATTGCACATGTATGAATACAGAGTCGCAAAATGCAGTTTAGCATCCAATCAGAAGTGCAGAGGGCAGCAAGAGCAATATATACAGAAGTGCAGTATGTACAGTTAGAGCAATTATGTACCTATCGATCGATCGATATTTCCATAGTCCAGTGTGGACCGTTGGCGTCTTCCAGTGCCTCGCCTTTGGCATTGGGGGACTGTAGGCTGATACCTTGAGGGGCGCCACTTCGCATCAATATGTACCTATAAATGCAGTGTAAAAGGTGGGAATAGTCATGTACAGATTATGTAAAGAAGTTATGTATTATGTATAAATAAGTTCTGTAAGCAGTTATGTTCAGATAAATTAGCATTAATTTACATTACAGGAGCAATATATAGATGTTCTATATTATTATACGGATGAAATATACAAATATACAGTATATATGTATATACGTAATATAGGTGGATGTGCTAACCACTATGCCGCATCATGAAGGAAAAAAAAAAATAAAATATATATATATATATATATATTATATTTATTTCATTCATTCATTTTCTTCATTTTCTGAACCACTTACGGTCATCCTAATTTGGGTCGCAGGGAGGCTGGTGCCCATCTCAGCCAACTCCAGATGAGGGAGGGGTACACCCTGGACAGCTTGCCACGCCATCGCAGGACCAACACCCACACACATTCACACCTAAAAGACATTTGGAACAGCCAATCAGCCTACTGTGCATGTTTTTGGACTGTGGGAGGAAACCGGAGTACCCAGAGGAAACCCA
>JAQNCB010000017.1:9402080-9414059 GCA_030068295.1 Euristhmus nudiceps | reverse complement strand
AGAGAGAGAGAGAGAGAGAGAGAGAGAGAGAGAGAGAGAGAGAGAGAGAGAGAGAGAGAGAGAGAGAAAGCTTGACTCATAGTGTTGATGTTGTAGCGGTTTCCATTTTTGTGGACCCCACGCTGCTGTAATGACGCACAACATGCACGGCATGGCCACTCGACATGACAAATGGTCAATTTGAATGATTTCCGTGCTTTGAGTGAGAACAACCACTTTTTATGCCTGCAATCAACATCAGACAATAGTCTACATCACACTGCGCAGTTCCTTTGCTGAGAAGCTTCACTATAATCACATTCTAAAACATTTCCTTAGTTCTTTCAGAAAAACAGGTACTTATCTGGATTCTGCGTGCACTCTTATATTATATGGATTTATTACCTTTCGCGTGAAAACATCGATACGGTCTACTTTTAAAAATTCTAAATGAATGTGATGAATTGAGTAAATGGGTTTTTTTCTGTATAAAATATTTATGCTTGAGAAATACCACACCAAGGGGTTTGATTGGCTTTTATTTCTGAGAGAGTATTGTTCTCACAGAGAGCATGAATCAGTTTCCTTTTTTGAAACCAGTCTTTAATTAGCATTTGCAATGAATTACACTTGACTTTTGTTTTTTCCTTTTATTGTTCATTTATAAATCTGCCTCCTGGCTGACACAGTGGTTTGTTATCTTGGTGATTTCCTATTTGACATCCGTTCGAACATCAATGATTTCATTTCTCTCTCACAGTGTATAGCCCAGACCTCGAACCGGAGGAGCTATAACACGTTTCTAAGCGGTTATAACTAGCGCGACACCCGGATTTTTTTCCTCCTCGCTTTATTGCGTGCTGTAAAACTTTCAGGATCTTTAAAGCGCTGTTATGGCGGTTGTTGAATGAGAGCGCGCACTGTAGGCTACGGCTCGCGAGCGCGCGCGCTCACGCACCAGACACACACAGTCGCGTTTGACCAATCGCACGCACGCGCGCTACCTCCTCGATAAACCACTGAGCTGTTTTGCGCGCGTGTTATAAGGACTCGCGCTGTTGCCAGTACTTCGCGTCTCTCCGTGATGCGCTGCTTGAGCCGTGATGTAACTTCTCTGCACGTGTTAATATAGATGTGGGGGCTAAAAAAGCGCGGAATGGCCAAGGTGTACAACTGACCAGCGGTGGTCAAGTCGCTCCGGACCTGTACATCTTGGACTCGGCTGATTTCAGGGCGCTCGCGCTCACCCATCGAGCGCGACTTCATGTCGCTCAGCAGCGCGAGCTGCGGCTTCGCCTGTGAGTAAGCGCTTCTCTTCTGTGGAATCTTCTTTGGGGGGCGGTGAGGGGGTCCGTGGACACCAAAATAGACAAAGAGCGTATTTTTAGCGTATTTGAACTCGTGCAGACAGTGACGCGTGCCTCTGTGTTGGTCAGGAGGATGAGTGTTCATTCGGCCCTCTTGCCGTTACTGGTGTTGGGACTCGTGGCGAGCTCGGTGCGCTGCGCTCCTCTGCCCCTCGAGCGACGCTGGGAGACTCTGTACTCGCGCTCTTTGGCCCGGATTCCGGGGGAAAAGCGAGAAGTCAACCGGGACAGTGACTATCTCACGGGCATCAAGAGACTGAGGCGCCTCTACTGCAACGTGGGCATTGGGTTTCATCTCCAAGTATTACCCGACAGTAGGATCACTGGGATACACAACGAAAACCGTTACAGTAAGTTTCATCATGTTCTAGGCCTATTTTGAGCTGTTGGTCCGAGTGCTTAGGACATATTAGGATACTTTCATTCTTTCAGCCCTAGCAGATGGAATGAACAAAAATATGCCCTGTCTGATGTCAATATTAGTCTAAGGATAAGAATAAAAATATGTATGTCCACAAATATTCTAATCCAAATATCTGGAGATGTAGCTAATCACCTATACTTTGTACTTTAACTAATATGGTAATGGTTTTAAAAAGTGACAAACACTTTCGGCTTATTGTAAAATAAAACATGTGGACGTTAGTCAACATCTGGGTCCATGAATGCCTTTCACACCCCGTTAATTCTACATGTAATACGAGGTGGGTCGGAACCTGGGGTTATTCCCAAAGTTGGACCTGGGATAAAAACCCATCTGTTGCGGAGGATTAATCCTACTGTGTGGGTGTGTGTGTATGTGTGTGTGTATGTGTGTGTGTGTGTGTGTGTGTGTGAAATGAATGACCATCCCAGATTAAGGTGTTTAACAACTGCTGACCAAGGGTATAATAAGTCTGTTAAAACCTAACATGCTCTAACAGTTGCTCAGCAATCAAAGAGCAGCGCACCAGGCACTTGTGTATCCAGTATCGATATTGAGATTTGTTTTGTGTCCCCATGGACTATTTTGAGGCATGACATAAAACTGGAAAGGGATACATTACATATACGTTTTCATGACATACTCAGGAGCTTCGCAGCGCCTCTATAAAGGGTAGAAGGCAATGCTTTAAGCAGGACGCATATATTTAGTCTATATTAAACAGAAAGTAGGCAATGGTTGTATGCCAGGCATTTCGAAAGATTTCGAATTGAATCACTGTATTACATGTGTCTTAACCTTTAGACATTATTAACTTAATTTCTTGGGAACAAGAAAAGTCAGAACTCAGAAAAGTCTAACAAGCAATACAAATAAAGTCTGCAGCTATGAATGCATACCCCCAAGACCAAAACCAAAACCAAAAAACCAAACAAAAAAATACCAAACAAACAAAAAACCCGTATCTCTGTGTGCGACTAATGTCATATTTATACATTGTTCAGTTTCAGTTCATTAACTTTTAACTTCAAAAATGTCCACGTCTGAAGACTGATTCATAAAGCAACTATGCAAGTATTCCAAAAATCCAAACAAACAGAGGGGTTTAATAAATGTGTATGCAGAGAGGGTAAAAACTTCACACAGAATGAAAATAGGTAAAGTGTTCGAAATGCTCAACAGGCGGAAAACGCAGTTTCCTTCACGAAGGATGCTGCAGCCTCCTAAAATATAAACAGTCCAAACACTACAAATACAGAGGGCCCGATATGGCTCCAGATATGAGTCACTCAAGGACATGTGTGCATTTTGTTGTTGGTTGCAGGTCTTCTTGAGATATCTCCGGTCGAGCGAGGAGTTGTGACGCTGTACGGCGTCCAGAGCGGGCTATTCGTGGCGATGAACAGCAAGGGGAAGCTCTACGGATCTGTGAGTGCACAACATGATTTATAGCCAGTTTCCGCCTGTGGATTTGCTTATCGGTGCCCGATGGCACGTCACGCTACCCTAGACTTATAATACCCCCCCCCCCCCCCCCAACTTCCCACCCCCCCTCCTCTCGTGCATATCCTGAGATTACTCATAGTCGTGTTTTGGTCGTGGGCCCGGATAAACCCAGGAGCGCACTCCATCATTCAGACGCGTGCATTCCATTCTTAGCATTGCGGCTCGGAGCGCGCACCTACTGTCCTGCTTCAGAGTAAAGATGAACTGACCAAAAACACAGGACCACCCATACTGGGTGTACAGTCAACACACACACACACACACACACACACACACACACACACACACACACACACACACACACACACAGCCGGCCCATCCCTAATCCACCCAAAACACCGACAAGCAGTCTCAGATTGACTTGGCTTGCAAATGTAGCCCGCAGTAAAATCTTTTATAGCCACACGCTGCTATATTCAGGGTTTTAATATATTGGTATTAAAAAAAACAAATCAATCAATCAATCAATCAATTAATCAATCAATTAATCAATCAATCAATCAAACAAACAAACAAACAAACAAAAAGCAAAACAAAAAACAAAACAAAACAAAACCCTTGTTAATAACCTTTATCTGAGATGTTACCCAAAGGAGTTCAGTCGGAAGCGTTTGGTATCTTTTCTAAAGCGTATAATGTTATTAAGATTACGGAATAATTGTCTATAGATTATACTGCACACAGTAAGCCCATATTGTATATTGTATATTGTATCTTGCCCCATCCCTTTTCTCTCTCTCTTTTTTGTCTCAGGCGCGGTTCACCGACGAGTGCAAATTTAGAGAGACGCTCCTGGCAAACAACTACAATGCGTACGAGTCCAGGGCATACCCAGGCATGTACATCGGATTGAGCAGGACAGGCAGAACAAAAAAAGGAAACCGAGTGTCAACAGCGATGACGGTGACACATTTCTTGCCGAGAATCTAAACATACAACGGAAGAAATAAAGCACAACAGCCAATCAGGAGGGGGAGGGGGGGACCTGGACGATGCACTTTCTACAAATCTTACACACGAGGTCAAGTGTATCGTATTATCATCATCATTATTATTATTATTATTATTATTATTATTATTATTATTATTATTATTATAGTAATAATAATAATAATCATCATCATCATCGTCATCATCATCATCATCATCATCATCATCATGTATATTAGCCTATTTATATTCATTCTTTTTATATTTCCTTTTAAACACTCCCTTACTTTATGGGTGGGGAAAAACGCTTTTAATTTATTTGTTTATTTATCCTTTCTGCTGCTACCAAGTGTTTAATACCTGAAATTCCTACAGTTAGCTACAATATGGATTTTTGCACTGTTTTCTTTCTTTTTAGTTCTTTTAAGCGAAAGTAGAGAAGTGGTGGATGTTTTGTCCCTCAGAAAGAGAATGTACTAACTCTTGGGCTAAGTCTAATCTTACATCTTACCACCCCAAACGGCACCTGCGCATGCGTGAGGAAAATGGCGCACGCAAGCTACTCACTGGTTTGACCTACTGTTTGTTTGTAATTTGGACCTAGCCTTATAGTGAAGTACATGTCATATCGAAAATGTGCATAATTACTAGTTATGCCCACAGAAGAACTTATGAATACGACTTGGGCACATTTATTATGTAATTTGGCTGATATGGGTTGTAATGCTACAGCCAGGTGTGCTATATCTATGGATTTTTTACTCAATAATGAAGACTTGAAAAGATGCAGACAAAGGAAATAGATGGGGGGACCCTACAGTATCACCTGTCTAAGAAATAAATGTACCAAACTGTATTTATCCTTGTCACATGTGTAAATTTAGTATTTTTCTTTAACCTGAGATAATGGATGTGGTGTCCTTTTAGTAGTTTTCAGAGTTAGAGTACATCACTTCTTTAGGTACAGTTATGTACCCTACCAGACAAAAGGGGTAAATGATACATTAACTCTGCATACAGGTAAACTTTACATATTATTGGCACAAAAGATTTCACTCTCCGTATCACTACAGTGACAAGCAAAAGTTCAGTTTGGTCTTATTATTTCTGGTGTTGTAGTTTGAAGTTTGGTTTGCTTATAAACAGTTTAGTAGAAGTGCTTGAACATGCTTCAAGTCATATTCATGACTTCCAAAGTGGCATATGTGAATTGCAAGATTAGCATGAACACAGGATTAGTTCAAGTTTCTTGACTTGTGAAATCGTACCAACCCCAATGGTATTACGCACTGAAGCAATTGTCCAATGTCCGAGCTCTGGGGATCTAACCGAAACAGTATCGGCTTACTCTAGGCCACTGAAAGTGGGCTGTTGAAGTCCTATACCCCTCAAATCTGTTTTTAGCTCTGCTCCAGTTTGGTAGGGTGGGTGGTGTGGGTGGCTTCTGGGCTGGGGGGCTGAACTCTGAACTTATCTGCTGTCGATCTTTGCCAGATCGATAGAGGAAGTTAAAGAAATATCCAGGAAGTGGAAATAAATATCAAGACCACTAAGAAACTCAATTCATCCTTCTTTCCTGTGGTACTTTATTTATGGTGGTATTCAGTTAAGCTTAGTGATAAAAGCACATGAAATGTATAGAAAAGTGGCCATGGAGTGGAACAGTTTCCAAATCAATCATCAAGCCTCAAGGATCCCCAGACGGACGTGTTGCTTAATCCGAGCTCTCAGCACTCGCTTTGCATTCTTGATTGCTTGGTAGAGGTGTGTTCAGCTCTGGGATAAAGCCTAAATGCAGGAATAGTTGGGTTGAGAAACACTATAGTCTATTCATGTTATATTTTTTGTTGTCATTTTGTGGATCATTCTTTTATTTATTATTATTATTTTTTAAAATGAATTTAATAAGTTCAAAGGAGACACATGTCCCTTTCAGTCATTCTCTACCTCATAACGTTGTTGACCGACAGACTCCTCTTCCCAGTTTTGCTGACGGCAAATGTTTTTCCTGTTGCTGCATCGCCCCTCGGCTGAAGTCCTGGAAGGCCACTAGCTGCGCCTTGTCACGTTTGAGCTATCTTTACCCTGTGATTTACTTTTAGAAATGATAATCATGGTGGAAATATTTGAAGACAGCTGTGAGACTGCACTATATGCTCAAGCGGTAACCCTATATTTTTCTTTATATATTTTGTTAAATAGAACATTGTGTAATTGGTGAAATGCTGAGTGGCTGCTTTTTAGGTTGGGCGTTTTAGGAGAGGTAGGCTGATATCCTTCGATAACAGGAAGTGGTTTATCAAATCCATTTAAGACTGACTGAGGCGATCTCAAGTGAAGCATTCCTTATTATTATTTTTGTTTGTTCCAGGTACAAAATGAAATTAGCATGAAAATAATTTGAGAATGTTGTTGAACTCATTTGTCATGCGTTTTGTGCTATATGGTGAATATTGATAAGGATAGGCCTGTGAGTGGATTGATAGAAGTGATTGGGATTGGTAACTAGGTTCAAATTTGAATGAAAATCTCTGGTTAGACTTGATTGAAAAATGAAAGTCAGAGCCATATCTACTGAGAAATCTTGAGGAAGAATCAGAGGAATATGTATTACAGTATTTTTTTGGAATCTATTTTGTTTTCTTGCATTGTGTTATTCCTCTACATTGCTAATGTTCATGTTTCCATTCTACCTGACCATGCAGAATTATTGGTTTTGCTTAAATTGCTTGAAGTGCTGTTTTATTAGAGGAGCCATTTCCCTCTCATTACTTCTTCGTTTTCGAGAGCCGTGTCAAACCTCTTTCCAAATGGAGCTGTTTTGCATCATTGGGGATACTGTTTACAATTGGCTGGATGCTCAGTGAAGGCAAATAGCTTCTCTGACCCTCATCACGATCTGGAACAGATACAAATCAACTGGAGTAGATTTGCTTAACCAAAAGCGTGCAGTACCAACAAGCATGACCATGCACCCTGATGGTAGCAAGAGTGAATGAACAGAAACGCATCATTGCCTAAGCTAATAAGCCACTTCACAACCACCTTTAATAGCCGAGGGTCTGTTTTTATTCTTTATACTAAAAAAAATCAACATTATGGAAATAAACCATTGACTTTTATTTCTGTCAATTCCTTTACGCCCATTTCTCCGCATCTCTGGTGAAGTTATTGGACTGTCTGTCTTAGTCCTGTGGTGGTGTGCTCGGAACCTTGTTGACATTTACCAAATATTGTCTGTAGTTTTATACAGTTCCTGTTCAACATTGTGATGTATGTGCTGTGCACATGACAATACCCTAACTTAAGTGAAAGTTAATAAAGTTTAGAACTAAATGAAGCGCTGTGTGTTTTTCATACTTCCCTTTAGAGGAAAAAAAAGAAGGGCTGAGGAGAAACAGGGTTTAACCCATTTCCACAAGCCACATCCACAACTGGCAAGCTGTTGCATCATCTTATCCAGGCATCAAATAGTGCTCGGGTCACATAAAACATTCATAAGAATAGGCCACTTTGTAGTTTAAGTATAGAAAAATGTTTGTTGGGGAACCTAAAAATACACGGGTAGACACGGCTAGACTATGCGTGGGCAGTATTTTTGCAGGAACAGCAGTGCCAAGTCACTGTCTTGCTTTTGTTTACTCCGTCCAGGGCTTGGTTTGCAGATTGGGCGGCTTTTACAGGCCAAATGGTCACTCCCAGGAGTGTAATCCTCCCCCTTTAGTTCAGAAAGCTTCACGCAGTAGACGCCTGGGAGGGTGCAGGAGGGAACCAGTCTCTGCCCTCCCAGGCATGCACTTCCCTGAAAGGAGAGCTGGAGAGGGCCCTTCCTTTTTCTGACTGTTCACTAATGAAAGGAGTTTTTTTTTCTTTTTCTATCTTCCATAGAAACCTTCCTTATTTGAATTCTTCACACCCATAATTAATGCCAATACACCATCAGTTAAGTCCAAAAATATGTTTTTAAGTCATCAAGCACAGTAAAGATGATATTTATAAGCTGATTATTTCTCTGATTGAAGGAATTTTAGCACAGCGTTGGACAACCTGGCAGACCTGTGTCTATTTACAAAGATCAGCATATAGAAAATAGAAATCTCTGTAAATCTCCAAAGTCGCTCTGTCATTTTAATGTTGGCTCTTGCCACCACATGGATAGCAGAAATAGATCTAGGGTCAGCAGATCTCTGACTGAGGAGCTGACTGACTACACAAGTATCAAAACCACTCAACTGTATAAATCTGATTTAAGGTCTTAATGTAAGTGGAATTAAGGATACTTTAATAAAAATGTAGACCATGACTTATGATTTCTAATAAAAAAAGGCCAGCACAGATTCCTCATCAGTCCTATGAGCTGTGTTAAGCAGCAAGAATGGCTTCCAAAAGCTTCTTTTGATAGTGTTGATGAATCCAGAGCATCCACAAATTTCGACTTAAATAAACATCTTGCCACAACAAAAGAGCAGGAAAATGGAGACAGGTGTGGTCATTTAATACACAAGTATTCTTGGCCTGAGCTGGAGCTAAATGGAGCTTTGTCACTGCCTGAAAGAATGACAGCTTTCTGCTCCAATAAACAGAATGTATGAGGGTTGTAAAGGCCCCCCTTAAAATAGCTGGCCTGTTCCACCTACCTGTGTCAGCTCCATCATCTGTCAACCAAATAAACATCCAACCGCCTCTCAAGTGCCTCTTCTCCAGTAAACAGTTTAGCCCTGAAACCGCCTTTATATCACAACAGGCCTTTCAAGTTCTCCACCACAAAGGCTCGACAGGGCACAACGATGGCTGAAACAGCTCACAACGATGCGTTTGCTAACAGGACGTGCATTGACTGCTAATTGACCAGTCAGTGATCGGTTCTCCAGGAGAACAGCTCAGGCTGATGTTGTGGAAATAAAGGTGCTGGTGTTTGACTAATTTATATACACACACCACCTACTATAACAAATCATCACTTATTACTTTGCAGGTTAGTAATGCGAGATATAGTTTATGATAGTCACATCACTGGTAGTAGGGTTTCAGTCTTCATATCATAAGATCATTCGATTTCAAAGTGATCTAAATAAGTCGTTGATTTGCTTGCTCCATAGTAAAATCAGTGCGTACTATTAAAACTGAACATTCAAATTCAGGGTAACCACTGACTCAGGTGATGGTCAGATCTCAGCTTTTATGTCAGTTTTGTGTTTCATTCTATATCAAGCCATCAAGAAATAACAGAAGCCTTTGAAATGGTTATTTATTTATTTGTGCACAACTGTCATATAAAGTTTACTTATTGCTGTAAAATTAAACGTTTTTCATGGTTTCTTGTCTGCAGATGATCCAATTTCCTTCCTTGAACCTATTTCAACTCATTGGAATAATGTGTAATGATGGGGGCTTCTAATGTAGGCTTCAGTCTGTGGGTGCCTCAATTACTGGAGTGTTTTTTCGATTCTGCATCATTTCCGATGTCAGGTTAAAAATAGGGATGATACGAATACATAAGAAACAACCACAGCTGAAGTCAGAGAGAAGGCTGTTCGTCTGAATGTCTCTCTCTCTCTCTCTCTCTCTCGCTCGCTCTTTATCTATATATCTAGCTATTTATGCAACTATATAATTATTTATTGATGCAACTATCTATTTATCTATCTATCTATCTATCTATCTATCCATCTATCTATCTATCTATCTATCTATAATTAAGCAGCCTTATTCTGGCTGTCAAATTTTCAACATGGCTAAATTCTTAATAAACAAGCAAAGCAATGAACAAACAAACAATGATGATCAGACAGACAGATAGATAGATAGATAGATAGATAGATAGATAGATAGATGGGCAGCCAGATAGATAGATAAATAGGTAGATAGATAATTATTTGTGCTACTTTTAGTAGTGTTTAGTAGTTTAGTGTGTCACTTTTAGTAGACAACAAACAATACAAAACAAACAATAATGGTCAGACAGATAGATAGATAGATAGATAGATAGATAGATAGATAGATAGATAGATAGATAGATACACAAACAGATAAATAGATAGATAGATAATTATTTATGCTACTAAAAGTGACCTACTAAACACTACTAAAAGTAGCACAAATAATTATCTATCTATCTATCTATCTATCTATCTATCTATCTATCTATCTATCTATCTATCTATCTATCTTTAATTGTAATTAGATTTTTTTTAAGTTTCTTTAAGTCTAATTTGTTTAATTTCGCATTAAGATAGTCATATTATATATTTTGTACTAATTGTAAAACTTAATGTCTGGTCTCTGATTTAGAAACCCAGATTTATAAAACAGAATAATAACAGAAATTAAAATCTGAAATTCTTTTTAAGTGAATGTGAGTGCCTTGTAAGAGAAAATAGCAACAAAACGTGCATAACTGGGGGAAGGGCTGAGCTCAACTGAAGCAAATCAGCCTCATGAATGAATTCAAATTCCCACACCTGGACTGGGACACAAGTAACCACCACTAAGCACCTGCTCCACCCTTGAACGGCATTGACTGTGCTGTGCTACACTGACTCCTATGCCTTACCCCTTTACACACTCGTACACAGAGCACCGTTTAAAAATATAACAAAAAATAAAGTCAGGAATGATGGAATACGTATACGATATCTCCAGTAATTTACTATTTTTGTTTGAAACAACTGATCCAAAAGCAATTAGCAAATCCATAATTTTAAAACAAATTAGGAACTTTGATTATTAATTTTAAAAATTCAAAGAACTTTAAGATTCAAGGATCGAGAGATGTTTCCTGGCATCCTATCCACATACAGGTACACAGCAAGGTTGAAATAACATTTCCAAGAGCCATGGTGCAACAAAAAGGACAAAATACAAAACAAATGACAAAATATAACACATAAGACATAACACAATGCAACGTCATGAGGGAAAAAAGGTAGTGCAGTATGAGTAGCACAGTGGGGCAGTGGTGGCCTGGTGGTAAAGGTAAGGTCTGTGGGCTTTTACACCTGAACCCAGTGGCTCATCAATGCTGGTGCTTATTCCCAGTTTGTGTAGCATGAAGCAACTAGGAGTTCAACTCCTCCTGGATTGGACGCTGGTCCATCGCAGGTTACCTTCCCAGTATTTTTACTGGTACCCATTTATATTGCTGTGCAGAGGCACACTTGTGGTTCAGACCTTGCCCAGGGGTCTTAGCACAGTGGGGGTCTCACCGAGATTCAAACCCACAACCTCCTGATCATGATCCTGCTGAGCCCAGCACTCTAACCACTCTAACCACTACACTGCCAGCCCTTGGCCTGGTGAGGTGATGGATTACCGATCCTGAGGTTGGGGGTTCAAGCCCAACTGTCAACGGGTTGTCACCGCTGTCCTCCAGTGTAGCTAACCGAGTTATCAAAGTCCGGCCATGTCTCTCACTGTCTGTGGTGAGAAGCATGTAAAAGAACCATTGCTGACTTTTGACAAGAGTGGGCTGCATAGCCCTCAGAGGGAGTCTGCCCTGCGATGGCCTTGCGAGCTGTCCAGGGTGTATTGTGCCCTCAGCCAGAGTCGGCTGAGATGAGTGTCAGCCTCCCTGCGACCGTAATTAGGATTAATCGGTTCAGAAAATGAATGAATGAATGAATGAGTAGTGCAGTGCATTATGGGATGAAGAGTGTAAAGTGACAACTTTTACTCTGTGTAAAATTTGAGCTTATCAGAAATCTACTACTTTTCTTTCGGCTTCTCCCATCAGGGGTCGCCACAGCGAATCATCCGCCTCCATCCATCCCTGTC
>JAQNCB010000017.1:9345722-9363553 GCA_030068295.1 Euristhmus nudiceps | reverse complement strand
TTTACTAATATAATAATTACAGAATACATACACAGTTTTTCCTATGTTGAAACGTGAGGTAAAAGTCCCGAGGAAACATTCATTCAGTTTTTGAATTAGGGTTATGTTTTGCATTAATGTGTTTCTCTTCTGACCTTGGCACGGCCATTGCCCTGCAATTGGGTAAATTTGGACTCATCAGATCAACTTGTTGTCTATTGATTTAGAGTCCAATCTTTATGCTTCCGAAGAAATTTAAATCTCTCGATTTTCAATTTTTCTCACTAGGAAATGCTTTTTTCATGACCACTGTTCTTTAGTCTCAGTGCTGTGTGTTCTTGTCACATTGTTTTTATTGAAATGTTGTTATTTTCCTATTAAAGACAACCATGAGTTATACTGCCAAATTTTAACTAGTTGACCTCATCAAATGTTTAAATGATCTAGGATTGTGGTCAGTAACAATTTTTTTCAAACACCTCATTTCTTTTGTGAGGTTAATGTTTCAGTACTATACTCATTCATTCATGCATTCATTTTCTAAGCCTCTTAATCCTAATTAAGGTCATGGGGAGGGTGGCGCCCATCTGAGCCGAGGTGTGGGCGAGGGCGGGGTACACCCTGGACAGCTCGCCAGGCCATCGCAGCAGTACTATACTATTAGGCTTTAATAATGTATCAGACAGTCCTTACCTCAATTTGAGTTATTTCATCAATACCCCTAGGTCTCCAACTTGCTTTGAAGCAGCCCGATAAGTTGACATTTTGGGATGCGTTGACATTTTTACAGCCACGTGATATGTCTTCTTACTTGGTCGGTTAAAATATAAGAAGCGACTCATTGCATCAATCAGGTTTAAAAACTGCTACCTGCTGAAATATATTAATCACTACACTCATCATCCAAGCAGTATTGGTTGGATGTAAATGAGTGTTTGCACACTGTGACTCCAAATGAGGGTGGCACTGTGGCGTTGTCATTAGTACATGCGCTTCACAACAAGAAGGTCCTGGGCTCAGCAAGGGTGTTTCTATGTGGAGTCTGTATTTTTTCGCTGTGCTTTTGTGGGATTTTTCTGGATACTTCAGTTTTCTCCCACAGTCCAGACATGCACATTAGGCTAGTTGGCTGCTCCAAATCGCCCCTAAGTGTGAACATGAGTATTTGTGTGTGTTGGCCCCGCGATAGTCTGGTGAGCTCTCAGGGTGTACTCCGCCTTCTCTTAGTGTCAGCTGAGATAGGCTCCAGCCTCCCTGCAGCCCTAATAGGATTAAGCGGTTTGGCAAATGATTGAGTGACTGAGTAAATCCAAATGGTGACTTTTCTTTTGGCCAGGCAGAGTGTATATAACTGTGGACTCATTAAAAAAACAAACAGACAAAAAAAACCTCCCAAGAGTTCTTTTAAGTTTTTGTTTCCATTTGTAACCCTTTTTCAATCGGGAGATAATCAGGTTTTAGTTACCATACCCAAAACCTCTATGGTTCTACTGAATGAACTTTATGGTTTCTCTGTGTTCACTCCACATTAATACTTTAAAGTCCTGGACAGGTATTTTTCAACTGGAGCTCGAGTCTGTCTGACCTCATCATGCTCTTCATTTATTGTATAAATTTATGGAAGGACTCACCCCTGTCAGTGCTCTCTAAGTTATTTTTAAGTTTTCACCACAGGAAAGTTTTCGTCCTTTGTACTTTCGTGGTAACATTGCAATCTTTTCTTTAATCATGTGAAGATCAAAAGAGATAACGGAGAGAACCTGGTGAATGATTATCATTACTATAACATAAAGTGATAGCAGGAACTTGTTTCATGGATGTTCCACAACATTAAATATTTAACAAATATTTCTGATGAAAAGTGACACATATCATTTATTGGCAAACTACTGTGGGAATCTGAAGGGGAATAAAACTTTAAGGACTTGCTATTATTGGCAAATAATCCACCTTGGGGAGGTAAGAGTAACCCCACTTTGAATTAGGCTGCATTGCACTACCCTACTGTTGATTACTTTTCCCACAGTAGCGTACCACCTGGTGTCTAATCTCTGACATATGACTAATGAACTCTACTTACTATAATTCTACCCGAACAAGCATGCAATGTACTTCTTCTTGGCTTTTGTTGGAGAGAGAAAACAGACAAGTTAAGGCAATTGGTTTTGAAGCTCAACTTTAATTCTAGCTAACATAATGTCTAGAATGGTCTGCAAGTAAAGACTGTGCATTTCGGACCAGCAAAGGAAAAAAAAAAAAACATGAAGTGACATTTTATTTCTGGGTCATCACCACGTCTACCAGAGTGTTCTTTGATTAACACCATTCAAAAACAAAAAGACTAAAAAACAGCAACTGCTCTCATTTACAAGACACAAAGCCAAGCTTTTGATGGTCCGGGGAAAGGAGGATGCAGTGACTGCTCTGATGGGGTCTGAGTCAACATCTCTCCTTGCACATTCAAAAGAAACACCTGAAAACCTCCACACCAGCTTGTCTTTTCTTTTACATTTATTTAATTTACTTAAAATCTATATGTATTAGCTTGCAAAACATGCAGCTCATTACTTTTTTTTTTTTTGTCTTGAGGTAACAAACATTCCTGAAACTATCCAGAGGATAATGTGTGGTTTTGTCCCCCTGGGTCCTGGGTTAGCCAGTAGCTCACCCTATAACTCCAAGCTGCACCTCTTATATAATATAAAAGTTCTATCTCCAGTCACAATGCAGAACACATAGCAGCACCACGTATATGGCTAAAAGGGAAATGGACTGGGAAGGGAGTGGAGGGGAATCAAGGATCAACTGCTAATGTTTAAAATCAACAAAATTTACAATTTTGGACATCTTTCGTGAATGCAGTATGAAAAAGAAAAGAACTACTGCTGGTTCCATCTACATGCCATTTATTGTGATATTGACACATGTGATGTTAACATGCCAAGCTTCCTGTGTTTAAAGCAACATATTCAGCTTCCGACATGGCAGCCATGTTAAATTACTACATTACTATGGCTTTGTAAAATTCACAAATTCATATCCACTTTCAGTTTGAGCAAAAGCTTCATAAATACATTAAGATCAAGCCGTAAGGGGCCGAAAGGTGGGGGCATAAAAGTCTCTTTCAATGAAACAGTTACCAACTCAAACGAGTTATATAATCAAGCTGTTTATGGCACCAATTTAATTTAATGCGCTTTCTTTCTCTTCTTTCTCTCTCTCTCTCTCTCTCTGTCTTTTTTTTTTGCTCATATCAGGACCCAGAAGGAGAATGTAATGTATAATGGGTGTCCAATTACCGGACCAGCAGACACTGAATAACCAAGTAAAACAAAAGACAGGACTGAGGAAAAAAAAATTAATTACTAAATCATAACTGGCTGAGGTATTGTGGCTAAAAACAGGAACATTTGTCTATTTTTTTCTTTTTTTTCCCTCTTTTTTTGGAATAGCGCAGAAATCACATTAATAAAAACTGATCACATAAAAAACTACCAAAAGAAACAGATGTCAATATCATAATTTTCTATGAGAAAATTAAAAACCTATGGCAGTATATTGACATTATACATAGACAAAACCAAAAAATAGCAGCAAAACAAGACAAGAGAACAAAGCATGTCTTTTCTTTTTTTTTTTCTTTTTTTCGTTCAAAGTTTCATACTTGCCGGAAATCCCACCGTAGCAGCTAAATATGAGGAGTGTGTGCTCCTGTGTTGTCTTCTTTTCTCATTGTACAAACACCTTAGTTTAGTTCTGCAGTTACTTTCTGATGTCCAGGCGTTACCCCCTTTAACGTCTCACTCTGCCACCTCTAACGTCCGTCTTTGTCCCTGTATTCTCCACCAAGAGTTGAGAGAGGACATTACATTTTGGGGCTTGTGCAAAATCTTCTAGAGGCCACAGCACTTAGTTTTCTCTTGCCATTCTGTTATTTTGTTTGCTTATTTCTCATTCAGCATGTGTTAGCTCTGCACAATAACTATGGCGCTTCTCTGATCTTCCAAAAAAAAAAAAAATCACCAACATTTCACACAAGATAGCAAACTTTTGTGCGTTTGAGCACACTTCAAAACTCGGGCATCCTGTTGTCACGTTCCATACTGGCCTTACACGAGGGGGGATAGAACAAAATAAATAGTTCTCAATCTTTGTTATAGCTTTTCTTACTTTAGTGTTTTAAAAGCATCGACACACCTGCTAAATGGCTGCAGGCTTTCATGAGGTCACTCTCACCGAGATCACACCTCAACATTCTCCAGCATCCTTCTCAGCCGGGAGGATGGTGAGAGTTGTAATCCTGGTCTACTGATTTGAGAATCCATTTCCCCCCAACTCTCCATTTCTCTCTTTCTAACCTATAACACCATAAAGAGACCTGCTCCATGCTGCAGACAGGAAGCAAACCTGTCATCAAATCTTACTCCATTCCATTTTGTTTTTCAGTTTTGTTTTACAAATGTGGATTTTTTTTTTTCAGAAGTCAGCCTTACAAGACGGACTGAAAGTGCTTTTTATAAATGGAATGGTTTTAGGTAATAATACATAAATCTAAAGAGAAAGTAGACTGAGGATTGCACTGCGAATGTAACATGGGAAGCGGGTAGGAGAGAAGCTTATTGTGTCACAACCAGTGATGGCATTGGTAGTGAGGACAATCAGTCAAACAAACAAACAAAAATTGGGGGGTAAATGGAAATGGTTCTGTCTGGTGTTAAATTAAAGCCTTAGCTTTGGCAATCCACAGGCCTCTAAATCATAACATAGAATAACACATGCTTAATAAAAATATACTAGGGTTACACAAGCCATTTTGAAAGAAATAAAGAAACGTTAGGGATTTTAAAAGTCTAGACAATAGAATAAAGTGACTAAACGCATAAGCAAGCGGGGATACATACACATGCCTAGACTGCAAAAACAAACCAAAATAAAAGGGAAAAAATGGCTGGGTGACTGTTAGCATGTGTGACATTATACTAGCTAAAAGAAAGAGATAAAAAGGAACAAAATAATGCCTCTTCTCTTTCAAATAATGGTTATTGAGACACTTGAAATAAAATTACCAAACTATTTCCTTGTCTGTACATTAGACAAGTACCAGCTACATAAATAATATATGCAGCTGTTGCAATTTAAAAAAACCTAGATTAACTATACATTTTTTGTCTTTTTTTTTTTGACTCAAGTTATGTGAAGAGGGATTGAAAAAGAGAAATCGGCTATGTGGAAGGGATGATCAGGGTTTCTATCCTTCCCTTGTCCTCTTCTGGTGGTACTGGTCAGCAACAGCCCAATCATGAAGGCCACTGGGGGTGCCACTGAGGGGTCAACAGTAAGGGCACTCGGAGGGACTGATTACGATTGGTTGAGGAGTCTGTGTGGGCTCTGGTGGTGTGGGGACTGTGTTCCCTCTAGTCCCATGAAGCCTCTGGTCAAAGCCCATTACCCCAATGAAAAAACAAGACTCTAGACAAAGGCCAGCACCATCAGATGTTAATGTCCCTGACGTCTGTAGGAGTGCATGACAGATCCACGTCCTCCTCCACGCGTTTGCTTTCCGTGGAGATGCTTTGCTGCTGCGCCTGCCTCAGACTGGACTCCAGCAGAGATTCGATCTGCTCCTGGCACGACCGAAGACAGTCCTGTAGAAGAAACCAGAAGCATTTGGTATCAATTGGGCATCAGACTTGATCCTGAAACAAGTCGTTTGGAAAAGGAAGTGAGGGAGTGTGGGACTTACTGGGTCACTCCTGATAACTTGGGATAGGTAATTGGTAAGGTTCTGGGAAGATAAAGAACTGTCGGCGCCCTTCAAGTAGAGTCCCTGCACAGCGGCGGCAACGCTTCCTGCCGCGATCATCGAGGGAGGGCTTGCGATGAAGTTGACATCTGCAGATCATAGAAATAATGCCATTTTATTAGGAAGGAACTGGGCTGAGCATTTGATTCAAATGTGTTTGGAATCAAATGGAGGAGTGCAAAATCCACTGAAATAGTCATCGAAAAGGAAATGTGTAGCTGGGGGGGATGTTTCTGTGAGCACTCATAAATGGAGCACAGCATGATTAAATCACAATGGAGGTGGTCGTGGCAGTGCAGGGAATAGTCCATGACATTTTGGGGCGACACCAAACTGCCACTCTTGGTGTTTCGTTTTTTTTTTTTTTTTTTTTTTTCTTTTACTTTGTGGGTGGGGTTGGGGGGGTGCCTATGGTCCGTTACCACCAAAGACAAACTTTACAGTAAAAAAAATTAATTATGACATATGTATAAATGTATCCGCAATCCCCAGTGTATATAGGCCTTTATATCCAACTTCATTTATGTTCCTAAGAAAATGACTTCTCTCCACATAAAGTGGCTGAAATGTGAGTGCTTGCTCAGTGGTAACTTGTCTTCCCACACTGACTGCATGAGAGGGAAGACATTATAAATCAAAGTAGGGACTTTTCCCCCTTCTCTCTCTCTCTCCCTCACTCGCTCGCTCACTCACTCACTATGGGTTCTGCCCACACATGGAGAGCGCAGCAGCGCAACACAACGGCCCCTCTCATAGGTAGCAGTCTACCATTGCTAGCCCGGCGACGAGAGGGCAACTGTTAAGACAAATTGAACATAAAGGCACGGGAGCCGTCACCAAGATCTATTCATGGCCATGGCTAGCCCCCTTCCTCACTCACTACCCACCCAAGCACAATCTTCCTGGCAGCTATCCCAGGCCATTTCCCAAAAGAAATTGAGGTCATAAACATAAAAGGGGTGCGAGCTGCAGTGATACCCACCATGTCAAAAGAAAGAATGAAAGGGATGAAGCAGAGAGATTCCTTCCTAAGACACTAAAGGGTATTTCAGACAGACTATAAACTGACCATGAGCTGAATGCAATAGGTTACATAACAATAGAGACTGAAGGGGGTTCCACATGTCACAAACCAAAAAAAAGGAGCTTTTGGGAGAAGAGTTACACACATGCAAAAAAAAATAAATAAATAATAATAAAAAAAAAATAATAAAACCACTTGCATACTTCACTTGCTTACATAACTCGACAGTATGCTGTGTATCTTATGTATTTCAAAGAAGCAGCAGATAGTTTCCTCTTTTTTTACTCAAATGTTCAGAGACTGTGCATTAACAGGCTGCTGCTGGGAAGCTCTTGGGCCTCTGCAGAGGCATGGTGCAGACACAGCAATCACCACAAAAGGAAACAGACTTCCTCTCACTCGCAGACGCTCACGTCAGTTTATAATACCTCTAGACTAGGAATTAGGGCAGTTCTTTCCACCCCAATAAAAAGTGCTTTCTGATTGCAAATTGAAAAAAGGAAAACAGAACGAATGGCTCTAAACACAGCATTTCAATTCTTTCAGGTGTTTCGCAACAACAAATAATCCTGCATGTCGCTCTGAAAAGAAGCATGAATCTACACAGGTCAAAAACGCAGGTATAAATGTGCATACCTGTTGCACAGAGAGCCACAAATGTCTGAGCATGTTTGCGCAGGATCTGCTTGGCACTCTGATGGATGGGCAGTTTGGTGAGAAAATGTTCAATGAAGTCATGGGGTGTCACTGACGCTAGATCCCACTTCAGCTTATTCAGCACAAGTAGCTCCATTTGCTGTGAGGAAGACACGAAAGTGCACAAATTGACATAAAGGGCCATGGAAGTTCCCACACAACTACTTTTCTTTTTGTTCATAAAGCATTCTCTCATGTGGCCTCTAGATGGTGTCCTTCCTCAAACGGCTTTATCTGCTCTTGACTCAAGCTACTCAATTTAGGAGCAATTACAAACGCTAAAGCCTTGGTGGTTGATTTTGGAGACGGTCTGAAAGGTAAATATCACACACCAAAATGAAGGACGACTCATCATTGCATGCCATGCACTACTTGTCCTTCTTGCGAACTAAGCCAAAACTGGCACAAAATGACTGAATGAGCCAATCTTAGGAATGACAAAGTGGCCTAATAAAGAAGGCATTAATATGTTATTACCAATAGTTCACATGGGCGGATGGAGTTGTCTGTGTATATGCAAAGCTTCTCAGCCGTTAATGGCACCGTTTCCTTCATTTTGGAGGCCAAGAACATGCAGGCAGCTCCCAGCAGCTGCAGTCGTGTCTTTTTAGTGTGTTCGACAGACAGAAACCTGTCCAAGTAGTTCATGGCCAAAGGGAAAACCTCCTCTTCACATTTCTGTTCTTCACACACCTGGGAACAAACGTATGGTAGAACACGCTTAAAGCATACGCATAGGATAGACAAGTTCAGCTAAACAAAATAAGAAACACGTGCCTGCAAAACAGCATGAAACCATAAAATATTATATTAAGAAAAAAAAAAGTTGTTGATACTTTTGGCCTAAATTGAAAAAACTAAGTAATGGCATAAGGTTTTTTTATTTTGTGGAGTTTGCAGTGTATGCTTAATGAGGAAAACGCATTGAAATGATTGATGATCAAATGATAAATGGTGCTGAATATTTATTCAGTGGATCGATCCATTGATAAGGCTGCACGTTACAGTGCACGAGCTGAAGTTAGCAGTAGATGCTAATGCTCGCTGCTTCCTAACACACAAAGGTGGCGTCGGGCGCTAGGCTCGCCAAGGCAATTTCTAGTTCGTCATCTTTTCAAAAAATATTTAAAAATATAATAAAATTGTTTCGACGTGATTAACCTATATGGAAATGTTCAGCCGTGTATACTGTATCGGTCACAGCTGAAATATGTTGAATTTATGAAGGAAAACCAGGTGAAATTAATTGAATTTTGCAGGGAGTCCGCAATGATGCGGTGCACGCCGCATTCGCACTCCACACACATTTCAAAAATTAATATAAATTATTCTACTGAACAGAAGTGCACATAAAGCACATGTAAATCCACGATAACCGACCGGGAACATAATCCGAATATTTATATCACAGTTTTGTGGTCAGAAACCAAGGAAATATCTTATTTATACTCCGACCTTCAGGGACGTGCTGCATGAGGCATGGCGAAATGAAACAAAAGTTTGTACGTATAAATATAAAGTGTAGCTCCAGGAAACGACACTAACTTATAGATATGACTTAAAGGTCTCAGGTTGTACAACATTATGTGAGAAATGTCAATGTGAAGGCGTTTCCCGAATTTTTAAGAGATTAAAACAAGTTCTCCACACGAGAGCAAAGATGGCGCAGACTGGCACGAGCGGGATTGCATACGTGTACATTGATATTAAATTGAAATAAAATCGTGGGAAATACATTTCGGCTTATTTTGGTTGCAAACGAAACGAAGGAAACAATGTGGAAACAATTGTGTACATTTCAGGGCTGGGGATTCACGGGAAAACCCACATCAATCTCATCAAGTTACTTTCGGAAAGCAGATTATTTTTAAAAAGAAGAAGAGGCAAAACATGGCATTCGGTAGTGATAACAAGGTTGAAACAATAAAAGAGGAAGATGGTTGGAGGGAAAGATTCCGAAATAGGCATGTCAGTAATGGGCCTGCATGAGCAGATCGGGTCCAAAGAGCAGAAGGGGCAAATCATCTTAAGACAAAGTTGTGTAACGTGCACAAATGTCGGCTTATACAAACCTCTAGCATCCATGTGGCGACGATTTTCCTCATTTTGGGTACAATTTCTTTCTGGACGCATTTGAAGTAATTGGGCGAGGGGAGATAGTTTTCCTCGGCTCGGAGCATTGTCTGTAAAACTCGATCATTCAACAAGTTGGCGTCGTGGTAAGCTCTTCTTATGGTATCCACCTCGCAGCACAGCAGCTGGTGCTCCATGGCTTCGGCGCTCACTTTGGCACGGAAGAAGAAAAAGTTGAGGAAAGGGAAGGAAGGAAGAAGCTCTTGGTTTTCGGCAAGGACGGAGATTTGTGCTGATGCCGCTCTCGCCGTCTCTGCTGCCTGCAAGCCACTGAACAAGTCTCGCGCCGCGCTCCCCTCACAAAACTCCCTTTCTGTGCGATGCAGCAGTGACGTGCACTGTTGTTAAGGGAAGATCAAAGAGACAGCGGCGGCCTGTGTGTGCGCGTGAGAGAGAGAGAGAGAGAGAGAGAGAGAGAGAGAGAGAGAGAGAGAGAGAGAGAGAGAGAGAGAGAAGAAAAGATAATTCTTCAATGACTTTTTTGCTGCCCTTCCTATTGCTGCCAGTCTAGAAATGGGAGGTCTTTTTACTCCGGGTGGCGAACGGCTATGGGGGTGAAATCAGGGGGTAGGAAACAGAGGAGGAGCGAGGGGGCTTTTTCCTAAATGATGGGGGTAAAAAGCCTGTTTAGTGGTGTGAACATGCGCCTTGGTAAAAGAATTGGTAGGGGGCGGTATAACAGACTAAATCGGTATAATCGCCCCGTGTCTCATTAAGAGACAAACTCATGCTCACTCACTCATGTGAGCCAAGTTTCATTTACTTTTACATATAAGGTTTTTTTTTTTTTTTGCTGGGCAGGTTCATTTAGGTTCTGAGTTTTTATTCAGTATATCCTTTTAAAAAAAAGCATGCCTCATTTTTAGATTAGTTTGATTGCAACATATGATCAGGGAAAAAAAGAACACGCAGGAATCCTTTGTCCCTCACCAAAAAAGAGGAGGAAACAGAAATGAGTCTAAACCAATGAGGGGAAAGTTCAGTTGCCAGGCAGAACTGTATCAATCTTCTCTAAAACAATGACATAAAACCTCCCTCTTCAACTTCAAAAAGCATTTTGTCACGTGCAAAACATTGAGAATAGAATTCTGTTGCCTGTAATCTCACCCAATCAGCAGCAGCCCTCTAGCCTCTAAAGCCTCATAATACCACAGCGTATAAACTTCCTGTATAGATTCCCATGTCTCTGACTTCTACCTCTAAACTTTATTCAATGGGCTCCTTTTAAAAGACTGCCATGACATTTCGCTAAGAGCTGAAGCGAGTTCAAACTTGTCCGTCGTTAACAGTTTTGCTCAAATAGGGGCGCTCTCACTTTAGAGACTTCACTGCTGTCGCTTCAGGATGAATCGGACCCTTACAAATTCCTCACATTCCTGTCGCTACACTTTCAGCTACCATATAACACCTAATATACACCAGCCTGAAAAAACTTTACCTTTTCCTTTATCCACTGACATCTCTTCCTAATTATAAAGAAAACTTTGCCTAAGAACATCTAGGCTCACCTACAATACAGCAATTAACGAAAAGGTAAAATATCAAGACTAACATCCATCACATTAAAAAAGTGATATGCATCCTTAACATAAATAAATGAATATATTTGTATCAGCGAAACAAAGGGTAACAAGGGATAATCTATTACTTCAATCAAAAAGTGATACCAAAGTCACAATCAACAAGTTAAAATGTGCTTTAAGCTTATTCCCTCTTTACTACTGGTCTGTTAAAGGGTAGTGTTTTATTTAGCTCCCTATAAGGTTTTATTATTATTTATTATTTTGTTTTCCATAATTGTCTGTGTAAACTCAAAGAATAGTTTATTGCATGGATTTTAATTTATAATTAAAATTTATAATATATCATTAAAAAAACTGAAAATAATCATGGTTGGATAAACAGATTAAATAATAAAAAAAAGTATGTATATATTTTTTAATTCCTTAAAATTACTCACACTATACGATGTAAATATTATCAAGGAACCTTCATTTAACATTTTTTTGCATTGGGACTAAAACTATAAAATGACAAAATATTTTGTTAAGTGCTATGACTCTTTCAACACAGAGCTTTGTTGAGTTTAAGGCCATGTGAGTTTTTTCGTTCACTCCGCTTATAGTCATTACGGTAAAAGGGCTCGGAAGTTTAAAGGCCCTGCACATGCTCCTTTCATCAGAGACAGCTCTGCTTGAGATCATATTTATTTTTTCAAGGTTTATCATCAAGAGAGTGCGAACATTGAAAAAACTTATATTATATAAGTAACTAAATATAATTTTGAGTTTTACTTTTAAAGATTATAAAAATAAATATTTATACTTAACAGCCAGGGACCGAAGTTTTCAATTTCTTTTGAAAAAAAAAAGTTGAGATCATTGTTTCAGTTTAGTATCATATTTATTCCATGATTAGTACTAATCACATTGATGCCGGTAATACAGCCATCCTTCTGTGCTTATCT
The DNA here is from genome assembly GCA_030068295.1 of Euristhmus nudiceps. Taxonomy (NCBI): domain Eukaryota; kingdom Metazoa; phylum Chordata; class Actinopteri; order Siluriformes; family Plotosidae; genus Euristhmus; species Euristhmus nudiceps. Next base: position 9,351,451 of record JAQNCB010000017.1, on the reverse strand, counting down.
TCTTTTTAATCACTGATTTGTGTTACAGTTTTATAATCCTAGTACATTGTGACTGTAAAGTTTTAAAAACCTGTAAGTAAATAGTAGTAACCATGAATTGATAAATGAAAATTTGCAGTTACAGGATAGACACTGCTACTAGTAAACTTTCAAATAGAGACAATTTTATTATTTTTTTGTTTAGGAAGGCAAAAAAATTGGTGAAGGTTAACAGAAGGATGAGGTATGGAGTGCCCAGCATTAACGCCAGGTAAGCTTGAGGCAGAGGCTCAGATTTACTCTCTACTAGAAGTACATTTGTGGCAAGCATGTATGTACTTAACTCTGAGGGTGAGGACATAATAAATAACTCTCTCTGGACACCTAAGGGCAAGCAGCAGTCATCAGACCTGGAGAGAGCATAAGATTAGGAAACAAAAGGACAAAAGATGGTCCTTGTTCAGGGTTTCAAACAGGGTGCCGGTCTAATTGCTGTTTAGTGCTTAATACCCATTTCCTCCAACTCACAGCTCCATCTTATGCCTTTCAGGCCCATTGTTCACACTACAATCTCTAAATCAATGAAATTATTGATTTATTGGAACACAACACACAGGTTACTGTACACAAGTCAGTGAGTGTAAACTCTTATTCTCTGTCATTACTTCTTCCAAACCTTCCTCACAGAAAAAATAAATAAATATATATATATATTTGAAAGAATGGGAAAAGACAGAAATTCTTTGAATGAAGTTACTGAAGTTTCATCGTCACAAAAGAAATATCTGATTGACAAAGCAGTATCGCCGGAATTGAAATTGTCTGATGTGAATTTCAGTGGCCAGTGAGAACATTTTCTAATGCACATACACATTAACATAACTTCTAAATTTTGATAATTTGCAATGCATATGTAAAAAAATATACAATCCCTTGTTGTACCGCTTAAAATTCATTAGATTTTTAATCCTTCATACTCCAAAAAAAAAAAAAAAAAAAAAAAATGTGCACAATAAAACATGTGTGTGTCGTTATGGTTTATTGTGCACGTTTTTTTTTTTTTTTGAGTATGAACGATTAAAAAATCTAATGAATTTTAAGGGGTACCAAATTAATATCTGAGAGTACGAATATGGGTTATCAAGCATTACTACGCAGTTGTACAACTCATGGTTGGAAACCAGCGTCAGTGCACAATGCAGAACTATCCATGACCTAATGAGAGCATTAGAGCCCGTCAATCACCTGGACTAATCCTCCACCCACTGCTGTACCTGCAGGCCCCTCTGATCCCTGTCTACCATTTCCATCCTACTCTGCTCTGTACTGCTTCTCATTAAGCTCATGCTGGTCACACTAAACCCATTTCCACAGTTCAGAAGCATTAGCCAGGCCAATTCCATCCTATAAGTAAAACAGGATGCCTCATATGACTGCAGCTGATAAATATACATGTATTTGAGCAATAACATGCAGCATAATGATTATTTCTATTTAAAATGCATATTGAAGACCATATACAATGTGGGGTCTTCATTGAGTCAAGTTTCAGTTGTGCTTATTGGGAAGATGGTCATCAGGTAATCTACCAAAGCAAGGCCACCAGAGTGGAGCTGCATTGCATAAAGCAAGCGGTGGGGTTCCAGCACCTCGGTGCTTTCTATTGAATAAAGTCTGAGCCGCAATGTCTCTGAAATCATAAATCCTGTGCCCTGGAAATGGCCCCCCTACCCCCTTGAATGCTGCGATAAATCATGCCTCTATAATGCAGAACCAAGTACAGGGGGAGTGGTAACGCGCTGTGTAACAGGTATCAAAGATTAATGACTGCCTCCTCAGTATTTTGGCCAACAACTTTGGCTGGGACACTTTTGTATACGCCTTTGGGCACTTGGGACAACAGCCAGGGACCTCATGTATAGTGACATTCCTTAGGACATTTCCTTAAGAACAAAGACCAGAATTTAAATGTAAGAATATAGGCATAGACATGGGCTGTTGGTACTAGTCACTATCCCTACAAACTGATTTGGTTTATTCTAAATCCTGTATGCATATTAATAGTGCAATGACATACTTTCCTCACTAATGTTTCTTAAAGCCTAACTTTAATGCCACGAAGATGGCCCTCGGGATTTAGTTTATAAGCTTTTCATCAAAATTTATTCTGCCTCATATGAAAACACTTTCCTGCTCACTGGTTTTTGCAGCATGTCAACATTAGCAACTTGTAAAATACAAAATGCACTGAAGGTAACACTGACACTGGTGACTCCTTTCATAAATTTCCCATAAACTGTACTTAAACCCTCAAAGAAAATGTACAATATGGTCGAAAATATGACAATCAAAGTTTATCCTTAGGTGTTCACTATATACGTTGATGTGAATGATTTCTTTCATCAGGACTGAGATAACAAATGACAACCACAGAGCATTTAATATAAATCTACAATTTGAATTGCAGCTGGCACTATTGTTTTGATGTCTTTTATTAAATTGCTGTCTTTCAAACTACCAGGATTGTGCATTCAATGATTAATCATGGGGATGTAATCTTTATTGTCATCTCATTTACCACCTGTTATTGTTATTCCAATCATTTTTTTTCCAATCTCTTCTTTCCAAGAACTAAACAAATGCAAGCAAACTTTCATCTCACATCCCTTTATGATGAATCCAGAGTGGACTCTTTGAGACCCTTTGCCCCCAGTGTTTCATTGTGGGGAGATCAATCCTTTCCAAAGACCATCGTTCTCCCCCTATGGTCACCTTTTATTCCACTAATGGCGATGAAGATAAATGTGGTGCCAAATGAAGGCAAATGAACCCCTCTTCACTTTTAACGGGGACAAATGGATATGAAGATGTTTTTTGAGGTTTTATTTTCAGCTTTCATGTGTCAGAATTGTGCTTTTGTCTTTCTTTCTCTGACATTTGCTGACATTTTGTAATCCATAGCTGACTCCAGATCTTCACCTTCCAAATAGTATGGCAATGGGGAAATAGCGAATGGTTGCGAGGAAGCAGTTTGATGTCACAGGAACCATCAAGGAAGTCTCTATTCAGTGCTGAGGACATCTACGCTGTTTAACAAAGGCATACTGTATGATAGGAGCGAAGAGAAAAGGTTACCCGCTGTCTCTCCAGAGCTGTATCAATTAGCACACATAGAGGCAGCATTATCTTATGGCCATTATTCGACACTGCAACTATCCAGTGGTTCAAGGGCCAGAAATTGCACTCATGAAGTTCGTACATGTCCAATATTAGACGTATTATATCCTCTGACATATTAAGGAATGTATGTTGGTATGCATGCATAATTTTGTCCCTGAAGTGTGTATTTTGTTGCATGCATGCTCCAAGCCACCCTGCAACACCCAGCATCCTCGTTCCTTGAAAACCCGATTATACACAATGCTTCTCCTGGTCGAAATACTTGGATACGAGATTAGGATTGAAAGGCCTCTTCAAAGGGATCTTTGTTTTACTAAAGTAGGCTTTTGCTTTGGGCCATTTACCCCCAAGCCTGTACATTAGGAATGCTAATACATGTGTATTTAGAAATCAAATACAACAATTAAATACGTCTGAGTTCTGCCCTGTGAGCACTTTAGCACAGAACACGTGTGAAATTCCATGCATTGTAACTATTAATTATGTCATTCGAACCTGTGAAGCTTTGTGACTGAGCACCAGTTAATGCTAATTTGAAAAATATCTGTTGGGTTCTGGAGATGGAGCCATTATAAGCCACTTTTTAAGGATTGGATACATTGTGACACAAAACTTTGAAACTTACTATAAGACAGTACATTTTTTAAACTTAAAAAAAGTCTTGAATTACAATGTCTTTTCTTGTTTTTATAGAAAAAGTTTCATGTATCAAATGAAATAAAATCAACAGTACTTAAAAAAGACAATATTAACAATAATTCTGAAGGATTTTTTTTAATAAGTATGAAATTGTTTTAGCCGACTTGGGTTTAATTACCGTGATATTGACTTCACCGACAAGCAATGGATCTCATACCACAAGTGTGATTTCACATGGAGTGACCATTCCCTGTAATCTCTACTACTTTGTGAATCAAAACTTTGGATATGTTTTTAGTGCTCAATGTTACAAGAAAGGAAAGTGTGTTTGGTTTCCCAGGATACTGTATTTTTACTCTATCTGTGCAGTGTAGAAACCTCATCAGCGAGTAAAACGATTAGCTAAAACTTGAGAACATCTGAGTTGCATAGCAAGAGTACATATTGTGATTTAAAATTAACATTATGAAGGTTCCATTTAACTAATTTACAATATTCTGATCAACCCTTTTCAGGATTTTCAGGATTGAAGAATTGGAAAAATATTGACATAATACAGTATTTCCCAGACACCTATTAATATTTCTTGATTTTCTTCTTGGGTAGTGGCCCGTTGGTAGGATGCTAGCTTACTGATCCCAAGTTTGGGAGTTCAAACCCGATTATCAACAGGTCGTCACTGCTGTCCATGTCTCCGATGGAGAGGGGCATGAAAAAGAACCATTGCTGACTTTTGTCAAGAGTAGCTGCATAGCCGTCAGTGTGTTTCTGCCTTGTGATGGCCTGGCGAGCTGTCCAGGGTGTACTTTGCCCTCACCCAGAGTTGGCTGAGATGGATGCCAGCCTCCCCGTGACTCTAATTAAGATTAAGCAGTTCAGTAAATGAATGAATGGTCTTCTTCTGGCTATTGATGTTAGGGTTTGCCCCCAGGGGATCATCCATAAAAGTTTGTACACGCATGTTTGATTTGGCACAGGTTTTATACTGGATGCCATTTTTGATGCAACCCTCCCCATTAACCTTGGCCTGGGACTGGCATTAATAGCATCAAAACTGACCATATTTTGTGCCACTGCTTAACTGCAGTGCTATTGTTTTTTGTTTTTTTTAAATTTTGAGTTTTTTTGCCTCCCCTCCTCCATTTAACCCCATTGCCTTATTTGGGGGAAACCATTCTTTCCACTTTAGTCCATCTCCAGCTTTGAAGTTCTGACTCCTCTTCATATCCTTGATATGTGCTAGAAAAGGGAGCAGGGGGCTTGCAATAATGGACACAGATTTTAGGGGGGGTGTCCTTTCACGCGATCAAAATTCTCCCCTCCCGCCCCCAAGAAAACGTATCAAAAAAAGAGAGGAAAGAACAAGTGAGAGAGAGAGGGAGAAAAAGTTCACCCACTGAAAGGGCTTCTTTTCTCAAGCCAGGGTGGGCATCACAATGGGCCATGAAAAGATGGATAGAGTGATTGTCCTGTTTAGTGATCCGCAAACGGGGAGAGCTGGGGTTCCTCTGAGGTGTAGGGGTGGCCTGCTTCAGGCCTTCTGCTTCAGGAATGGGTGTGTATGTATGTGTGTGTGCGTGAGTGTGAGTGAGTGTGTGTTGGGATGGGGGGGGTGCGCTGAGGGTCCAAGGGCATTGAGAAGAGGAAAAGACCCCTGGGACAATGGAGGACAATGAAAGAGTCAGCAGATCACCAGGGGCCCTAAATGCAGCAAGACTCTAACCTACTGAGGGCCGACCATAAGGAAGGCAAATTGAGTTGAGGGGGCAATACATCCACCACAAAGCATAATGTTTGTTCATGCTTTTGTAAAGAGAACACATGGATTTCACATGGATAAAATCATAAACAGCACTGGAATAAGTTCTCTCTCTCTCTCTCTCTCTCTCTCTCTCTCTCTCTCTCTCTCTCTCTCTCTCTCTCTCTCTCTC
>JAQNCB010000017.1:8998579-9010868 GCA_030068295.1 Euristhmus nudiceps | reverse complement strand
TTTGGTGGATGAGCCAAACCAGACGATGATGGAAGAGCACAGAACAGACTGAATGATGGCAGAGTAGAACTGGATCAACAGCTCCTGAGGCAGGTTGAACTTCCTGAGCTGACCTAGGAAGTACATCCTCTGCTGTGCCTTTTTGATAATATTGTCAATGTTGTGGGACCACTTTAGGTCCTGGGAGATGGTGGATCCCCGAAACCTGAAAGTTTCCACAGCAGCCACTGTGTTGTTGAGAATGGAGATGGGTGCAGTGCTGGGGGGCTCTTCCTGATGTCTACTGTCATCTCCACAATCTTAAGCGGGTTCAGCTCCAGGTTGTTCTGACTGCACCAGAGGACCATTTGTTCAACCTCCTGTCTGTACGCAGACTCGTCACCATCTCTGATGAGACCGATGACCGTTGTGTCGTCTGCAAACTTCAGGGGTTTAATAGGTGGTACTGTAGGGGTGCAGTCATTGGTACAGGGAGAAGAGCAGTGGGGATAGCACATATCCCTGGGGGGCACCAGTGCTGAGTATCAGGATGCTGGATGTGATGTTCCCCAGCCTCACCTGCTGCCTCCTCTCTGTCTGTTGTTGGAGGATGTAGTGCAGTCCCATGTTGACTGCATCCTCCACCGACCTGTTTGTTCGATATGCGAACTGCAGGGGGTCCAGCAGGGGTCCTGTGATGCTCTTCAGGTGGGTCAACACCAGCCTCTGAAATGTTTTCATGACTACAGACGTCAGGGCGACAGGCCTGTAGTCATTCAGTCCTGTGATGGAGGATTTCATAGGGACTGGGATTATTGTGGAGTGTTTGAAGCAGGAGGGGAATTCACACAACTCCAGTGATCTGTTGAAAATCCTGGTGAAGATGGGGGCCATCTGGTCAACACAGACCTTCAGACAGGATGGTGATACTCCATCTGGACCTGGAACCTTCCTGCTGTTCTGTTTCTTGAAGAGCTGACAAAACATCCTCTATGCAGATCCTCAAAGATGTTGTGGGGTCAGAGGGGAGAGGTGGGGGTGGGGCAGGAGGTGCTCTAAGCACCTTTTTATAGTATATATTCTGATACAATTCCTTTGGATCTTTCCTGTGCCTACTTAATATGGTAAAAATGGCTTTACCGTTAACATTTCTACATTTACAATTTTAATTTTTAAATAAAAAGTAAGTTAGTATCTGATACCGGCAACACACTCAACAAAATTGGAACACAATTAAAATTTAAGTTTACAGAATATTCAGGTCGTACTGGTTTGGAAGAATCTGCAATAAGCAGGATAATTGCTACAGGTGAGGTATCGTTATTGGGTATAAAAGTAGCATCCACCAAAGGCTTAGTCTCTGTATGTGTGGTCACCTCCATGTGCCAAAATTCATGACAGAATTATTATTCTATTCAAAAGGAATGCTTGTCTGTGCAATATTGAAGAGACTTTAGGTCTTTCAAATTCTATTGTACATACTATTTTGAAAAGATTCATAGAATTTAGATGCATCTCTCTGTGCAAAGAAGAATGGTAAAAACCACCGATGAATGTGCTTGTCCTTTTAGTTTTCAGGTGGCACTGAATCAGAAACTGTCATACTATACTGTGATAAATATAGCCACAAGGGTTCAGGGGTACTACAGAAAAAAAAATTTAAACCTCACATCCACCAATAAACCCCAATGAAATTAGCACTAATGAATTCATAAATTCAACCTGAAACTGTTATGCGAGAAGGCCAGACATCAATTCAATGCAGAAATGTTACAAGGTTCTTTGGACCTAATGTCAGCTAAGATGCATGAGAAAGACCGTGTAATCAGCTGCTGTGGTCTGATGAATCTACATTTCAGCTTATATCGGGGGAAAATGACATGATGTTTACCATGCCAAAGATAAAGTTGAACATTCAGATTGTTATCAGAAAAAGGTGTAAAGCCTATACAGCCCTCACACACCTGGACAGCAGCACCTCCTATGTGAGGACGCTGTTCGTAGACTTCTACTCTGCTTTTAACACACTCCAACCATATAAACTGGTTCAGAAGTTGGGCAATCTGGGACTAGGGAGCTCACTGTGCACCTGGATACTGGACGTTCTCAGAAACAGACCTCAGAACATCAAGATAAGAGAACACACAGCCTCCACTCTCATCCCAGACACCGAAACACCACAGGGGTGTGTTACACCACAGGCTTGATTATGGATAATGAGTCAGCCCACAGGAAGGAGATCCTGCATATACGGTGATTTTGTGACAACAACAAACTGGAGCTAAACACATCCAAAACCGACGGAATGATAATGGACTTCAGGAGATTGAATCAAACTGAGCACTCTGCCCTTTACATTGAAGGAGAGGAGGTAGAGAGGGTGGAGTGCTTCAAGTTTCTTGGAGTCCACATCTTTGCTGACCTGGACCACAAACATCTCCAACCAGGTGGGGAAAGCACAACTACTACTACTACTACTACTACTTTTCTTCCGGGTTCTCCCCTCAGGAGTCACCACAGTGAATCATCTGTTTCCATCCATCCCTGTCCTCCGCATCCTCTTGTCTCACTCCAACTAACTTCATGTCCTATTTTAGTGCATCCATGTATCCTCTCTTTGGTCTTCCTCTAGGCCTCTTGCCTGGCAGTTCCAACCTCAGCATCATTCTATTAATATATTCACTATCCCTCCTCTGTACATGTCCAAACCTTCTCAGTCTGGCCTCTCTGGCTTTGCCTCCAAGACATCCACCATGTGCTGTTCCTCTGATGCACACATTTCTGATCCTGTCCAACCACATCACTCCCAAAGAGAACTTCAGCATCTTCATCTCTGCGACCTCCACCTCTGGCTCCTGTCTTTTCCTCACTGCCACTGTCTCTAAACCGTACAACACCACTGGTCTCACCACCGTCTTGTATATCTTTCCTTTTATTCTTGTTGATACTCTTGTCACACATCACACCTGACACTTTTCTCCACCCGTTCTACCCAGGCTGCACATACATCTTCACCTCCTTTCCACACTCTCCATTGCTCTGGACTGTTGAACCTAAATACTTAAAATCCTTCTTTATCTCTACTCCCTGTAACCTCAATGTTCTACTTGGGTCCCTCTCGTTTACGCACATGTATTCCATCTTGTTTCGGTTAATCTTCATTCCTCTTCTTTCCAGGGCATACCTCCACCTATCCAGGTTCCCCTCCATCTACTCCTTACTCTCACTACAGATCACAATGTCATCTGTAAACATCATAGTTCATGGAGATTCCTGCCTAATCTCATCTGTCAGCCTGTCCATCAACACAGCGGACAAGAAAGGGAGTGGAAAGGAGGTGACCTCCACCTTGAATGCCTCTGTCATGCCTACAGTACACCTCACCACTGTCTTATTGCTTCCATACATGTCCTGTACCACTCTAACATACCTCTCTGCCACTCCAGATTTACTCATATGCCACAGTTCCTCTCTCGATACCCTGTCACATGCTTTCTCCAGATCGACAAAGACACAAAGCAGCTCCCTCTGACATTCTCTGTATCCTCAACCAGCAACCTCAAAGCAAATACTGCATCTGTAGTGCTATTTCTTGGCATAAAACCTGACTGCTGCTCACAAATGCTGTTTCTGCCCTTAGTCTAGCTTCAACTACTCTTTTCCATAATTTAATTGTATGGTTCATCTACTTTATTCCTCTGTAGTTCCCACAACTCTGTAAGTCTCCCTTTTTCTGAAAGTTCGGTACCAGCACACTTCTCATCCATTCAGGCAGGCATCCTCTTGCTCTAGGATCTTCTTGAACAACCTAGTCAAAACTCTACAGACCCCTCTCCTAGGCACTTCCATACCTTCACAGGTATATCTTCAGGACCAACTGCCTTTCCACTTTTCATCCTCTTCAGTGCCCTCCTAACATCATTCTTACTAATCTTTGCTACCTACTGGTCCATAATGGTCACCTCTTCTACTCTTCACTCTCTCTCGTTTTCTTTATTCATCAACTCTTCAAAGTACTATATTCCATCTTCCTTTCAGACTTCCAGCCTCTGTCAATACACTCCCATCTCTGTCCTCGATCACTCTAACCTGCTGCACATCCTTCCCATCTCTATCTCTCTGCCTCCCCAACCTGTATAAATCATTCTCTCCTTCCTTGCTGTCCAACTGAGCATACAAGACATTGTTTGCCCTTTGCTTCCTTTACCTTCACCTTACGCTGTATTTCTCTGTATGCCTGTTTACTCTCTTCAGTCCTCTCAGTGTCACACTTCCTCTCTAACCTCTTTCTCTGTATTAGGCTCCTGCACCTATGTCATAAATACAACGTGACTTCCGTGTCCCTCACCATATTGCCAGTCAAACAAAGGAAAAAGCCACTACAGCATTAGCACTGATTAGCACCGAGCGAGAAGGATTCCTTTTTTTTTTTTACTTTTTTTTGCACATGCGCTGTGGCCTGACCCTCGGTTCCAGCTATTCCTTTTTGGCTAATCAGTTAGCCTGTGTTCTGATGCTATTTAAATCGCCTTGTGCTTTATGTTTGTTGCGGGATTATTTTCATGGACTCTTTGTTTTCATGGTTTGGATTCATGATTTCTTTTTCCTGGTTCTGTCGGTTTTTGTTTTCCTTTTTGTGGAAGGCTTACCCTGTTCTCTCCATAACCTGAAAAGAGGTGTTTGTTTTTTTTGGTTTCTGTAAAATAAAGACTTCTACTACTTCATCCCCTCTCTCCTGGTCGTCGCAAATGGGTCCTATCTCTCCTAACGCGGTGGACTCGGAGTTCCACCTTCAACACCATGACAGAATTCGATAGAAGGAAATATTGGAAAACCCATCACGCCTTTTACTGCAGCCCACAGCACAACACGTTTCTGGCATTGTAAAAATAAATAAATAACCGTGAAGACCGAATGACCCTTTTCACAGTGGCTCATGCACTGCCCAGCCCTTTGTTTCACCGGCAATGTGGCGCTCACAGAAATCATGATGCTATGCGCGGGAGCCTAATACACTCCTGCACTTCCCCATTCCACCACTAAGTCTCCCTTTCTTTCCAGAAAACACACCAAGTACTGTCTGTCTCCCTGATCACATTAGCTGTAGTTGTCCAGTCATCAGGAAGAACCTCTTGACCACCCATAGCCTGTCTCAACTCCTCCCTGAAAGCCACACAACACTCTTCCTTTATCAGCTTCCACCACGTCTTCCTCTGTTCTGCCTTTGTCCTCTTCTTCTTTCTCATCACCAGAACCATCCTGCACACCACCATTCTATGCTGTCTAACTACACTCTCACCTACCACTACTTTGCAGTCACTGATCTCCTTCAGATTACATCCTCTACACAAGATGTAGTCCTGTGAAATCTTGTTTCAAGCATGAATGGACAAAAATGTACATTTCAAAACCAAAACAATTGTTAACTCATTTCCTAAAAAATTAAGACATGTAATTAAAGAGAAGGTGATGTATTGCAATGATAAACATGGCTATGTTCCAAGTTTTCTTGAGTGCATAACAGGGGTCAAATTTCAGTCTGTTTATATTAAAAAAAAATACAATTATGTTGCTCAGTAAAAATATTGTTAAGGGGGAAAAAGGAGGGTATCCTTTCTTTGTGTTTTTCAGTTAAACAAAAGTTCACATGAATTAACAAAGACTATTTTTTTTACAGTTTGGAAAATATTCTAACTTTTCTGGAAATGGGGTTTGTATTACCTACACATGTATTTTGGTTTCTTTTTTGGTTGGTAAAGTTACTGACAGGAAAACCACAGGCATGATTCAGCTTAAGTAACACAGTTACTGGATGTTACATCCATCCTTAAATGAACTCATTCCCTTAAGTGTGTGAACAAAGATTTTTTTTTTTTGACGCAGTAAAGTTTATGGCACACCTTTAAAACCAGAAACTGTCTGGCCCTCGGGAGCAGTGCCGGAAGTGAAGTCACCCGCAACTTTTCCAACCGGAAAAAGAAACCTGTTGAGTATGACCCCTCCTTCGCTTCCTCCCTCCCTCCTCCTATTTCTCTGCCTTCCTTGGGGGCATGGGAAGAGGGGGAACAGGAAGTCCATTCATTGTTCTGGGTGATTTGGGAGCTCTTGCTTCATACATCCCGGCCACACCACTTCTCATTCATCTAAATAAAGTGCTGATGTAAGAGTGCCAGCCATGACAAACGTCACACAATGAATTCATCATCATCCTTCTTTAACCCTTTAATGTATTACAACATCCAGTTTAGCAGAAATAACCAGGACTATATAATAAGCTCATATTGAAGTCCAGTGCACAATCAGTGTAATGTTCTTTTCACTGCTGTTTACTCATTTTGAGGTAATGAATGTGTTTATATATGGCTGCCTAGCAGGGAAACCCCCTTACTGCAATTGTCCCTCAACAGGAACAAAACCTCAGGGGGATTTCTATGACAAACATCAGGGCATCTTTACAAAACTTAAAGGGAAGTTAATCCTTGAAATACTGTAAAACGGATTACTTTTGCGAGTGTTTTATTACTTTATTTTCTTTGTTTTATTATTTTAGCATTTAGAAAGAAATCGTGAAATCATGATGCATTAATTTGAAACTATATGCTATCATTGTTGAATTGGTTACGAAAATCACCACCTGGGTTACCTGAACCTGCAGGAATATCGGCGCAAGTAAGCAAAGATGCAAATGTACAGGTTGACATTGTTATGCGCCCTAAATCTAAGAAGTTCTTTGGACAATATGGGCATTATACTGCAGATTTCAGGGTGCGTGCTGGATGTTCTGCAGCGGAATATGGGAACCAAGCAGTCATGAGGTAATTCTCTGAACCTGAGTCACGACTATCCGGAAGCAGTCTCCGTTATTTCAACACAGGGTATTTGAAGGAGTTGAAAGTTATGAAAAGTCGGGATTTACTGACAGAACTTCATCATAATCAGCGTGGGAGGACACGGGCACTGCCTGAAAAGTTAGACCAGTCGAATCAGATCTGCATTAAAAACCTGAGACTGGCAGGGAGCATTGCGAATAGCAGCATTGTGATTGCTACCACTCATAATATTCATTCATTTTCTAAGACGCTTAATCCTAATTAGGGTAACGGAGAGACTGGTGTCCGTCTCAGCCGACTCTTGGCGAGGGCGGGGTACAACCTGGACAGTCGCCAGGCCATCGCATAGCCAACACTCATACAACCATTCACACACACACATTTACACCCAAGAGCGATTTGGAACAGCCAATTAGCCTACTGTGCATGTTTTTGGACTATGGGAGGAAACCAGAGTACCCAGAGGAAACCCACACAAGCACGGGGAGAACTTGCAAACTCTACACAGAAACACCCAGTCTGGGAATGAAACCCAGGCCTTCTTGCTGTGAGGCAGGCGTGAAAACCACTACGCCACCGTGCGCGTGTAATAGTATTGCACAAAAACAAAACATTCTTAGCAGAGTACAGAGGCTAGGTTGCACTGTGAAAATCATGCCCGATGTCAATTATGAAAAGAATGGGACTTATACGGAGAATAGGCACAAAAGAAATACGTAAGTACCCAGCAGATCTTGATGAGATCAAAAAGTGTTCCACCAATGGATTACAGACGTTAAAGAGAACAGAATCCCGGATGACATGCTAATGAGCCAGACTGGTTCAAAATTCATCCCTGCCAGTGAGTGGACCATGGCACAAGAGGAGAACAAGCAGGTTAGTAATTTGTTTTTTTTTTCTGTCAAAATACACAATTAGAAATGGATCCAGGTCCACCATTCATACACATTTACATTTTTATTTAAGCTCATTAAACTGTAATAATTATTTTTTAATATTACACATTAATAAAATAAAATATTTTAGGCCTAAATAGAATAGGCCTACATGTACTAGTACCAGTAGGTCCGCTAATGTTCATTACATTTTAAAAAAGTTTTTTAAATTTAATTTTTAAAATTTGTTTGTGGCACTTGGGGACTTGTGAAAACACAAAATTACGAAACGGCAAACCAAATTGGAAAATTGCAAACTTTTAATCCCGCAAAATTAAAATGTTATCCAGCATACAAAGTTCTCAAGAGCTGGTGCATACTGCTTAACAGGACCTGATAAAGGAGACCAGCACAAGGACACTCAAACTCACATGCAAAGAATCTCAAAGAGACTCTCAACAAACTGGATTGTACTAATCTACATGAACAAACAATCATGGCAATACAGTCACCCTCAGTTAGTCACCTCTACTTTTGTAATAATTAAAATCCAAATGACTAAAAATCAACAAGGTTAAACAAAGTAATTATGAAAAAAAAAGGTGCCACAATATACAATTATACAGCTATCAACCTTTGAAGAGTGAAGATGAATCTGTGGACATCAAAGACCAGATTTATTGCATGGCAGAATAAATAAAGATATTTCAAATATGCATTTAGGGAATCATGAGCAGGAAATTGTCAATATTGAACAACAAGGGCTACCAGTGTAGACTTGTGCTGCAATCTATTGTACACATAGTCCATTTTACTTAATATGGAAAGTTAATTTTATACTGTTTCAATCTAAATGCGAAACATTTCTTCAACTCAAAAAACAAAACCCAACAAACATAAAAAATAGTAGGATGTATAAGTATGTATGGCTAGTTTCAGCTTGATTAACATACAATGAACTTTTTCTCTGCACAGAGAAATCTCTGCTCATGGCCTTGGGTCAATCCAAGACCAAAGGTTGAGAGACTAGTAAATTAACTATTCATGTAAGACTTTCTTTAACGATAAAAGATTGAATAATGTAATGTTAACAGTAATGTGACAGTTAGAGAAAACAAAACCATTACAAGTCAAAAACTAAAACGAGTGATGCCCCAGTGCATTCAGAACAAGTTATACTCTTCATTGTCACCCTTAATCACAAATCTCTGCCATTTTCCTTTTTTAAATGGTGACTGAACCACTAAGGCTTTGGATCATTTCATGATTTATCCATGATGCAAGATTTGAACCAGAAGAAAGTCTAAGCAATAGGTCATTAATGAATTAATATTATGACGATTCTTCAAACAAGACTGAAATACAACATCTCAGACAAAATAAGGGAGGATGGAGACTGCAGAGACGATTTGGATTACGTCATGTTATTTGTATTCAAACATGACCTTTAAATGCAGCCTCCTGCATTCATGAAAGTTCTGCTGTGTACATGTCTGTGGGATGTATGCATCCTCAGTTCCCTCTAATCTTCTTCATTTAACTCTGTAAAAAGCTTACCTCATCACTGGAGCTAAGAAAAAAGAACAATCTGTGCTACTGTAGTCGATGTGACCGAAGCCGCCACAGAGGTCAGCTTGCTAATGAATTCCATTGATCCTGTTGCCAAGCCTACATGCATGCTGTGTCTCCACTAACACATCTCACGCATCTCTATCCACACAAACTCTGATACAGGATAAATGTGTACTTTAAGGTGCATGGCATGTAATATTCTATTTCATATATGTACAGCACTATCACTCATCGCTCATTACTATTCTTGTATTTTCTTTAATTTATTGTTCAGTTATCTTTGTCCCTGGTTTTTTTCCTTTATTTGTAAGTACACTGAGAGCAACAAATACTGGAGTCAAATTCCTTGTATGTGTGCACGTACTTGGCCAATAAACCTGATTGTAAGTGTTCTAATTCTTCTAATGCCTTAGCATTTCACCAGATACTGCCTCTAACCAGACAGACTACATTACATCGACATTAAATCTAGTCCGGTAAAGTCATGGATGAATACAGCTGTTTTTTTGTGCAAAATGAGAAAAATCTTTATTGCAATCATTGTAAATAACTGCTTTACTGTGCTGGAGGCCACAGTGGATCCAGGTCTTATCCAAACCCTACACTAACCTGTGCTCATTTGTGCTCCTTTGGGAAATATTGTATGTAATGTTTCACACATTTTTACAAGTTTCTGTGCAAGAAAGGTGCCATCCAGACTCCTGCATAACCCACTGTATATAAAATGGGTAAAATGCCACGAAAGTTGTCTTCCTGGGATACATCATTGGCCCACAGTGCTCATGGACTGAGACAAAGTTACAGTCGTAACCAATTGGCTAACACCAAATGCAGTCAACTAACTGCAGCACTTTTTGCTTTTTGGGGTTTGTGCTCTACCAGGGGTTTATTCATCAATTTAAATTCACACTGTCACCTTTTAAGAAGTCTAAAGTGGATCATTTGTTAGAACCAGCCTTTAAAAGCCTCAAAGCCATATTCATCTTGACCCGAATACTGAAACATCCACTCACTCTCACTCATTTGCTGAACCACTTCCTCCTACCAGGGTTGTGGGGAGGTTACTCCTTGGATCAGTGGGTTTACTCCTACTAGGGTTTTAGCTAATAGTTCACTAGACCACACAACAGGACCAACACACATGCACGTGTACACACAAACACACATATATAGATACACATTCAAAACTATTCAAACTGGCACCTCGGGGCAATTTAGAAACGCCAGTTAGCCTAATGTGCATGTATTTGGACTGTGGGAGGAAACCAGAGTACGGAAGGAAACCCCCATAAGCACAGGGTGAACATTCAAACTCTGCACAGAAAGGACCAAATCTTGTTGTGAGGTGGACATGTTCACCACTACTCCAAGATGGTATGAGGGCAATCCACTTTCAGAAAATTGGTGAAAAGCCCAAGCTCTACATGGTGGCTGTTAAGGTGTACACTAAGCGGTACCTGGCTGATCTGGTTTGGATCCATTTGCAGACCAAGCAGAGCAGACGGCGGTGAGTGAAAACAGAAATGGACCTTTATAAAGGGGATTCCAACAAAACACTGACTAAAGTCAAAAACGAACAAAACACTGCGCACAGTCTCCGGGGCACAAGACGGGGTACTTATGAAGAGTTGGAAAGTAACTCTACCGACATTCAGCAGGCAGGAATGCCAAAGCACAAAAACAGTCCTTCTATTCTTTTGAGTCAAAAAACTCAGACAGAAAAACAAAACGCAAAGATCCAGCAGCAGCATGCTAATTAGCCACAGCTTACTAGACACAACACAGCTGGTGGGCGGGGCATGCCGCTCAGCGTGCGCCGAGGCCATGAAGAGGACGAAGGGCTCCACGACCTGTGACAGCGCCCCTAGTGGTGGGGCCGTGCAGCGTCATGACCAGAGCTGTAATGGTAAAATAATAACTGAGTACATGATGGCAGCAAAGGGACCTAGGCGGGCAGAGCACGGACCGGAGGCGGGGGATGCGCACGCTGCGGGCGAAGTGGGGGGGGGTGCACACGCGCACACTTTGAAACCATTTAGCGCTTAATCTCTTCATCTCCGCGTCTGGGAGGGGCTTTGAAATCATTTCACGCTTCATCTCCGCTTTTTATTTGCATATTTGCGGAAATTTACGTTGATCAACTATAAAGTAGACCAAATTAAGTCAGTACACGTAACTCAGCCACTAAAGCAAGTGGGTACATGGCGTGCACCCACCACTACAGCACTGAAATAAGTGAGTACACGCAACGTAGCCACTAAAACAAGTGGGTACACGGCGTACCGGCGTGTACCCACCACTACAGCCCTGGTCGTGACAGTAGCCTCGTTCTCCCACAAGTTGTCCCCAGCCGAGCACAACTGCAACATCAACAATCACAACAAACGGGTGCTTCTAGCAGTAAAGTTAAAACTGGAAATTAGCACCACTGGCTAGAAGTAGATGATCTATTTAAAAATCTCGGTGACCATAGGATCTTGGAATAGCTCAAATCTATTATATTTATTCAGTGAATTGTGGTTTAGAGCTTGTTTCTGAATTCCTTGCCTTTGCTCTTACCTGTGTCAGTTTATACTTTTCATTCCATTCCTGACAATTTCCTGTTCCGTGACCTTGTACTTGTCTGATATTTTGGATTTGTCCGCAAGCTTGATTAATATGTGTAATGACCTGATGAATATCAGAGTTCAGTTTTCTATGCCTGTGAGCTGAGATGTTCAGTTTGTGCGCTTTAAACTGTCACGTTTAAAAGGACTGCTGCGAAACACGTGACCACAGCACTGGCGCAAAACACGTGAGGACAGTTCTGGCGCGAAACATGTGAGCGTGGCTATAAAAAGACCAGGCGAGAGAAGGGGCTCTCTCTTCTTTTTCTTTTCCCCTTTTGGACTTTGCGTGTTTCCGGTTTTCATCTGTGCGTAAGTGAACTGCTGCTGGTTACCACTCCGAGGTTTGGTGTGTTGGTGACTGTGTTAATAGCGGAGTGTCAGTTTCCACGGTTGAGAGGAAAGCTGGCCGTGACTGCGTGGTTGT
>JAQNCB010000017.1:8959709-8970800 GCA_030068295.1 Euristhmus nudiceps | reverse complement strand
ATGAAGTTAGTTGGTGTGAGACAGGAGGATGCGGAGGACAGGGATGGATGGAAACAGATGATTCGCTGTGGCGACTCTTGGGGGGAGAAGCCGAAAGAAAAGTAGTAGTAGCTGCACAAAGTAAATTACAGGTCAGATTGGTCATGTAGCAAAAGGCAAACAGATTTAGGACTAATGTAATTCTTTCAAGAGTAAAACCAGTGTCTTGATGTTATAATTAATTCCAAACAGCCTAGAGTGTCATTACAATTTTAAGTGCTGCAATGAAACCAATCAAAATCCGGTTTTTCATTCCAGTGTGACTTGAATGCAACTGTTCTTCTAAATCTTACCGATACATTATTGTCCTAAACCACTGAGCTGAACTTGGGGAAAAATGATCTACTTTGAGGGTCCTGTAAAAATGCTTACTCTTTAAAAGCATGCACAAACTCAAAAACCAGCAGCATGCTTTAATCCGAGAGGTTTTTAGCTCAAGCTTTGCTTAAACATGCACCGTGTCCTGACCTGTACATGGTATTAACATACAGTTTTCCCATTGTTAGCACTAAAAACAGGTTTGTAAAGCCGAGAATACAAATGTGTTCAAAGAATGGGCTTGCTGTGTTTTGTTTGAAGATTACTCATTTCAGAGAGTAGGCTAATAGGGTGTTAGCAAACATTCCCCAAGTCACTGCACACCCACCCCTCACTGTCCTCCCCTAATATCCAAACAAACACTCTGAAAGCACATGTTTTATACTTTCTATAGTGGCTATGTCCTCCAGGAAAAACAAAAAATGAGAACGATCAAGTAAAGATGGGGTTTCGTAGTTCGAGGGGAAAATCAGTGAGCTGTGCCAGGCAGCGCAGGTGTTTTCCTTGCTGTGGTTAGTGCATAGCGGTTAGTTGGTTCCCTGGGGATGGGCAGGTGTTAAGCGGGTTTGTTTAACAGAGCCCAGGTGTAGAATAGGGAGTGATTAAAATTCAGCAGATCTCAAGCACAAAAAAAAAGAACGATAAAAACAATAAGAAGTGTTTTCGCTGCAAGCCAGATGAGTAACGTCAGCTTTTTTTCCACACATGGTGCCAAGTAAGTGACTGGGTCATTCATGCTGATGTAAAGTATCTTTATGACTTGAACTTACTTGTGTTTCTATCCACACAGTCTATAACACCTGCTAGTTCTCAGACTTCATCACAGACTTCCCCAATTTTCTGCTCTTTTGTCCTACAGTAAGCCTCTATAAATATCCGCCCAGACTCCCATGGCCCACGAGGCCCTGCTCTTTCCTGAGCGACAGGAAGTTCAGCCTGAGGCAGGGACCCTGAGCTCTCTTAGCCCTTTAAGAGGGGGATGGGAGTCATGTAGGGTGATGATGTGGGTTTGGTTAAGTACAGAGAGTATGCTAACGTAGGCTCATGTTATCAGAATAAAGTGAGTGCTGCACTGTGCTTACTCGTGCACGAACATACAAAGGCTGAAACAACACGAATGTGAATCTCTATGTTTTTCATAGAACAGAATAGAATTTGAACATCTTATCTTCCAGAGCGGTGTTCAAACCATCATCCGAAAATGGAAAGAGTGTGGAACAACTAAAAACCTACAAATTCTTGACTGTCCACGCAAATTGACAGACCAGGCAAGGAGAGCAGTCACGAGGCCCATGGTAAATCTGAAAGAGCTGCAGAGATCCGCAGCTCAAGTGGAGAATCTGTCCACAGGACAACTATTTGTCATTCATTCATTCATTTCCCAATCTGATTATTCCTAATTAGGGTCGCGGGGAGGCTGGCACCCATCTCAGCCGACTCTGGGCGAGGGCAGAGTACACCCTGGCCAGCTCGCCAGGCCATCGCAGGGCAGAAACACGCTGATGGCTACGCAGCCTACTCTTGACGAACATCAGCAATGGTTCTTTTACAGCATCTCACCATAGACAGTGAGAGACATGGCCTGCATTTGGTAACCCAGTTAGCTGCACTGGGGGGACCTATTAGTCATGCACTCCACAAATCTGGCATTTATGGAAGAGTGGCAAGAGGAAAGATATTGTTGAAAGAAAGCAGTAAGAAGTCTTATTTGCGATTTTTGCACATGTGGAAGGAGGTACTCTGGTAAGCATTTGGTATTTACGCCAAAATGTAATTTTTTGTCCTAAATGCAAAATGCTGTTTGTGCCAGAAATCTAACACTTCTCATTGCCATGAACACACCATCCCCACAATGAAACATGGTGGCACCAGCATCATGCTGTGCAGAAGCTTTTCTTCAGCAGGTAGAGGGAATCTGCTGATGGGAGGATTGATGGACCCAAATAGAGGGCATTCTTGGAAGAAAGGCTGTTAGAGTCTGTGAAAGACTAGGGTGGAGGTTCACCTTCCAACAGGACAATGACTCTAAAAATACAGCCAGAGCTACAATGGAATGGTTTAGATCAAAGCATATTCATCTGTTATATTGGCCCAGTCAAGGTCCAGACCTGAATACAACTGAGAATTTGTAACAAGACTTGAAAATTGCTTTACAGATGCTCTCCATCCAATCTGACTGAGCTTGAGCTATTCTACAAAGAAGAATGATCATAAATTTTAGTATTTACACGTGCAAAGCTGGCAGAGACCAGCCCCTCTTGCAGCTGTAATTTTGCATTAGAAGGGGGGAAAACTGGATTTTATTTTGAGGTTTTATTTAGGGGTATAAGAGTAAAGGAGCCTAAATACAAATGCATATCACATATTTTTTCCAGATTTTTATTTGTAAGATTTAGAAAACCATGTAAAACTTTCCGTCCACTTTACAATGAAGCACTACTTTGTGTTAGGTCATCACATACAATCCCAGTAAAATACATTTATGGTTGTGGTTGTAATGTTATAAATTGTGGAAAAGTTCAAGGGGTATGGATACTTTTACAGGCCACTGTAAATCAACTCTGGGAGTTTTACTGTATATCAAGACAGAAGTGACACATGGTTAGTGTGCTCACATGTCAGGTAAAGGATATGTAAATGTATAAGCTGTTACTTTTATATACTGTATAAGAGAAAATCTGCAAATATGCTTTTCTTGTTTATTTCTGAACTTTTTCTTTTTCAAAGTATTCTTCGGATAAACCACAACCCTACCCATAATATTGGAGATTAGTACGGTATATACGACACGTGAATCTGACTGGCTTCCTATCTCAGGATAACGGACATGTACCCATGTCTTAATCATTACATAAATCTTAAATCAAAACAGTGGACAAACTTTGTGGTGTGCTATGGTCACTGATTTTAAAATCCATGAAGAGTACACCCTGGACAGCTTGCCAGGCCATCTTAGGGTAGAAACATGCTGATAGCAACCCAATGGCATACTCGCTATGAAATAGTTGTTTGTTGTTGTTGCCACTGCTGTTGATGATGATGATCATCATCTTATTCTACTTCTGATGATTGTTGATTTTGTTACTCAAAAAATAATTTAATCAGCCTGTATGTCATATTCAGGTCATTTATTTATTATTGTTTACATGTCCAGCATGGATCATTAGAGACACTCAACAGATGTGATCAACAAACAACACAAATGTATAAAATCTTCTGTTTCTACATCAGAAAACAAAATAAAAACATAAAACCGGAATGTTATTAACAAAGTAAAAAACCTCCTACAATATTTACAATTTCAAAAACAACCAATTAATTTCAAATAAGATAGTCAGGAAATCAATCAATTTAACTGGAACCACAAAAAAATACTATCATACATTTAATAATTATTAATAAACATGAGGTTTTTAAAAAATAATTGCAGCACTATATAAGTTGCACAACATTTGTCATGACATTGCTTTAGCAACACAAGTGAGCCTTTAGTTTCTTTACCTGATTTGATTAACTATTCAGTCTGTGCATGGATTTGCTTTGTTAAAAGACATGACACTTGGCTCATGGGGTAAAGTGAGATGTTTTGTGATACAGTGATATAGGAACAAACGTACTGTCGATGTGTAGCTTAAAGACTACAGTGAAACGATTCTCACTACAGACACGCATGACCTAATACCAACAAAAACCTGACACTGCCAAGGCTACAGTTACCAAAATATGAACAATCTCCAACACTACGACATCCTCCGTTCATACTCTTTAGTAATTACAGTATGGGATTAAATAAATGAGCAGGACAGGTAAAATAACAGAGATCTACTCTTGTTTCATGCATAAATTAAAAGACAGAGAGTGAGAAAGATCACGAATATTACGTCATGTCTACTTTTTGTGCGGCTGCATCTCGCACAAATATTATGATGCACAACTGAAAAAAAAAATTCTAAGCTGCAACTTGGCGAAATATTTTACTAAAACCTACAATGCCTTTAAGATTGCTATGCGAGAGCGAGTCATTGTGGGAGGATGCTTTGTGGATTTGGATTAAAGCCCAGGCTTTCTTCCTGTTGGCCAGAAAAAGTACTATACAGGACAATAATGCCCAAAGTAAGAGGGTCCACTCTTATTTGAGCCAAAGTCCAGGAGTGGACATAAGTGGAAGAATGAAGCATGTATGCTAGCATTCTCATTACACAGATTCATCTACAGCTTTGATTACTTATTAGCTGTTCTCCAGCATAATCACTCCTGTTTCATCTCTACCATGTAAATCATTAAGGATTCGGATCATGCTCAGTGTACTCTTGCAACAAGCTCTGGCTTCAGGAAAGATCCCTGATTAAAGGTTGGGATCGAAAGGGAGCCTTTCCTTTGTGAACACTTCACATGAGCAGTGTGTTTACTGGACAGCTTCATTTTTAAATGGCCTTGACAGAGCATTTGGTTTCGATTGCCTAAGCAAACACAAAGATAACATTAATCAGACAGGACACCAAAAAAAAAAAACCCTGAAGGTCTCTCCAAGCAAGGCCACAAAGGTGCAGGGCAGCAAGTAAATGCCTCGTATGAGAACACGACAGGCTAGCATGGGCTGAACGTGAGGTTTTGAATTCTGGATCCCCTTCGGGTTTGTTTGTGTATTCCTCATTAATTTGGAAAGCATGAGAAGGAGAGAGAGAGGGAGAGAGAGAGAAGAGAGAGAGAGAGAGAGGAGGGACAGCTTTTATCTCTGATTACCTCTCCTCTTGAAACAGAGGGGGAGGCGTGCTTGCTGCCTGGCAAGGGAGCTGAATGGCCTCCATCAGCGATGGCATGCAAGTCATGACTGTCCTCCATCTCCTCTAGTCTCTCCATAATATTTATGAAAGTAGTCTCGAGTCAACCTTGCCCGACAAGGCAATATTTATAGTACCACTCACTTTCATTCTCTCATCTACGCCATACTCTGTGCCCTTGTGAACACAAAAAAAAACTTTCTCTTCTGGCACAGAGATGGTTTTTTTTGGAGAAAAGTTTTCAACTCTAAACAATGACAAGCTGATCGATCTGTAATCAAAAATCAAGTTGTAGAAGAATGTGATGTGTGTGAAATGACCAGCCCAGCTCATGGCTGCTGAATGGATCGAGGACGAATGCCAGCAGCAGATCCTGTTTCCCATTCAAAATATGTGGTTCAAAAATAACCGGTGGCAGAGTGAATGCCGCGGACGTGTGCCAGCCTGCTCCCATATGAGGATATGAGGATCTGCTCCATTCTCTCCGTGGCTGTTTCACAGCCCTCCGGCCCCACCCTTGAGATGTGTATACAGTAAAATCGTTTCTGGAGCAACACACTGTAAGCGTCTTCCAAAGGCAGATAAGGTTTCCACTGATGAACCACCTCCCTTTGAACTTTCGCATCTCTCTCTCTCTCTCTCTCTCTCTCTCTCTCCCTCTCTCAATCCTTGTTGCTTACTCATGCTCTCCCCATGCTTTAGCAGATCAGAGTAGGATTTCTTAGGTGCAAAAGGCCTCATGTTACCATGGTGGGAGGTTAGCAATGTTTTTGCCCACCTGCTGTTTTTAAAATGAGAGGATTATCTAACAGCCTCTAACAGAGCAGGGTATGAGACCAGGCAAGGCCTTTCAGTACGACTGCAGCTTCAGAAATGTAAATTCCTTTTATTTATTTTTCAATTGGTCCTCTCAAGTGGTATATAGTGTACTAGTGGTATGTTTTTATAAGCCTTTTTTGTGTTTGATTACATTGTTTAAAGCAAGCCTACACTTGGCGAATGGTTCCTACCTAAAAAAAAAAAGCCACCTCCTTCAGCATCCAGTACCTCAAACATTCCCTCCCGTCCCCCTGCAGTGTAGTTTCACAGTACGCTGCCTTTTTTGTCCGAAAGGAAAAGCACCACATGAGCTACACTCCTCTGACAATAAAGGATTACGGTCAAACAGTAACATAGGATCAGAGAGAGAAAGCAACACGCGAGGGAGATCAAGGGGCTCCTCCTATAGGGGTAAAACTACAGGAAGGTTTTTGGATGGCAAGACCAAGGCAAGGCACCGTTGTAAAAACAATAGCGTGAGTACTTCGGATAAGGCAATAAAACACATGGGATTTTCTTCCTCATTGGCAAGCATGCCGCGAGTAGAGCTCGTGATGGCCAGTGGTGTTAAAAACAGATTGTTTTCTACAACAGGTCTTTCCCATTTGGCTTCTCCGGTCAGTGAAGAGACGACAGCTGAATCCTGAGTAAAGTGAGCAATTATTAAGATCTCAGAGACTCCTTTTTTCTTTCCTTCCCTTTTATGTATTGCGTATGCTTTCGATTTCTCTTGTATTTTTCACATCCAAAGTATGCTTCCTAAGCCATATGGCAGTTTATCATAGCACAATGAAAAAGTTCCTTGTTTAGAAATAAAAAGAAATGTGCACATGTGAATGAAAGGGGGGTGGGAGACAAAATAATAATGAAAGGAAGGAAAACAACAAAACTAAATGTGCAAACTCTCATATAAATAGTCTACAGTCAACGCATTAGGACAGCACCATGGGATAAGTGAGTAAAAGGTGTTTGTGTGTGTGTGTGTGTGTGTGTGTGTGTGTGTGTGTGTGTGTGTGTGTGTGTGTGTGTGTGCGCACACGCAATGTAAATATATTTGGAAGATGAAAAACGACACGGATGAAAGGGAAACGAGTTCAAGGGTTCAGAGGTCAGAGTTGAAAGTCTAAGTTAAACCCAGTCCTGCAGGGATCGCTTGCAGTGCACAAAGTACTTAGGTGCCCCTTTTCTCTGCAGCGTATTGATGATGGCATAAATCAGTGCCAGGATGCACAGCACCAGGATCAGCGGCACAGTCACCATGATGATGTTCATGGTACGCTCTGTTTCATCTATCTTCAGCACCACATCCACGTCATTTGTCTCCTCCTCCTTTGCCTCCTTGGTGTCTACATCATTGGTGCTATCTTGCTCTTTGTCCTTATCTATTCCTTTGTCTTTATCTTTCTCCTTGTCCTTATCTCGGCCCGCGTCTGGGTTGAAGGGCGGTCTGTCAGGCCACTTTCGTCCTGGGTCCACATCTGTGTCTCGATCGGGATCCAGGTCCACATTACAACCCATGAAGTCTCTTAGGATAGATTTGGGGTATCCAGGCTCACTCTTCATCCTATGATTATCGAATTTCCAGTACTTACTGCCTTTGTAGAAGTATGTGTAAGCTGCAGAGGGAAATCAGGATGTTAAACAAAGTCACACTTAATGAAAAGCCCTACCTCTGGTTGATATCATTTCCCATAAAAAAATTACAGAGACAGTGGTGTAGTGGTTAGCACATCCGCCTCACAGCAAGAAGGCCTGGGTTCGATTCTCAGCCTGGCCGTTTCTGTGTGGAGTTTGCATGTCCTTCCTGTGCTTGTGTGGGTTTCCTCTGGGTACCCCGGGTTTCCTCCCACAGTCCAAAAACATACACAGTATGCTGTTCCAAATCTCCCTTAGGTGTGTGTGTGTGTGTGTGTGAATGGTTGTGTGAGTGTTGGGCCTGTGATGGCCTGGCGTGTTGTTCAGGGTGTACCCTGCCCTCGCCCAGAGTCAGCTGAGATGGGCGCTAGCCTCCCTATGACCCTAATTAGGATTAAGCAGTTTAGAAAATGAATGAAAAATTGAATACAATGAATATTAACTTAATCTTAACAATAATGATTTCTTTTAATTGATTTTTTTTAGTAAGACATTGTCCTATTGGTTATAATGGTAAAGAGACCGTACAGGACCAAGGCAGAGAATCTTCTTCCTGACAGTGATGTCATTCTTTGCCTCTTAAAGCGATTGAGGTTTCTGGCATTTCCCTTCCCCCCTTACTCCTCCCTTCACTCACCTCCATCATCACTGAGGAAAGCTCCCTTGGGAGATATAGGCACTGATGTATCCCAAACACTGATTGGCTTAGGGTAGTCTCTGTCAACTGCGCGTGACTGCTCGTTAAAACGCCAGTACCTAAAGGGGAGGGATTAGAAAATTAATTAGATACAGTACTTGCTTTGAACATAGGGCAGATTGGAATGTTTTGAGACATGCTAATGATGGGTATTAGTCTTTGAATGAATCGTCCAATGGTTGTCAGTGAATCGAGCAACGTGGCCAGGTGGGCTGCCACGTTGCTTGATTCACTGACAACCGTTGGACGATCAGAGCAAATGAATGGACACCAAGAGAATGGAGAAGATCACGTTGGTGCCCCAAAGCAAGATGGCACGATGACCTCACTCAAAGCATATGGACAACATGGACAACCATCGCAAAGGACAGAGTCCGTTGGAAGAAGTCCAGGGAGGGGTTCCTCGCTCATGAGTGAATTCACCCGAGATACAGATACAGATTACAGTCTTTGAATGCTAACCACAAACAGAAACTTCTGCTTACCTGTCTCCCTTGAAAAAGTAGGTGTAGCCTGATGGTTCCCACCAGATGGCCGTCTCTATCTTGTCATATGGAATGTCCCGGCCATAATCGACCAGTTCCTGGGGGTAGCCTGGCTCAAGGTTAGCCTCCCGAAAAATCCAGAACCGTTCCCCTGCACAGATCAAGGAAGAAAATGTAAACAAACAGATGTGGTGAAAAGGGATATATATACATGAATAAGCAAGATCTCAAAACACAAGGAATTTCCCTTTGACTAACCAAAGCAATCATAGCGACTTGCCCCTCTTTCATTACCTTATTGCTTTTTGCTGCTCAATTGCCAACAAAAATAACCACTGGGGATAACAACACAGAGAAAGTTGTAACAGCCGTTTGGATTTGGTTTTAATCTGCCGCTCTCATAGCCTGCCTGATGATACAACACTGCACGTCATCCGAGTCGATAATACAATCAAGCTGTAGTTCTTTTTTTTTTATTATTATTTTACAGTATGGCAGACATGGTGGCACCATGCACACGTTCACAATTTGATTCCACTTTCTCATTCTGAAAAAGTGCAAACTGCAGTCAGCATCTGGAGGAACCACTGGCTGATGCAATGGCCACACCTCAAATATAAGCGCTCTTGCTATCCAATTTTTTCGGTCTCCTTGTTTCTTTCCGATGGCAGGCAGCCAAACTTAGGAAGACCTTGCCAATGACATCACGGCTTACAGATGTTTTCCAAATTTCTCTGAGAAAAAGAGCGTTCACACTCATTTCAGATCCCTCTCTGTCTTTCCAACATCCCACTTTGTTTATCAGTGGTATTGATCAAAGCTGTATCTCGTCCACAGCAGTGAA
Organism: Euristhmus nudiceps; assembly: GCA_030068295.1. Lineage (NCBI taxonomy): Eukaryota > Metazoa > Chordata > Actinopteri > Siluriformes > Plotosidae > Euristhmus > Euristhmus nudiceps. The sequence goes on along the minus strand of JAQNCB010000017.1, from coordinate 8,961,182 downwards.
CAGGACAAGAAAAGAAAAAAAAGATAAATATTATTCTACGGGAAGCTCAAATTACATCCCTATGAATGGAAGACTGCAGGAAAATCAGTTAAAGAAAAGTTTAGTACTGCCAAATCCCATTTTTGGATTCCAACTTAATGAAGTAATAAAATAAAAGCACAATGCAAATGTAAGTTAAACATTTCAATGTTTGCACCAATGCTTTGCTGCCCAGGCAACTGTTAAGGGTGCTGAGAGGTAAAAAGCAATAACTAAAGCACTCTCATAAGGGTTTTAGTACCCATCTATAAGTTGACTAGAGACTTCACTTTTTGTCCTTTTGCTAACTCTACCTGTAAAATTCATCAGACTAAAATGAGTAGTTACAAAGGGAAGTGGCACAGTGCCTTCCTGCTAAATGACAAAATCCATTGCAGTTGCCAGGAAATTGTCCTCCGGTGAGCATAGCTAATTGATGTACATCAACAAATTGGCAAGCTTTTTACATGTGCTAAAATGCATGGGTACAGTGAACGCTGGGATTCTGAAAGAGTGAATGGAAATGGGTAAAAATGTACCTTTGAAAAAGACAAATCTGCCATCATGCCTCTCATACGCTGCATCAATGTCTCCTGGAAGTCCTCTCCAAAAGTGGCCAATGGGCATTGGGTAGTTATCTAGTACTCGGTTTCTTCGGACCCTCCAGAACCAGCGACCCTTGAGGAATAAAAACATAACATGTTTAGACAGAGACTATCTAAAAAAGTCCTTTGGAGTTTGCACATCTGTTACAGCTTTCCATCTGAGCATCAAGTGAAGACTTCATAGGCAAAAACCTCGAAGTCCACCATGGACTTTACAAGTTAGATTCTGAAAAAATAACACATTTAATTCAGTGAATAATAACGTTTTCATTAGATGGCTGCAGGGGAAGAGCTTTCTCTTTCAAAGCCCCACTGTTATGGAATAATGTTCCAGTTTAAGTCCGGGACTCAGACACAGTCTCTGTTTTTAAGACGAGGCTGAAAACTTACTTGTTAGTCGAGCAGTTTGTTAATATGCTTTTATTAGGTAAAGCAGCAGATCTGACAGTTCTCAGGCATAGCGAGTTCTGGTAAACTGTAATGTTGGGATGCTGTCGCGCCCTCACTTTACGTGCTCACCCAGGTTTGTGACAGTGGAGTGGCTGACTGCCCAATGGCACAGGGTGCCCTCATGTCTGCCTTCCTTCTGCTTCTCTCTTTTAGTTATGCTGCCATAGTCAGTCATGCCGGAGTCCCTGCTTGCACTTAGCAATAATAAACTCTTCCATTTCCATTACACTATTATGAGTACATCTAACAACCTCTCTCTCTCTCTCTCTCTCTCTCTCTCTCTCTCTCTGTCTCTGTCTCTGTCTCTGTCTCTCTCTGTTTTCGCTGAGGTACACATTCTTCTTCTGGGCTGCCGGTGATCCTGTTCCTTCTGCTGTCTGAGTCCTGTGGTCTGTCCTGG
>JAQNCB010000017.1:8924224-8934594 GCA_030068295.1 Euristhmus nudiceps | reverse complement strand
GCCACTGTCTCTAAACCGTACAACATCGCTGCTCTCACCACCGTCCTCTACACCTTTCCTTTCATTCTTGCTGATACTCTTTTGTCACACATCACAATATACCTGGTGAAATATCTTTCGGGGTTTAAAAGGTTTGCATGCTTTAAGAGAGATTACTCCATCTGAAAGGTTATCTTGACTCTTCATGGAAATTCTTTGTCTAGCATTTTGTCACTGTTTTAAAAATGAATGGCTACCTAATTATGACAAGAGTTATAGAGAGCTGCATCAACGACTGTGTCTTCATAATTACTGTAGTATTACATGTAAATGTTCTGATTTATATAATATTCATTTGGTCCAGAGATGAAAATATAATAATAATAATAATAATAATAATAATAATAATAATAATGATTAAAATAAATAATAATAATAATAATACGACAGAAGTATACAAGTATATTAAAAAAAATTACAATACCTAGACCAAAACTCAATTTTGGCAGGAGGTAATTATTATTACAGGATGATCTGGGGACTTGGATCAGCTCAGGAACATCACAAAAACCCAGCTGTCTTGATTTATGTTCATTTTATGAAATTTGCTTGGATGCGCGATATTTAATTTTAGATAATCTTCTTAAATGTTTTTGCTAGAATGTGCCTTTTTGTGGATATTCATATAAAGCTATTCACAAACTTTATTTGGTCCCAAATAGGGCAGGAGTGGGATGACAAGGGATCTTTCATCAACCTGGATAAATTTAACAGCAGCAGCATTGTAAACTGCTCATATGATCATATGACCCCCTTTGCTGTACTTCTGGTAAGCACTGCATTAGTGTCAGAAATTAAGTTAGTAAAAAAAAGTTTAGCTAATAAACATGTATTAAGAATATACATATTCTCTGGTTGCCTGTGTGTTTTATAAGGTTGATGTGACTGAAATTGACCCTGTACAGTGGAAAATCCTGTCCTATATTAGTTACATAGGTTGCAGTCTTTCATCGATTTTTTCAGTGATCACCATCCTCCTCTACATGTTCCTAAAGTAAGTAACAACTTTAATGCTATACCAATGAAACAGATAAAATAATTGACTTAAGAAAGTGAAAGTGAAAAATACCTAAAACGTAGATGTTAACGTTCTAGTCGTTTCTGGAACCAATTATTTTCCACATGATTTGATGTTCTCTAGTTTAAACAGTGATGATGTAACTACAATTTTATGGTAGGTCAATTTGTGAAGATTGTGATGTTAAATTCCACAGTTAACATCAATTATGACTGGGCAGTACATACAGTAGCTCTGGAATGTGCTGGAGTCCTATTCAGGAGGCCGTTGAAATTCCATTATTTGTTTTCTTAAAGAAACAAAAAAGATAGAATGTGGCTCGGTGGGTGACATGGTTTCATAATGGTTAGCCTGTTTGCCTCACAGCAAGAAGTTTCTGGGTTCTTGTCCTGGGCTCTGCAATAGTGTTCCTGTAAGGTGTTTGATGTTCTCTCTGGGCTTCCATGGGTTTCTTTTGGGTGCTCTATTTTCCTCCCAAAGTCCAAAAACATGCACATTAGGTCTATTAGCAGCAGATTGTTCCTGGGTGTGAGTGTGAGCGGTTGTGTGTGCCTTGGCTTTATGACGCTCTTGTGAACTATTCAGGTCAAGGTGTACCCTGCCTTTGCCCAAAATCAGCTGAGCTAGGCTCCAGCCTCTCCAAGACTCTAGTAGGATTAAGTTGGTTTAGAAAATGAATAACTGAATGAATAGGGTTCCTCTGAAATGTGTATAGAGCCAAAACAAAAATACTATGGTCTCTATTTCCATATCTAGTGGGTCATTTATGGGACAGTCAATACTCTGTGCTCAAGGGTTTGGGCTACTGATTATAAATGACATGAGCTCAATGAAAGCATCAATAAAAAATCCTACCGTTGTGTCCTTGAGCAAGACTCTTAACCATAATCTGCTCAGTTGTATGTTTTTTTTTTTTGATAAAAGCATCAGCCAAATGATGAAGAGTCAATTGTTCAAAATAAGTACCGTACATTTAGGCAGGAGGAAAATATTCTGTTCAAATCACAAAATAGAGGCTTATTCATCTGTAAACTTATTCAGGGAATTTGTGGTCTTAGACAAGCATAAACAAAATCAAGTAAGGGCTAATGTACACAAAAGTGGAGAATTATTCTACAGGGGTTATATCCCCATAATGCCCAGCTTTATATTATCCTAATTACTGAAGATAATTATATATTAATATTAGATATTAAATAGATAGAATTAAATATAATAGAATTAGATATTAAATAATTTGACAGAGAAAATAGATCAATAAAATGCTTTTATTGATTTTAAAATAATTTAAAATAATTTTATGACTTCAACTAATAATCTTCATCATAGCTAAAGTCTGTTAAACTTAAAGGGGGATTATGCATTTTCATCATTTTTGATCTATAAATGTTTTTACAGTATCGAATAGCCACGTTAGACGACACCAGAGTGTCAAATAATAAGGTTAGCGAATGTTTAAGTTTTCCGTCTGGCTATTTAGTCTGGCCGTCAAAAGGATTTTGATGATTTTTTTTTTTTTTAATCTTTTTTGGACATGCTAGTGGGTCACAGAATGCTGATGCACATAGACACACACACACACACACACACACACACACAGACACACAAATGGCAGAAGGTCCATAAATAGAAGGAATAAGGGGAAGCATATCTAGACCACACTAGGGAAATAAGTAAATTCTCCCACATCCCCCTGCGTAACAGAGCAATCATTGTTTCTTTAACATGTAACCTGTTTGTATATAAAATTCAACAGTGTACACATATACAGCACAACCATATGCACTCTGTTTTTGCAGGAGCTCAGACAGAAACGATTCTATCTGTATCCATGTGTCCTTGAGCACAGCCTATTTCCTCCTCAACATCAGCTTCTTGTTCATCGAATGGGCAGCCTCTTGGTCTCAAGAGAATTCTTGCGTCTTAGTAGCAGTGATAATCGAGTACAGCCTCCTGTCCTCTTTCTCCTGGATGGCCATTGAAGCCATACACTTGTACTTGCTTCTGATCAAAGTATTCAACACCTACATCAAGCACTACATGATCAAGCTGTCACTGTTTGGATGGGGTGAGAAATAATACCATGTTGTCCACACTGCAGAACACATTGTAATTTAAACCCAATAATAATAATGGCAATTTAATTACAATTATAATACACTTACATTCAAAACCAGCTTTATTATCAATATCTATACACCTGTTTGTTTACGTTCTAGTTCACTGATTCTTGTGTTTTATTCATGAGAAGGCTCTAATGTGATCATCTGCTACTGTATTCCATTAGCATTATCTAAACAACGTAGCTTGTACAAGCATTACTTTATATATTATAGTTCTGTAATATGATTGGTTAACTGAATAATTGCATGAATATTGGTGTTCCAGTATAGCACACATGCAATTCTGCATTTTTCCCCCTCAGGAGTGCCTGCAGTCCTTGTTGGCGGAAGTCTATGTGGGTATCAAGTTAACCCACTTTACGGCACCACAAAAATAAAACTATCAAGTGAAACAGCTCAATTGTAAGTAAACATGTTAAAAAAATCTACATTGTAGCTTTAAATTAAACTTATAATAAATGTCTACTGAATCACAACATGTATAATTTTTTCTACACAGCTGCTGGATTACTGATATTCACTTTCTGTATGGTATGAACATCACCTACTTCTCCATAATATTCCTGTTTAACCTCTGCATTCTGGTGTTGGTGTCGTATCGGATCTGTAAGATGCAAAATGTGGTGGTCAAAAGACAAAAGGTTCCGTGTTTTAAGGACATTTGCACAGTCCTGGGGCTGACATTCCTCATGGGAATGACTTGGGGTTTGGCCTTCTTCACCTCAGGATACACAAACTACCCCATTCTTTACCTCTTCTGCATCTGCAACTCTCTGCAAGGTACAGATACTTTACAAGAGAAGAGAAATGCTCCATAAACACTTTTTTTTTTTGTCTTCATTAGATAAGTTATGAGTTTGTTTATTTTGTGCTATTTAAAAATAGATAGATAAATCAATCAATCAATCAATCAATAAATAAGGCAATATGGGCAGCTGTTAGTCTAATGTTTTGAGAAGTGGATTTGGGACAGGATGGTCACTGGTTTGAGTCCCAAACTGCCCGGAAAAATGTGTGGTTGTCGGCGGAGGGCCTCCCCTTCCTTCCATCAGCTTCATGCCTGAAGTGCCCTTGAGCAAGGTACCTAACCCCAACTTCTCGCCATGATGTGGCTAGCCACTGCTCCGAGTGTGTATACTCACTTTGGATAGGTTAAATGCAGAGCCAAATTTATCAGAATCAGAATAAAAATACTTTATTTATCCCAAATAAAATTATGAGATTAATACAGTATATAAATGTATATCACACTTATATACAAAGGCCATGAAGGATGGAACATTAATACTTGCAGGAAAAAACACATGAACTCATACCAAGAATTGTAAACGCCTAAAATATTTATTATTAAATATCAAAAAAGAGATCATATTACACCAGGGGGCTGTGTTTGTCTGAAGAGTCTAGAGGCTTGAGGGAAGACAAGGGAAGCACAATGGCAGAGGTTGCCAAGGTAGTCAAAACACTCCTCAATGGCAGAACACTGCGGTTGGACGAGATTCAACCTGACTTGGCTGCCACACCATTTCAACGTCACATGGAGATCCAGGATGACACCTGTGGATCGGCAGTCCAATTTTTAAAAAGGGGGGCTGGAGAGTGTGACTCAACTATCGAGGGATCACACTGCTCAGCCTCACTTAGAGAGTTTACTCCAGGGTGTTAATGATGATGATGAGGCTAAGGCTGATTGTCGAACCTTGGATTCAGGAGGAGCAGTGTGGTTTTCTGATTTCATGATTGTGGAACAGTGGACCAGCTATTTATGCAGAGTCACTGAGGGGATTATGGGAATTTGATGCTCCAGTCTACATGTGTTTTGTGGACTTGGAGAAGACCTACAACCGTGTCCTCTAGGTGATTCTTTGAAGGGTACCGAGGGAGTATGGGGTTCTGGGGCCAGTTTTTTTTTTTTTTTGCAAGCTATTCAGTCCCTTTATAAACAAAACAAGAGATATGTACACACAGTGTGGATTGGAATCCACCAAGGCAGGCCCTTCTCAGTGAAAATGATTTGTAATATTCATGGAGAGGATTTCAAGACATAGACATAGAGAGGAGGACGTCTACTTTGGGAACATCAGGATTACCGGTACATCTCTGCTTTTTGCAAATAATGTGGTTCTATTGGCTTCTTCCTTCAGAACATGACCTTCAGCATGCACTGGGTTGGCTGGAATGAGAGTCAGCTCCTCCACACAGTTATTAAAACAATAATAGACCACCTTTAAAGGGTATGGCTATTAAAAGGGTTCTCTTAATATTTGGAATGACTGTATCGCTCCTCAGTCATAACCCTCGAGACAGCTATGAAACCTAAACAATCAGAGATCATTGTATCCTGCCTGGCTTAGCTCGAACACAATTTACTAGTAAAAAAAGAAAGTGGAAGAGGAAGTAGCTGAATGTTATAACATACTCACATTACAAACAGAAGTCACTGAAACATTTTTTAGGAACCATTGAAGGTGCATTTGAGTTCAGTCAGAGTGCATGATATTAATTTTTATCTTGTTGATGTTCAGGGTTGTTTCTGTTCCTCTGGTTCTATGGTACAATGAAGAAGAACAAACATCTGGATGCACAAAGTTCAACTGTGATTGAGCGAAGCAGTACCACAGGAAAGACCACTGAAAGCAGCTTTACTCAGTGATCAGATGTACTTGACATTTGCTGGTGACACAGTTATACATAATATACTAACAGATATTAAAACAAGAACTGTACCAAATCATAAGTTATTCAAAACCCACTTTACCGTCTCACCCCATAACCCATCATAAGTTCATAATCATTTGCACTATTCACTTTTGTACTGTGAAACTTTGAGTTCTTTCTTCATAGTCAGCATTACAAAATTAGATGTACTGTATATTGTTTTGGAGAAATCATACTGTGTAGCCTGCATAATGATTTTGCACATTTTAGACGAGGGCTTATTAATTCTACATCACCTCTATTTTTGAGTACACCTATCTAATCTAATATTTTGTATTTACATATACGATCACATGCCTGTATTTTGATAACACATTGGTCTGACTAACACTAACTCAACTGAACTGATTAAGGTGCCCAACTGACTTAAGTAAGGTGCCCATCTTATATGAGTAGGACTGCTGGATCAATGGACCAATGGGCCGTTGGAACATGGAGCAGTCTCATCATATATGACATCCATATCCTAGTAGAAATTATATATCAATTTTTAATTTGATGCACAGCTCTCATACAACGTTAAAAGGGAAGGCTGCACTTGTTAAACGTTAATCTCATTCACATCTTTCACATAATATTTTTTCTCTGTGCAAAATCTTAGGCAGCTATTTGATAAATGAGTCTCATAATGTTGTAATCAGGGCCCAAGTTTATATGTACAAGAACAGAATTTTGATGCATTCATGCAATCCATTAAAGATTTTGTTGAAGGTATGAAAAGTGAAGATAAAAACCGTTCCATGTGCAATGGAAACTATATATGCTACATTTACCATATTTTCTGGACTATAAGTCACATAAGTTTTCTGGAGTATAAGTGACATCAGCCAAAAATGCATAATAAAGAAGAAAAAACATATATAAGTCGCACTGGACTATAGGTCGCATTTTTGTGGGAAATTTATTTCGCAAAAAGCCGGACAAAGAACAAACATTTCAACTTAAAAATGCAATTCTTAATAAAAGCAATACAATAAAGAACCAGCTGAAGAGTTGTGCGATATGCTAACGTAACACATCGATGCTTATTTAACTACCCAAGTGTATACAACAATCTGAATACGTGTCTGGTATGTTACCATAGCATATGAACAGTCATTTAGATAACTATAGCATAAAGAACATGTTAACAGGCTTACCAAACTCGCAATCTCACTCCAGATCACTAAATCCATTGAACTCTTCATCCTCACTGTCACTTCTGAACAACTCCGCCAACTCCAGAGGTAAACAAAGCGCAACTTCTTCTTCTGGGTGCTTCTCGCTGCACACGCAAGCTTCTCCCTGCACACGCAAGCATCTCCCAGCAGCACGTTGTTCAGCACCCATGTGCGGCCTCGTTCCTCCAGCTGTGGCTATCTAGCTTTTAGCCCGCGATTAGCTTTTTTTGTTTTCTTCATTGCAGTAAGAGTAACCTCCGCTTTTTGCAAGTCCCTCACAAGTTTCTTGTTCGCTCCATACTTTATTTCTGCTGTTCAGTTACCAACTCACCCGGTTTGGTGAGTTGAAAATATATTTTCAAAAAAGGACGGGCTTGTAAATTAAAAGCATATAGAACAAAAGCGGACATTTAAACACGCCGCTTGTATATGATGTTTTACCACTGCGCACGGATATGACACTCTCGTTGAATCTCGCGTACTCTCACGTGATATGACAAGCAGATTTCAATAATCGTGACCATATTATCATCCACATCAGGCATGGCTAAACCTGTTTCGTGCACTTGGACAGACTGAACATGAAGGGTAAGTTAAATACTTACCACTCTGCTAAAAGCCAGCGGGCAAAACACCAGCAGTGTCCTGAATAAGCCAGCAGCCAGATCTGCTACAATTTTTGTATTTTATGTACAGAATTACATTGTTGTCTAGTCAGTTTCTAGTCCAATGTGAAGTACCTCAGTAAAGTAAATATCCTTTTGAATTTGTACATTTTTACAGCATCATGAAATTAGCAGGACTCTCCTTTAAATGCATGGCATTCTGTTGACTTAAATTCTGGTACTCAATTTTTATTGTGGTAACTTTGTTAGGCAACTAATCCGGCTGGCTGGTTAAAAAAAATAATAATTCTGAGCCCTGTTATAACAAACATAATTATGTGTAAAATTTTTACATATAAGTTGCTCTGGAGTATAAGTCGCCCCCCTGGCCAAACTATGAAAAACAGTTCGACTTATAGTCCGGAAAATACGGTAAGTGCAAATACCTGAAATAATTTATGTTTAAAACCACAGTCCATGTTAAATTGGCATTGATGACATCATTCTGAGATTTACTTTTCTAATAACTACCCATAAATAGTTAGAATAGCAGGTATATGGGCACACAGACAGATTTTAATAAAGAGTTTTGATTGAGATTAACCTTCAACAATCGTTGTCTTCTCCTTTAACCCTTGAATTGTCTTCACTTTTTGGACCCACTGATTTTCCTCAGAATTGACCAATATTATTGGGGTTTTAAAAACAAGTCTGAAATAAAATGTTACTTCATACACCAATAACATATACATTGTTATCTTAATCTCAAACAATAGGGATAATATATATGTTTAATGATTGTAATTAGTTTCTACTAGAACACAATTAATAATGGAAATGTGATTTTTTTTTTTGTCATAAAGTTAAAATTGATGTTAAAAATAACTCAAGACTTGGGTGTCATAAATCATGCTTATCTTGGAAAAATTAAGTAAGACAAAGTTCATTAAGATTTGTTATTTTGACTGCAAACTGTCAATACATCAACTTCAACAATCATTCAGTTTTATCTTATGAAATGCACATGAGCCAGTGAGGCATAGTTCTCAGGGGTTGGTGCTTCAGTAAACAGATAGGCATGCCTTTTGACAAATGCATCGCAAAATTTGGCAGTATGTGGCCATCCTTGCTGGTTTTGAAGGAATATACTGCCTAAAAGGGCAGCGGCCTCTGAAACCTGCAAATCGTTCAGTCAAAGTTACATTGGGCCCAGGGCTGTAAAGATGGGAAGCTGGTCCAGCCACTGGTCTCAAACAGTATGGAACACTGCCAACTAGTCCACCCATCGTCTAAACAGTTTTTGATGCCTGTTCGTCAAATTTGATGATCCTGGAGAATTCATGGAAGCTCTTCAGAGACAGTGTGGCTCTAAAGATCCCTGTCCCTGTATATGCATCCCACAGACTTTCAATCCACTCCCCTTTTGACCTGTAGACACCAGCAAAGGGTGACTTGATATCGTGAACATGAGTCACTGCAAATGGTGTGGGTCCTGGTAGCATCAGTATGATGTTTGCAGTCTCTCAGTGGGTTTGAAGACCATTCACTCTGTTCATTCTCATCAATTATGTCTGTAGGGCTCTTCCAGTGGCTGGCCATTGGGCTGCTACAGCATCTACCTGTGATGTTCCTTGTGGCGCGTATTCCGATTGAAGGCCATCTTCAAAGTTCAGAATCAGAATTGGATATGACTAAATTAGGGAAGAAAAATGGGGAAATGGGGTAGGTTCAAACATTTAAAAAAGTAGTAATGTAATATTATCTATATATGTGTTTCTGTGTGCCTGTTTGTTAATGTGTGAGTTTGTGTCTGTGTCAGTGTGTGGGATTTAGGCATAATTGTGTGTATCTCTGTGTATGCAGGTCATAAAGACCCAGAGACCATATGAATGACGTAAATGTGAGGGGTATAGTAGCATGTGTGCCCAATGTTGCGTATGTATATCACAGAAAATATGTGAAGGCTATTGAGTTTCAGGTAGAAATAAAATTTATACATGTACCATTTTTGTTCTTGTGAAAATTTGAAATGGGTCAATTTGACCCGTATACCATACAATGGATTAAAAAGATACTGTTTATTATAGCGATTAGGGTTCTGGTCCTTTCATCTGAAGTCAGGGTGCCCTCTGCTAGCCATACTGGATATTTACTCTACTTGTGGATATATATACATATCCATTCACTTTCTGAACCACTTAATCCCAACTAGGGTCATGGGGAGCCTGGTGCCCATCTCAGTCGACTCTGGGCGTGGACGGGGTACACCCTGGATAGCTCACCAAGCCATCACAGGGCAAACACTCATGCAACCGTTCACACACACACATTCATACCTAAGGGAGATTTGAGGATTTCAATTAGCCTACTGCAAACTCCAGACAGAAACACCAAGGCTGGGAAACGAACCAAGGCCTTCTTGCTGTGAGGCAGACGTGCTAACCACTACACCACCGTGTAAATATATATATAGTATTTATTAATGAATTAATTATTTTTTTATTTTTTTATTTAATCATTTCACTTTTAGTAGTGTGGACCTGATCAGGCCACTATTAAGAATTTAAATGGAGCTGTAATTGTTTAAACAAATAAATAAATAATTTCCTTTTCTGTTTAATTATTTTGAATATGGCTTGTTGGGTATATGCCTGTGTGTGTGTGTGTTTGTGTGTGTGTGTGTGTGTGTGTGTGTGTGTGTGTGTGT
>JAQNCB010000017.1:8821602-8832521 GCA_030068295.1 Euristhmus nudiceps | reverse complement strand
CCACTGGTTTGAAAAAGTTTCAGCGGAAAAAAGGGAGTCGGTCGGGTGACCGGAAACAAAGGGTTTTTTTTTTTTTGTTGTTGTTGTTTTTTTTTTTGGCCTAATGTGTACACAGCTACAATATGCACCTGAACGGGAGCGAAAATACAGGGATGTGGTGTGAGAGTCAATAGGCACAAAATATCACAAATTTTGAAGAAAGGTCGTACATCCAAGCCCGCTAGTGGAATCCTCCAGTAAACACACAGTACACAGTGAAGTACTGTACAGGTACTATTATGTTAAAATGCAGTTGGTTCTCCTTGGACTGTAGGTGAAAACCAGTGCACCCAGAGGAAACCCACGCAAGCACAAGGTGAACATGCAAGCTCCACACAGAAATGCCCTTGCTGAGCACAAGTTTCCAACCCAGGACCTTCTTGCTGTGGAAATGAAGTGCAAAACACTGCGTCACCGTGCTACCCTAATGTACTGCTTGTGGTTTCTAATTTGATTTATACATGTTATTATATTTATTACTTGTTCCAACAACTACCCTGAGAATCCAATTATGAATGCAGTTCACATAACAGGAAGGAAACGCATATATACTCGTAACGGTGGCAAATTGCACATATGCCACAGAAGCAGTGAACTAGAGATTAGGTTAAGATAATGAAGACTGTTCCTTTAAATTATCATTTTGTCTAAAACAAAACATTTAGTGTAGTTTAAGCTTGTATTTGTGTTTGAAGGTTTATGAGTCTTCCCTGAAAATTGCAGACCGAAGATGACCTTCTGAATTTCTACTTAGCTTACAAGCTTTGTATTTCTAACCCTTTCCTGGTGTACAATACATGTGTAATCCCCATGAGGACACTTAAGGTTTAAAATATCAAGTTGATGCGAAGCATTATGTTCTATTTATGCAGAATCTTAAATGAAAAGCCAGACTTATAGACTGAACCAAATAAGGGGATAAAATAATATGCTGCCTGAAAAGATAAAAAAAAAAAAGCAGGATCAGGATAATCATATATTTCAGTTTGTTCCTACTCATTGGCTGACCTGTACTCTCTTTAGAGTATTTATTCCTTGAGGAAATGGCTCGTGTCTAAGAGACAGGAACACTAATCTCTCCAGTGTATTGTGACCCCAAGCACCAACAATAGACCTATTCAGTCACACACATCTGTCGTGAGTTTCTGAAATGTTTTAATGCTTTAATGAGTTCATTCATTACTTCATCATCAGGGTAAAACTCACAACAGCAAAAAATTCACCTGAATGCTATAAATTAATACAAAATTCACCACATTAATCTCACTGCAGGGCAAATGCAGAACAGCAGATTACACCTGAAAGATAGACCTAAACAGAAGTGCCGTTCACAGTCACCCATCTAAGCTATGAAGTAGTTTTCTATTAATAAACCCAGACTAGCATCCATTTCCTTTTTCAGGCAGCATCTCTTTGCCGGTGTGTGTGTGTGTGTGTGTGTGTGTGTGTGTGTGTGTGTGTGTGTGTCTCTGTCTGTCTCCATCTAATTACATGCTTTTCGTTTGGAATCTCACACCCTTCCACTACATTCTGCTGTGCCTTCTGTAGGACAGAGACGGATGATGTAATTTCCAGCCAATCATATTTCTGCTGCATCACCGCCATCCTACTCAACTGGGGGAGGTTGCTAAGCAACACTTCACTGATGCATCCAAGTGGCCCCCTGTTGAAGGTTTGCTCTTCCTTGTTTCTGTAATAAATATGACTACTACTACAACTGCTGCTCAATTCTGAACTTTTTACCCTTGCACTTTTGTGGTCATCTCATACAATCAAATATTACTACACAAATTAATGTTCAAATACTGAGAATCCAAAATGTGGTGATACACTGAAAAACCTTCAGTCCATATCTGTTTGTTAATCCAAAAATCAGTACCCGACACAGGACAGCCATCTGAAATAAGGTCACTGGTTTAATTCTATACAGCAATGCGAAGACACAGAACTGACACAGGACGACCAACCAAAACGAAGGGCAAGTTCTATACAGCGACTCACCGACAGGGGATGGACACAGAACAACTATCCAGGCCATATTCCATACTATGATGCTCCATGGAACTTCGCTATAAGCCGTACAACTAGCAGCCACACTATCCATAGTAATCTACAGCCTTCGTACTGTCGGAGGAAACTTGAGCACCTGGACTAAATCCACACAGGCATGAGATGATCCAAACTCCACACAGAAAGGTGTGTGTACCAACAGGAAGGTTTCTGTGGGGCACTAGTGCTAAACATTGAACCACTAAACCGCCAACATTACCACGATGCCCACCGAAACAAGATAATGTATTATAAAGATGGAATATATAAAAATGGGAGTCCTTTACATCACCAGCAGACACTACTGAATCATGACGATCCCACAGAGAAAAACTGGTGGAAGGCAATGCTGGAAGGGAGGACATACTCTCGCACCCCATCAATCATAATAACATTAGCCAGTTATGGACAGCTATGGGCTCATATATGGGGATAACAAGCAAGTAACACTTTTCTCTTAATATATTATACCACACCGTGCTAGATGCTAGTCTTCAGCTTTCTCAGTTGGTAGCTACTGTATGACAAACATTTTTACTAGAACTAATTCAGCAGCATTTTATTACAACATGTATACACATTTTTGGTATAATTTTCATGCATCAGCAGAGACATGCTCCGGTGTGCAAAATGCAAAAATCAGCATGGACAATATGGTGTGGTGGTTGAATAAATAAAAATACATACCTTTTGCAGAATTCAGACAGGTGTGAAAGAAATATGGCACAACCTCTGATAACATCCAGAGAACTTCATGTGTAAAAGTTATGTGATGGGAAAGTAGCATGGATAATGTATACAGGGATCCCTCACTTTGAGATTAATGGGGGTCTCGACCCCCCGTGAAGACCGAATTTCCGCGAAGTAGGATCGACGACCCCCCCCGACTGACGTATACGTACATGTATATGTGTATATAACAATATATATATCAATAAATACATATTCAACGCCATAAATGCTTATAACAACAATTAACATTCAAAAACAATGCATAACATGTAAATAAACATAAAAAAATATAAAATACATACATGTAAATAAATTATAAGAAATGCCTTTTCTGCCATACGAATGCTGTTATTTCAGAGCCGTCCCAAACCAGAGTCGGTAGTGACCTTGACGCCGTTCCCTTAACTATTTCTCTATTCAATAGTGAAAGAGTTAAGAGACACTACTACTGACTTTGTTTGGGCCGCGCCTTCTGAAACCTCGCAAGCTGATTGGTCGAGACGAATTATGAAGTAGTGACCTCTTGTGGCGGTTTCATGTATTTTTTTTCCCATATTTGCTTACTTTTATTTTCTATGAATATTTTTTTAAAATCCGCGATGCACTGAAGCCGCAGAACCTGAAGCGGGATATAGCGAGGGATCACTGTATATCTATATTATATGGATAATCCTGTGTTTTAATTTATTGCTGAGAAGATGGTGGAGAGATATCTAACAATTATTCCCAGAAGATGAGATGGATGCCACTAAATAGTCCCTGGAAGAGAACACTGAACAAACTATTCAATACAGCAATATCCACCAAGCCTGAGGTATCATAACTGTTTTAGTATAAAGTAAAAAAGTTGGACTTACGTTGTGAGTATAGTAGGATTTGGATCTCAAGCAGAGCACAAGTGAAAAGCTGCAGCATGTTCTCGACGCCCAGCAACTCAATAACGTCCCGTATGGGGAAATCAAAGAGTGGCAGCTCAGCAGAGCTGGGTCGCTGGCACACTACAGGCCCATAGACGCCTGAGAATTTGAGTGAACGGCCAGCAGGAGGCAGAGGTACCTCATACAGGATGTTGTACACATAGCTGTCAAGTGGCAGCGGAGGAGGACGTGTAGACGTCACGGCTTGGTGCAACTGCCCGAGGATTTTTCGACTGGCCTGCGCAAAGGCCATGGGTGCCATCAAGCAAATGCACTTGGACACAAACAGCACGTCGCGACCCATTTCGTACGAGTTAAAACGCTGCAGACGTGGCAGGGCATCATGCTGCTGCTCGGCATTGTGCATGTGGTAGAGCGTCTGCATGGCACTGCAGATCCGCTGGCTGGTCACTTCCTCAAAGAAGGTAAGCGCGAAGCCGTAGGTGCGTGAGCCATCTTCACGTGTGATGATGAACGAGTGGAACTGGGGCTCGCGCGTGTCTGCCTGAGTGCGAAACGACAAGCCCTTGGGCATGCACAGCTGCGGGACACAGACATTTACATTTCAGTATCATGCTGCATTGATTTTTATAGTTTTATAGTGATGATATCACATACAGATACACTGGCTTGCTCACCATGCCCACTGCATCCTGGTCGAAAGGACTCCACTCCACATTCTCAGGGTAATGAGCTAGAACTTTGGATTTAAATGTTCTCCGCAGTGGACTCTGCTCAAAATTCTCACCTGGAAGCAATGAGACACACAGAGAAAAGTGACACAGAGAGGATTAGAGGAAGAAGCGCAGAAGCTCGAGAAACCAGAGCGCAGGAGATGCATCAGCTTCAAACATTAATGCACAATACATGGTGCGTTTTTCAGTAAGAAAGCGCTTACTTCACTGAATTCTTTGCCATTCCAGTGTTAATATTAAAAAGTGAAAACAGAACATCCTGAACAACATTTTATAGTTGTCATGCATGTACCATCTAGAGCAGGATCATGGTCCTAGAGATCTTACAGAATTCAGTTTAAACCTTAATTCATCACATCTCTGTGGGTTAAAGGTTGAAAGAGAATTCAGTAAAAAGATAAATCTCCAGTCACAAAATATCTATTGTTTCAGACATTTTGGCTAGACCGAGAGCTCTTTTGGATGAAAAAGAAAACAGAACAGAAAGCACCCAGACTTAATGAATTGACAAAACAACATGATTAGTAGGTCTGTCGTATGCAAAGTGAAGCAGAAGTGACATGGCACAACAACCTCTTTCAGAGTAAAGGAGCAGAACAGTACACACACACACACACATACACACACACACACACACACACACCAAGCAGACGCCAGAGCTTCTGACGCCTCGGGCACCAAATCGGTACAACAGGAAGTGAAGACCTGCAGTAAAGCCTAAGAGATCAGCAGTGAGCGTGAGAGTCAGACAGATCATCATCATCTTGTCGACCTGTTGCTTTTTTAGGCTAAGAATGAAGACAGCAAGATGAATGAGAAAGTAGTGAGCGATTCATAATTCCCTTCACCGCAGCAGAAATCTTGTGCTTGTATGCGTGAGGTTGAACGTAAAAAAAGGTTAAAGGGCACAGGCAGAATCATTCGGGAAAGGAACAGCAGCATCGTCTTAGATGGAAGCGAGGAAGAAATAAAGTTTGGGGGAAGAGGTTGGGGGAGATTACCTTCATGTTCAATCGGCAACTTTCCATGGGCACCTTCTTTGTATTTAGAAGCTTGTATATCCTGGCATAAAGCTACACAACGGATAAAACAACAATTATTAACACAAGCTACGAGGAGGCTACAATGCTACAAAGAAGGACCAAATACTTTGAAGAAAAATGATAAACATTAGATTAAAATGTTTTTTTTTTTTTTTAATGACGTGAGGAATATGTGTATCTGTTCATTCACGTGGAGAACAGAAAATACACCGATAAAGAAAGATATTGCCTTTGGTAAATAAGTATTACAGTAAATTGTTGATTCTACTTCTGATAATCTTTAATTAAAATGAATAGACACATGTCGAGCACATAAACATGACTGAACTCAAGAGATATCCTTCAGCATCTTCTCATCTTGGTGTCTACCATAAATTATAATCCACATATCCTGTGTGTGCACACGTATCCTTTTTCCTACACTTCTCCATCAATATGGTACTGACTCCAGACCCAGTGCCAGAGGCCTTTTAAAATGTTTCCAATCAGTCTTACACTACAATCCATGCAGATGTAGCAGAGGAGCTGAAATGATACAATAATAATAACCTTGACAGAAATATGTATTATGACATGAGCCATCACATACCGTGGTACCTTAGAAATAAATTAACAATTACAAACCTTGGAAGCTGTCTGGAATCTGGTTAAAATTAAGGGGGAAAAAAATCATAAAATTTAATATTTTATTTAGTATTATTGATAGTTAGGCCAAAAACAAAAAAAAAAACAAAAAAAAAAAAAACAACCCTTTGTTTCCGGTCACGCGACCGACTCCCTTTTATTTCTGCCGACTGTACAGTTTTTTTTCATGTGTTTTTGTAACCCAGTGGTTATGTAATAACAGACTGTTATTCAGTGTCAATAGGTACACTGTCTCTTTAAGAAACTCGGGAGAGTTCACTTTAGCGGTGCTGAGAGAGACAGAGAGAAGGAGGGGGTGGGGTCTTCATCTCCGCATCTGTGATAGCCTTTGGGGGGGAGAAAAAATAAATAAATAAATAAAATAAAATAAAATAAAATAAAAAAAAGTTTTGCCGCCCTACCGACCCAAAATTATTGTGCAATGTTACCGGAAACAAAAGGGGTTTTTTTGGCCTTAATATAAAGAGTTAGGCAGGGCTCCCGAGTGGCACACCTTGTCAGTGCGTGACTATTAACCCACAGATCGCAAGGTTGAATTCAGGTAAATGTCACAGCTATCCGTGACCAGGAATCCATGGGAGCTAACTGGCCGAGCTATCACTAAAGGGAGGGAAGGCATACACTCACATCCCTGTCACTCACAGCGACCACCAGCCAATCATGGGGCGTCTGTGTACGAGGGGCCGGATAACGCTTTCCCTCATAGTGTCAGACCACAATCAAATATGCATGTCGCAGCAGTTTGAAAAGAGGCAGATGGCTAGCATTGTCACGGAGGGGGCATGTGCACGCTTTCGCACCTCCCTGGTTGGCCGTGGTCACGTGATCAGGAAGGCAGTTCCTGATGAGTGGGAAATGGATATGACTAAATTAAGGAGAAAATCAAAAATGAAATAAATAAAAGATTATGGCACTGCCGAAAAGCAGAGATAAAAAAAAATAAATAAATACATTTTAAAAAATAATAATAAAAAAAATAAAAATTTACTTCTGATAAAAGGTTTCAATGTGAATTTGTTTTGATGACACCATCGATGAAAATGTCATGTAACCATCATGTTATAACCACCCCCTCCCCAAAGTTTTGATGTTTCAAAGCGTAAGCTATTGAAATAAGATTTCTTTGATGGAAACCCAAGATCACCACAGGAGAGCGAGATGGGTTTACTTCCGTCAGAAAGTTATACACGCCAAAAACATCAAGTGCTTCCTCAATGTGATTGGGCTAAAAGTATTTCTATTCAAAAGAATTATGCATTACACAGCAGTAATAGTTTATTTGAGACAAGTAACAGTTTGGAGAGGAAGTAGAAGTTATCAATCAGACATTCATTTCTATTACAATGATTATATACCAGAACAAGAAATATCTCCAGAGTTCTCACGTGAATACGTACGGATGGATGGACAGATGTCTGTACACACAATGTTCACAACACAAAAATCAGATCGATGTTATCCCAATTTCTCCCCTATTAGGGACACAGTGGTTTAATAACTAGCACTTTTGCGTCAAAGCAAGAAGGTATATGAGAGCGGTTGCTTCTTCTCCGGTATTGGCTCCAGCTTCCTCCACAACCCTGATGGACAGATGCGATAGATAATGTATATGGAGAATATGCTTCAAGACGGAATCAACTTCAGCCAGGACATCGCACGGCCAACACGCACACCACCACCCACATTCAAACCTCGGGGTAACTTGAGGCTATCCAATTGCCTCAATGTACATGTCTTTGAATTGTGGGAGAAAACCAACCTGAAGGAAACCCATACAAATCTGGGGGAGAACATGCAAACAGAAACGCCCTTCCAGAGAATGGCATTTGAACCCAGGATCTTCTGGCTGTGTGGAGGAAGTGCTATCCATTATGCTACAATGTTGGTCGTTTCATGAATTTGTTTTTGTATTTCACGTCTCATAGAATAATTTGATGAACCACAAAAAAATAAATAAATGGAAAAGCTCTCCAAGTTTCTTTATACAAGTCTTCAGGTAAAAATTTAAGTGAAATTCAATGCAGATGACCCTGCAATGAAACGAAAATATTTTATTCTTTTGCATTGCTAATTATGCTTAATAAGTCTCCCGCCAGGGATTGATATTCACTAACCAATCCAGAAGGTTTAATTTAGGTGTTGGATAAGAAAGAAATCTTTAGTTTGCCTTTTGATTAAAGTGTGAAATATTTTGACAAGGTGCACGACTATTAATCGCAGGATCAAATCCAGTTTAATGCACAGCCGTCCAGGCCGGTAGTCCAAAGGGGCTAATTGGCCCGTCACGGGAGGGTGGGACGGCATATGCTGGCTTCCCTGTTACTCACAGCGATTGCTAGCCAATCATCTGCATCTGTGAGCTCATTTGTTTGGGCAGGTGAATCTCGCTTTCCCCCAGAGTGTGTTAAATTGTCCCCAAAAAATGTGCATGGTGCCGCAGTTCAAAAAAGGTGGGTGGCTAGCATCACATGTCACATCGGGAAGGTTGTATAGGGAAGCACGCTTTCACCCCTCCCTGGTCAGTGGTGGTCGCCTGATAGGGAAGGCAATACTTGATGGTTTTGGGGGAGGGGGGGGGGAGATCATTCTTAAAAAGATGTATACTTGTAGGACATAACTAACAGCTGACCAAGTTTCCAAGCTGAAATGAGAATGTAGGTCAGGAATGTTTGGAATTAACAATCCCTATAGAGAGATACCAGACAAGTCTAAACATAGTCAAAGCCCCATGAGATAATGAAAAGATGACAACAAGGTCACAACAAAACATCATGACCAAGAGCAGAACCATGTCGGATGGAAACATGTGATGGAAAATTTTATTTATATTATATTGTTAAAGAATTAAACAACTGTCCTAACCACAAGACATTTGTATACCAGAAGTTCATGGAGGACGTTCTCCTTTGCTGTTGTAATAGCCTCAACTGTTGTGGGGGAAAAAAAAAAAAAAAACTTCACATTTGGGTGCAATCGGTATTCCAATTCAATCCAAAAGTTGTTCACTAAAGTTGGGGTCAGAACTCAGTGCCACATCATAATTCTTGCTTTGTGTACAGCGGCACTGTCATAATAAAAGGGGCTTACAGTTCTACTGAACGAAAATTGTAAAATCAGTAACATACAAATACTTAGTGCTGGTCATGAGTCTGTGAGGTTTAACTATACGGTATCTCATAGGCGGCTTTACCTTATGAGATAGACCTACGGGTACCAGACAAAAGGTTCATTTTATTCTATTTTCTGAACAGCTTTACCTTTTAAGGTGAAGCAGTGTCTGTGGATTGTGGGAAGAATCCAGACTTCCAGCCAAGCATGGGGGGTGGGGATATCCAACTCCACACACAGACACACGGCTCAAACCTGGGACCGTCTTGTTGTGAGGCAAACATACTAATCACTAAGCCTCCATTCTGCCCCAATTCAAAACTGTCCGAATGAAACCATTTCAATTTTTCATTCATTTTGACATACTGTATTATTCCCCTAATGAAAATTATTTCCTCTGCATTTAACCCATTCAACGTGAGCACACAAAGTCAGAGCACACACACATTGGGGCACCCGGAGAGCAGTTGGGGGTTAGGTGCCTCACTCAAGAGCATTTCGGCCATTTATGTGGAGGAAGGGAAGGCAAAGCTCACTCCCCCACTGCCACAAATTTTTCCTACTGGTTTGGAATTCGAACCAGCGACCTTTCGGTCTCAATGCCGCTTCTCTAAGCATTAGGCTAGGGCTGCCCCAGTATTTTCAAATGCTTCATCCTTTATTAGGGTCACAGGGAGGCTGAAGCTCCTCTCAAGTGGGGTACACCCCAAACAGCTCAGCAGACCATCACAGGATCAAAACAGACACACATCTAAGGGGGAATCATGAATATTCAAGTAGCCGAATGTCTTTGGACTGTGGGAGGAAACCCACGCAAACACAGGGAACATATGCAAACTGAACACAAAAATGCCCTTGCCGATCACAGGACTAAAACCCTATATCCTTCTTTCCGTTAGGCGGAAGTGCTAACCACTATCTAACGTGCTGCCCACCATTAAAAATAGCAAAAAAAATTGTTTAAAAGTATACCAGCTTTTGTACAGGTGTTAAGATTTCACTTTTTGGTGGAATTATGGACATATTGAATCAAAGTAATCTCATATGAAAGAGCCAGGCATGTCCTGCTCCCATTTTTGATAAAACACAAATGGACCAATAGAAAGCAATAAGCAAGTAACAATACACTGTGACACAATGCATAGTGATGCAAAACTATGACGATGTGCACTGTAGAAACTTGTGAGCATTCTACAGTATTAATTATGAATAATATGCAGTTACAGCTGTTCAACACCAGAGGTCCCATTCTGTGCAAACCATAATGTGAAACTATACAAATAGCTCCGGCTCACAACAACCAACATACAAAGTTTTATAGTTAAAGAAATATATATATTCTAACCATTAAAGTACCTTTCAAAGCACCATTTTGTTCTACAGTGCCCAAGAATGAGGTCAAGGAAAACAGCCATTTTAGCAGACTTTGGAGCTCCAGTTAAAAGGGCGCCTTGTGTCGGCTTTGGAGCATATTCTGTTTCAGTTGATCCAGTTGTTCAAAGACTATGATTATTCAACTAAACTTTATGCAGAGTTTAGAAATATATTTATTTATTATAAGATGCATAGCGGTGGCCTGGTGGTAAGGTGCTGGATTACTGATCCCAAGGTTGGGTGTCCAAGCCCCCCCCCCCCCCCAGTGCTGCTAACTGGGTTATCAAAGGCCGGCCATGTCTCTCACTGTCTGTGGT
>JAQNCB010000017.1:8740595-8752342 GCA_030068295.1 Euristhmus nudiceps | reverse complement strand
ATTGTGTGTTTAGCGCCTTTTCTGTGTAGTACGTCTTTCCGCTGCTGATACCAACGCCCCGGCACTCCAATCGTAAACAAACCTTCTGCCCATTTCGTCATGAGTGTTCAGATGTAGGTCAGTGAAGTCTTGTTTTATCGTTCCTTTGTTCGTACATCCCTCAGCCAGTATGGTTGGTGAAGAAAAAGCAGTAAGCCATCTCATTTGAAATGAAGGTGGCGATTATAAAGAAACTTGATGCAGCTGAGAAAATGGTCAATGTGGCACGTTACTTACACAGGTTGCTTGTACACATACAGACAACTTACAAACAAATTCACCTAACGAACGGCTGTTTAGAACGTAACTCGTTCCTAAGTTGGGGAGCGTCCGTATTGTTTATCGAGAGCAATTTGGATATCACTGCTGAAAACTCGTTGAAATGTTCGCTGCTGTAGCAGGACTGCCCAAGTACAGATTTTGATTACACTTCCGTTAGTTCTTTGTGGCTATCTGGGATCTCTTGGCTCTGAAGCATCTAAACCTGTTGAGGTGAAATAGGAATCAGTGAGATTCAATTCAGACTATCAGGATTGGAGCTGGACTCCCTGGACAATTAAGGCACTTGTCCACCACAGTGTGATTCAGTAATTCAGTCTGCAATTCCATTTAGAAGAAATGCACAGTAGTGTGTGGCTTGGGATGTAGTTTAATTTATTAAATCGTTTTTTTTCATTTAGCCCAACCAGCTATTCCATTCTATCTGCAGCGTTCCTCTGCTGTAGTATCTGGTAACATTTCCATCAAGTTCCTGATATGAACCTGGAAAATCCCATTTGTTTGTCTGCTTTGCCCCAAAATCATCCCTTACAGTGTGCACTCGCATGTTGTTATGTGATGTTAAGTGGATTGGTAAGGTTTTTTGTAGTTACAGATAGTACTGGAATGTGTTGGTTTCCGTCCTGTGCCGCAGACAGAGAGCTGCTGAATCGGCAGTCGGACGGATTTGGGCAACACGGGTATGTCCTTGTCAGCAGTCTACGCTCTGATTCACACCCAGCTGAAGCATCTTGTAGCCACAGAGCTGCAGAGTGCAGGGTTGCAGGTTGGCCATACAGAGTGGGTTTAAGCCCCATTTCACACTACGCTTTTACTTTTAGCATGTTCTTGATTGCGCGCGCTCACTCTCAGAGCGTTGTTTTCCCCCACTGTCATCTGGCCTTCAGTGCCAATTTCCACATGAAGGAGAAGCTGAGGTACAGGCCCTTGTGTCTACTGAATACAAGAGTGGATGGGTTTTTTTTTTTTTTTTTTTTGTAAGAAATTGTGTGTGTAGGTGGGGGTTATGGATGAATACAGTAAAGAGCTGTGCCTAAAAAGCACACCTGCTTGTATTGAATGCGAGCTCAGCTGCAGGGCTGGTGTAATAAATCAACTTTTCAGGACACAACACTGCTGCTTGTTCCCATTCAAGGCTTTTTTTTTTTTTTTATTAATTTTATTCATTCATTCATTTTCTGAACCACTTCATCCTAATCAGGGTCATGGGGAGGCTGGCGCCCATTTCCGCCGACTCTGGGCAAGGGCAAATTACCCCATGGACAGCTCGCCAGACCATTGCAGAAATATTATTTTAGTGAGATAGTGATATGCTAGGTGGAGTGCGGGCCTGCTGTATGTTTTTTTTTTTTTTTTTTTTTTTTTTTCTTGATTGCCTTTCGGTGTGTTGGAGTTCCCAAGAGTGTTGATTGCCATTAAAAGGGCTATTTTTTGTTTTGTTTTGTTTTTGTTTTGTTGCGTTTTGTATGCATTCCATGTCGATAGCAAGAGCGGTCTTCAAGCTATGAGCATACATTATGGTTTGTTGGCTTGTAAAAGCATAGTTTTATTGAGATCATTTCTCATTTTTACATAACTTGGTGATTCTAGTACCTATGTCCTCTAGGTGTGATCTATTTGAAGAACATGGTGACGCAGTATTGGAGCGAAGGCGACAACACGCACAGTGAAGTGCCTGGCAGCAATATTCCCGAAGAGGACCGCCAGTTCATCCGAGACAACATCGTGGAGGCCATCATTCACTCCCCAGAGCGCATCAGGTAACATACATGTACCCAAGCTACAGAGAGGATTGGTTTATTCCATAATTTTTCTCCCCGAACTGATTTTCTACCCGACTTGTGTTTTCAGAGTGCAGCTCACGACCTGCATTCACCACATGATTAAGCACGATTACCCCAACAAATGGACTACCATTGTGGACAAGATTGGCTTCTACCTGCATTCGGACAACAGTGCTTGCTGGCTGGGCATCCTGCTGTGCCTCTACCAGCTAGTGAAAAATTATGAGTAAGACTACAGCATATATTTGGTGTGTTTGTGTACTGCCTTTGGGATTACGGTTACTGATTTGTTTATGTCCATCACAGGTACAAGAAACCAGAGGAGCGGCAACCCTTAATCGCTGCCATGCAAATCTTCATGCCCATGCTGAAAGACCGCTTTATCCAGCTGCTGCCAGACCCCTCCAGCGAATCAGTTTTGGTGCAGAAACAGATCTTCAAAATCCTCTATGCTCTCTTTCAGGTAGTTTTGGCAGGTTTTTTTTTTTAAATGTATTTTTTTTTTAAAAAATAAAAAGTTAGTGTTAATTTTTGATGGAGTACTGTTGAAAATATGATCCCCATTCCTGCCCCACAGTATAATCTTCCACTGGAGCTGATTAACAGGCAGAACCTGACTGAATGGATGGAGATCCTGAAGACAGTTGTGGACCGAGATGTGCCTCCGGTAAGGCTATGCAGGTCCTTGACAGACCCATCAGTGTGTTTAGACTGTTTAATGGGTTGTTGGTAAAACGGTGTGCGTGGTGCCTGTCTGCGTTTAGTGCCGTCTATAGCCTGTGTTTTACAGGCTGTGACTGTGCTCACACCACACCTGCAGCCGCAGAACCACTGGAGATCATAGTACTGGTCTAGTGACGTCAGAATGACCCTCTACCACTGGCCAGCCTCCACTCCCTCCTACAAATCCATCATTAATGGCTAAAACCATGGCAGGACATTGCAGCTCACCTGTTAAGAAATGAGACCCCTGTGAATCATCACTCAAATACGCTAAAAAAGCTGCTTTTTTTCTCTTCAAAAAAAAGTTCCTGAGCCAACCAGTATGCATTACATGCTGAATAGTTTGTAGACCCTTGACCATCACAACCATGTGTAGCAGTTCTCAAATGTCTGCCATGAATTTGGAAGTACTCAATGTATAGAATGTCTCTCTGTACTGCAACGTTATTTTCCCTTCACTGGATCTACAGCTACATTCACATTACAGCCCAAATCTGATTATTTTGCAGTTTAGATCACAAACGCTACCGCATATACCTGAAAATCTTTTCAGTATTTTTTTTTTCTCACCCAATCACATCCCTGTACATGTCATACTATTGTGCACCTCCTTTTCTCTTTTTGATAATTTTTTTCTTTTTTTTGGCAGTTCAAATTACCATATTTTCCAGATTACAAGTCGCTCCGGAGTACAAGTCGAATCAGCCAAAAATGCATAATAAAGAGGAAAAAACATGTAAATGTCACACTGGAGTATAGGTCGCATTTTGGGGCAGAGTTTAAATTATTTCGATAATGCACCTTTTTTATATGATGACAACGTGACGATGATGCACTAAAAATGGCTCTTTGGCAACTAAAACATGATGTGACGTGTTTGTGTTTTCGTCAACTAGATGGAATGAAAATGTTGGTTTGTGAGATACTCACAGTGCATATACCATCTCTGCCTACTCTGCGTGAAACACGGAGCGGGGAGTCAACAAAAGGTGCAGGCTCACCTTTACGCACAGGAACATATAATTCCACTGAAACATTAGACTATTGGCTCAATAGACTCTTCATTTCAATCTACAGTACATTATTTGCCCTATATCTTGCGTGAGGAGTTATTTAGCTTTGACCCGCAGCCTCTGTTATTAGGCAAAAAAAACCCAAAAAAACTTTGTTTCCGGTAACATTGCAGAATAATTTTGGGTCGGTAAAATTTTTTATCTTTTTGTTTTTTGTTCCCCAAAGGCACACACACAAGCGGAGATGAAGACCCCCCTGCTTCGTGCTCTGCCCCACCCACCCCCTCCTTCTCTCTCTCTCAGCACCGCTAAAGTGAACTTTCCCTGCTGAGTTTCTTAAAGAGACAGTGTACCAATTGACACTGAATAACAGTCTGTTATTAAATACCCACTGGGTTACAAAAACACATGAACAAATCTGTACAGTCGGCTCAAATAAAAGGGAGTCGGTCGGGTGACGGGAAACAAAGGTATTTTTTATTTTTTTTGGCCTTATTTAACCTGTGTCTCAGATGGCGATGGAAGAGCAAGAGTCACTGCGATGTCTTCTCACCGCGCTCTGTCACTGCTGTTTTATCTTGTTATACTCCTATTTAAAACGTTCACAATAAATGGTCAAAAAGAGTCTTTCAGGATCATTGAAAATATGGGTAAGCCTTCACCAAAACAATAAACCTTTCTTCTGTCACGTAGCCTCTCTCAACAAGAACTAAAGGCCTCCTGTTAAGACTTTTCATAATAAAGGTCTCTTTTGACATAATTTATGGTGCTGTAAGAGTCTTACTGACAGCATCTCAGCAAAATTAGACAAATTCACAACCCAAGAGCA
This sequence comes from Euristhmus nudiceps, assembly GCA_030068295.1. Taxonomy (NCBI): domain Eukaryota; kingdom Metazoa; phylum Chordata; class Actinopteri; order Siluriformes; family Plotosidae; genus Euristhmus; species Euristhmus nudiceps. Next base: position 8,747,675 of record JAQNCB010000017.1, on the reverse strand, counting down.
CCCTCTTGCGGTTGTCAGTGTGAAAATAATCAACATGTGAAATGTTGCCAGTGAAAATAACAAAATTATGTAATAATGTGTTAATAATTTCACATATAAGTAGCTCTGGAGTATCGGTTGCGCCCCTGGTCAAACTATGGAAAAAAAACAAAAAAAAAAAAAACAGTCTGACTTGTAGTCCACAAAATATGGTAACTTGATTCTTTTATTAAGATTATTTCAATCCTTGGGCAAATAAACATCGAAAGTGTCAAGTCTTTCTTGGGAGCCTCGCACTTAATATGCTGCAAGTGTTCAAATCCAATCTTTAGCTATGCTGACAAAGTACATGTGTGTGCCTATAACAAATAAGCATAAGTAGCAAACTGGGTTTGCTTCTTAAGTTACAAGACGGCATTAGAGACTGAGGAGGCGACTGATATGGAAGCAAATCAGTCTCACCCGATTTTGAAAAGCCTTTGAATTAGTAGCGCACTTTTTTCACTGAATGTATGTATCTGATTCCCCTTCATCCTTATCTCATTCTTGCATGTTCCCACTGAGTATTTTTTGGGTGCACTGGAACGTTTACTCTATCAGGCCTTCTCGTCTTGATATCTGTGTCGGACCTCACTTGTTATTTAGCCTGAGTGATCACAAGACACACCCCAAAACCTAGTTGAATGACCTCCTAGAAGTGTGGAGGTCATTATTATGGCAAAGAGGAACTGAACATGTAATTGGATGTTAAAAAAAACATGATGGTGTAATGGTCAGGAGTCTGCATACTTTTGGCTGTGCAGTGTATGAAGTTGAGGTTCAAGGCAGTGTACTGCTTGATAAGTGCTGGTATTTGGTGAATAATTAACGTTTGTCTTTTCTCCTTATGCTGACTTTTTGTTTAATACCCAGTTTCTTGGTCAGTTCTTGGACGCTTCTGACTACTGCACACTTGCATGTTCCTCCACAGGAGACCCTGGAGGTGGATGAGGATGAGAGGCCTGAGCTGCCCTGGTGGAAGTGCAAGAAGTGGGCTCTCCACATCTTGGCTCGGCTCTTTGAAAGGTACAACATGCCTCTTTCTCTCGCTCACTCTCAACCCTCAGTTATAACTCACTGCTGAATTAACAGCCCACGCTGAACAGTGTGAAATAATGGACTAGTTATTTTTGGCTGTAAACTGACATCACTCCCAAATGTTTTGTTTGTCTCTGAAGATATGGCAGCCCTGGCAACACAACCAAGGAGTATACGGAGTTTGCTGAACATTTCCTTAAAGCTTATGCTGTGGCTGCTCAGCAGGTAGGGAGTGAACATTAAATGAGTGCATCGTCTCCTTGAATCGTTGGTGCAGTGATGTTAAAATCTCCTTCCTGTATGTCCTCACAGGTGCTGCTGAAGGTGTTGTATCACTATAAAGAGAACCAATATGTAGCACCCCGAGTCCTGCAGCAGGCACTGAATTATATTAACCAGGGTATTGCTCATGCTGTTACCTGGAAAAACTTAAAGCCGAGTATCCAGGTAATTGGCGTTTGCTTTGTATATTTGTACACTGTATTAAAAAGTGGTTGATTTCAGCTTTTGAAGTAATTGTTGGTGCCCTGAGAAACTCTTGATTCTTTTAAACGTCCAATTCCTAAAAGCAAAGGAGTGGTTGCTTTTCCAGCTGCCCCACATTATTTCTGGTATAAAACAACCTTTACTAGGAGTTCAAGTTTGGAACCCTTTTTTTTCAATGATTATTAATAAAATAATTTTTTGTGGGGTTTTTCCACATTTTTCTCCCTAATTTAGTTGTTTTAAATTCTCACCCATCAGGCATTGCCTTCCCTATCACATGATCACCACTGAACAGGGAGGGGTGAAAGCATGCACACACCCTCTCAGTGACATGCGGTGCATGCGCATTTAGGGGTGGTCTAACACGGGTGGGGGCTATCCACTCACTCGTATGAATGAGCTCACCGACGCCCATCATTGGCTGGCGAGCCCATGGACTCCTGTCTACATTAACCTGGATTCGAACTTGCAATCTCTGGGTTAATAGTAGTGCACCTTGTCAATGTGCCACTCGGGAGTCCAATAATATATTATTACTAATAATAGAAGTAATAGTTGTTTTATTATTATTATTATTATTGTTATGCCACTTGAACAAAACTGCTTTTTTTTTGGCAGGGACAGGCTATTCCAAATTTAAAACAAATCTATTAAAAAAACAGATTTTACAAGCACCTGAACATTCCCTGTTCAACCTGATTTTGAATATGTGAAAAATACTTCAAAATAATCTCAGGATTTGTGTGCTCGAAATAAGTTGCAAAGCTAAAGGCTCAAAGAGTAATGTGTTTTTCCAATTTACAGTACATTTCTGCAAGCCTCTCCACTGGCCTCTATGCAATTTTAAGACCCCAACGGAATTAGTTTATTCAAGCGTGGAACCTGGAGTTATATTTTAACTTTTTTGTGTTTATATGATTTTAATTTGTAGAGGAGCTCTGTATGGGGCACCATACTTAAGCGAAATCAGTATATTTGTGCGAACGTTGTCACTCTGCATGTACCTATGTGTACACATGAGAACCCTGCGGTGATATTTTGCATGCCGGTGTACATAACCCTTGTGCCGTATTTTCTGGACTATACGTCACTCCGGAGTACAAGTTGAATCATCCAAAAATGCCATAATAAAGAAAAAAGACATACATAAGTTGCACTGGAGTATAGGTCTCATTTTTGGGGCAGTGTTGTTTAAATGATTTTGTTAACGCACCTTTTTTGTATCACGATAACGCGACGATGACTCACTAAAAATGGATCTTTGGCGATTAAAACATGACGTGACGAGGCGTAACGAAAATGTTGGTGTGTGAGATGCTTACAGTGCGTCTCTGCCTACTCTGAGCCTAACACAGAGCGGGGAGGAAAAACAAAGGGTGCAGCCTCACCTTTACGCAAAGGAACATATAGTTCCACTGAAACATTAGACTGTCGGCTCAAACATGCTAAAACAGACTCTTCATTTCAATCTACAGAATATTATATGCTTTACATCTTGCGTGAGGAGTCATTTAGCTTAGCATTAGCATTTAGCCTCTGTTATTTACCTGTCTCAGATGCTGATGGAGAGAAAGTTCGCTGTGATCTGCTCTCACTTTTCAGCCACTGAAATCATCTGTTTTTAATCCTGTTAATGTTATAAATCCTCTGTGTTTAATATTCCCACTTCAAACGTTCACAATAAATGCGCTGTCTTTCTCATTTCTTCATTGGAAGTCTGGGTCAGCCTTCTCAACAGCACTAAACGCTTCCTTGTTGCCAGTGTTAAAAAAAATAATCAACATGTGAAATGTGGTTGCCAGTGTAAAAAAAAAAAATAAAAAAAAAAATAAATAAATTTAAAATTGTATTATGTATTAATAATTTAACTTGAGTCGCTCTGGAGCATAAGTTTCCCCCCTGGCCAAACTATTGGGGGGGGGGGGGGGTGCGCCTTGTAGGCCGGCAAATACGGTAACAGGAATGAATATCTGAGAGATGGTAACTTCTACTGTATCGACCTCTCCTCTTACTTGTTTCAAGCCATAAAATGCATTACACTTTTTTTTATTTTTTATTTATTTTTTTTTTAAATTTATATATTTTTTATTATTATTATTTTTAGCAATATAAACAGAATTACACGTGCCATGCAGTAGGTATTTTCTGCAATATTATGAGCAGGAATATTAATAATGAACAGTACAGAGATGATATTTTGAGAATCCATTTGTCCGAAGTTAAATGAATGTATTCAGGTGAATTTTTTGTTACACAGCTGATTTTAGATGTGTTGGGATCATGAGTGTCCAATCTTATCCACAAAGAGTTGCGTGTAGGTTTTCATTCCAACCAATTGGGCACAACACGTGTTTAAAAGTGAAGATCAGTTGAATTAAACAGGTGGAAGGTGTGGCTCCTGCATGGTTGGGTTGAAAATCTGTACCCACACTGGTTCTTTGCTGATCAGGTTGGTCACCACTGATTTAGATGTGAAAATCAATAAAATAATTTATCCATGGGGATCAGATGCTATGAATGTGTGATTGCAGGGAATCATTCAGAATGTGGTCTTCCCCCTCATGTGCTACACAGACAGCGATGAAGAATTATGGCAGGAGGATCCCTACGAGTACATCCGCATGAAGTTTGGTAAGAGCATCTGTTCAGATGAAAGTCCTCTGAAGCCCTCTCAGGTTTCCATTCTATCGTAGCTGCTTTAAATCACAGAAAAGAGAAAGATCCTTACTACTGTCTTGTATCATTGCTTTCGCTCAGATGTGTTCGAGGACTTCATCTCGCCCACGACGGCTGCTCAGACCCTGCTCTTCACTGCCTGTAACAAAAGGAAAGAAGTGAGTTCTCACAAAATGCCATCTGGCACTACAAGGCCTCTGACTGTTTGGGCTTACTTCCATGAGCATAGGTTTTACTGCCAACATGCTGATGTATCTAATCAGCACCCTGCTGTTCATATAGCGTCACTGCTGAGCAGCTGCTGAGGTGAACTTGGAATACTAGGAGAGCAGTGTGATTCTGGCCTGTGACTGAATTTACGTAGCGGTGTTGCTTAATGCACAAACTAGGAAATGAGTTGTTTTATTTTAACGCAGCAAAAATATTTTTATCTTGAGCTCCTGGGAATGGTCAGATGAAAGGCCGGGTATACTTGTACAATAAAAATCAAACTCATTCATTTTAGGTGAACTTTTTAAGTTTTCTAATGTTGTAAAACATTAATGATAAGGCTACTGAAAAGGTTTGGGCCTTCCTGTTTGATTTATTTTTACAGAATATCTTTATGGCTGTAGGGAAAGCGGTGTGCGTGGTGCCTGTCTGCGTTTAGCGCAGTCACTAGCCTGTGTTTTACAGGCTGCGACTGTGCTCATGCCACACCTGCAGCCACAGAACCACTGGAGATCATAGTACTGGCCTAGTGACGTCAGAACCGACCTTCTACCACTGGCCAGCCTCCACTCCCTCCTACAAATATAAATAGGGATTTTTATTTCCCTTTTCAATTACCATGTTCCGCGTAATGACTAGGTCCATACATAAGGTGTTCATAAGGCTGGAATAAAATAATAGCTGCAGAACGTGTGCAACAAACAAAGTACCAGAAATACAGGGCATGCAAATGGAAACATCTTAAGAAATGGTTTGAAATTTGTCTTTTATATATTAGAAAAAAAACTGTGACCGAATAAAACCACCTGCATTTTAAAGTCAAATGGAAAAAATTGATAGTCAAAATATTTGCACACATGTAATTTTATTCAGTACAGCTTTATTAGATGTTGTACATGCTTAAAGGTGATTTCTGAAGGCTGCCATGGCTCAATGCGTCATGTCTGGTGGAATAGCAGCTGTCTCCTGCATATAGCACCCTTAAAGGCAACTTGAACCCAAACTTAATAAATCCTTGTTTGCATAGTTTGACTGTTTTATTTAAAACAAAAATGCTGTTTCAAGAAATTTGGTGGTGGGGGGGCAGGAAAAATGATCTGTAACTCCGCACACTGAGCGATGACATTGTAATACGAAAAGTTACATGAACAGTTTCCCTGTAACACGAAACTAATGCACAGAAGATCGTTATCATTTTTCCAAATCTTTCATGCGCTGCTCTAGCAGTTGTCTTGCTTTATATTAACATGGAAGCTCGCATCCTATTCTCGTAATTTTACACACTCGCAAGAGTGAAACAGCAGGCTTTTCAACCTGGTTAATGCAAACTATCAAACAGATTTTTACCAGATTGCAACTTTGAAACTAAGAACCACCAGTTAATGAACATGTGTATGTGTTTGTGTAAAAGGAAAGGTTGGGATGCTTTCATTTCACTTTAACGGCTTAAAGAGGTTGGGAATGTGATTGAAGGTAGCCTTACAGAAAAATCACAAGCAGCGAGGTCCATCCAACATTGCCACGCAATGAGATCACCTGTCCTAAAACGTTTTCTTTGGTACTTTCAGTGATCTTGGAGCTATGTGAGCTGTCACTCCATCTTTCTTTTGGAAATGAGGGTCGCTTATGTTTCGGGAAATCCAAGACACCAGCGATGCCTGTTTCCATCCATGGCATCAATGTTGAAATGGTGGAGGATCACATGCTACAAACATAGAGTTCATATTGGCAATAAACTGGACCCTCGCTGTGTGTGTGTGTGTGTGATATATATACATACACACACATACACCCCCCCCCAGTATTTTCTGCACTATAAGGCGCACCAAGAAGCCTTAAATTTTCTCAAAAGCCGACGGTGCACTTTGTGTATGGATCAATGTTGATTAATTATGGTTACTGTAGTCAGGGTGTTAAGGTGGATGCTGAATTCCGCTGGGCTGGTTACAGGGATGCCTACCAGTACGGATCTCCGTATTTTGTACGGTAAGTTAATGTAAATACGGTGTCACGTTACAGCGTGCTATTCTGTCCGACATAGATCGAGCGCACGTGCTCTTATGTCATGTGAGGCGTATGTTGCCATACCATCTGTAGATTTCAAGTATGATGTAAAATAAATGTCAATAATATTGCTTACAAATACATTTGTTGCTACCGTATTTTCCTGACTATACGTCACTCCGGAGTACAAGTCGAATCATCCAAAAATGGCATAATAAAATAAAATAAAAAACACGTATACAAGTAGCACTGGAGTATAGGTTGCATTTTGGGGGCAGTGTTGTTTAAATTATTTTGTTAACGCACATTTTTTTGATGACGATAACGTGATGATGACGCACTAAAAATGGACCTTTGGCGACTAAAACGTGACGAGGCGTAATGAAAATGTTGGTGTGAGAGACCCTCACAGCGCGTCTCTGCCTACTGTGCGCCTAGCACAGAGAGGGGAGGAAAAAGGCTCACCTTTACACACAGTTACACACAGGAACATAGAGTTCCACTGAAACATTAGACTGTGGGCTCAAACATGTTAAAACAGACTCTTCATTTCAATTTAAACTCTACAGTCTATGATATGCTTTATATCTTGCGTGAGGAGTCATTTAGCTTAGCATTAGCATTTAGCCTCTTATTTACCTGTCTCAG